>CM076577.1:306789644-307250293 GCA_034641835.2 Pinus albicaulis
TACTCCTCACAAGTACTCAGTACTTTCTCATACAGTTACCCACAATCTAGCTCAGTTTTGAACAGGTTACTGGTTCAAAACTCACCGCCCATTGCCTTGCCTCTATTGCGCAATCATGGCCTGTCTATATAGAGATCCAAGGTTCGAATATCCTTGGCTTGACTGCGCAATTTTCATGGACAAATCCTCCAAGTGTGGTGCAAATCTCATGCACAACTGATGTTGCCACTGATAGCTAACTCCACCCTTTCATCTACCTCTTTCACTGGTCTCCACTGAACTGATCATGCACTGTAGTGAACTGATGTGTTCTTGAGTTAAATAATGAGTTACTAATTAATGAATTAAATAATATTTAATTCACTCCACTCATAACTAATTGATTAGCTAGTTAAACTAATCTCAACTAGTTCAACTAAAATAAACAAAACACAACTTCACTATCTGTCTCATTAACTCCTCCAAACTTCTGCCACTGAAGTCCTGACTGAAGTCAACCATGCATGATGCCATAAAACCCTTGGGAATCACATAATTCCTCTGTCAGATGCATGAGCCACTTCTGTAGCTCGAACTGAAGTGCTCCAAGAGAGTAAACTGTTGTTTAGAGTCCAAATATTATTAAGGGTAAATAATATTTGACTTCCCTATTTTTAGGAGAGGCAGTCTAAAAATAGCCTTCGACCTCTTCGAACTAAAAAAATATAGTCCCATCTATTTTTACCAACATGATCAATGCTCCAAGAATCTCAAACTGGAATCCCCGAACCATGCTCCATATGTCTAAAAATAGACATAGTCTAAAAATAGACTTTGCGCCAGAATTTGCCTGCGGGCCCACTTAGCGAAGGCGACTTCATTTCACTAAGCTCCATCATCTTGCTGCATTTTCAACACTCCCTCTCAGCAAGATATGTATTATCTGCAACCCCTATCCTACCTTTTTGGAATTCGAACTTGCTCCTGGTGAGTGCCTTCGTCAAGATGTCGGCATCCTGATCCTCCGTGGGAACATATGAAAGCATCATGATTCTCCGCTGAACACAATCTCTGATATGATGGTACTTGATGTCGATGTGTTTGGACCTATCATGAAATACTGGATTAGCCGAGAGCTTGATGCAGCTCTGGTTATCACAATAGATCACTGTAGGCTCCAAATGCAACCTGAACAACCCTGCGAGGATCTTCCTCATCCAAATAGCCTCGCATGCAGCCAAACTTGCTGCCATGTACTCGGCCTCTGCTGAACTGAGTGCCACAGATCTCTGCTTCCTGCTGTACCAGGAAACTGTTGTCGACCCAATGCTGAAAACTCCTCCAGATGTGCTCTTCTGGTCCATTGGGCTCCCTGCCCAATCTGCATCAGTGAAGCCAGAAAGCTTCGCTCCATCCTCCTGTCTGTACCATAGACCATATCCCAATGTGCCTCTAATATAGCGCAATACATGCTTTCCTGCCTTCCAAAAGAGCTTGGTAGGCTTAACCATAGCTTGCGAAAGCTGGTTAACTGCATAGCATATATCGGGTCGTGTATTGACCAGATACACAAGCGACCCCACCAACTGTCGATAGACAGTGGCATCCACTACCTCCGCTGAAGTAGCATCCTCCTTCCTCCAACCACCAGGAAGAGGAGTGTCAACAGGCTTGCAGCCTCGCATGTTGAACCTCTCCAGAATCTCCCGGGCATACTTGCCCTGAGAAACAAACAGTCCTCCGCTGCACTGCCAAATCTCCAATCCCAGAAAATAATGAAGGATGCCCAAGTCCTTCATCTCAAACTCTCGTGCAAGATCCTCCTTGCATGAAAGTATCAAATGCTCATCGCCAGTCAAAATCAGATCATCTACATACAGTACGATGATCAACAGCTTCCCCTCCACCACAATCTGGTACAGGTTTGGATCCGCCTCACTCTTGGAGAATCTAAGCCCGGTGAAGTAGCTGTCTATCCGAGTGTACCAAGCACGAGGTGCTTGCTTCAGCCCGTACAGTGCTCTCTTGAGTCGGCACACATGCGACTCACTGCTGAAGATCTCAAAACCTTCAGGCTGCTCTATGTACACCTCCTCCTCAATAACTCCATTGAGGAACGCAGTCTTCACATCCATCCGATGAATGTGCCACCCCATCTGCGCTGAGAGAGCAAGGATCGTCCGTATGGAAGAGTACCTTGCGACAGGTGCAAAAGTCTCCTCATAGTCAATCCCCTCGATCTGTGAGAAGCCACGGGCGACAAATCTCGCCTCGTACTTCTCCACACTCCCGTCAGCCGCCTGCTTCACTTTGTAGATCCATCGCGAACCTACAACTGATTTCCCAACCGGTCTTGGGACAATCTCCCATGCACTATTCCTGACGATTGAATCATATTCTTCGATCATGGCATCAACCCATGCGGGTTCCTCCACAGCTTCCTCAAAATAGGATGGCTCCGTCACAACACATTGACTCACAAGAGCCATGTATCCAGTGTACCGATCTGGTGACTGTCTCTGTCTGCGCTGTGCTGTAGGTGGTCCTACAACCTTCTTTGCATCCCGAGCCAGTCGCTCAGCTTCTGTAGTGCGCATGCGCCCTCTGATGGTTGGCGCTGCATGGGTGGTTTCTTCCACCTCCTGAACTTCCTCTTGTGGCTGATCCACATCCGGAAGCTCCTCCTTAGGAACTAAAAGCTCCTCATCTGCATGCAAGTGTAGCTCCCTCTCAAGCGAACACTACATGGCTTTCTCCTCCTGAAATTTTATATCCCGTCGCACAACAGTCTTGTGACTATCTGACAAATACACCCGGTAGTTGTGAGGTGTATCAGTGTACCCCACAAATATTCCAACCTCAGCAGTTGGATCCAGCTTCCTTCTCGCATCCTTTGTCACATGCATGTAGACAGGAGAACCAAAAATACGCAAATGGGAAATATCAGGCCTCTTTCCAGAATAAGCCTCCTCTGGTGTACTCATGCCAAGAACCTTGTGAGGACAACAGTTCTGCACATACACTACTGTATTGCATGCCTTAGCCCACAAGTGAAGGGGTAGGCCCTGATAATGCAACATTGCCCGTGCAGCACCCACGATCGTTCTGTTCTTCCGCTCAGCCACCCCGTTCTGCTGTGGGTTATGGGGTGCGATGAGCTCTCTCCAAATCCCTTCTATGTTGCAGAACTCCTTGAATTCAGCCCAGATGAATTCACCACTGTTATCACTCCTTAGAGCAATCACCTTCTTCCCCGACTCCTTCTTGACCAGTGCTTTAAACTCACAGAACTTCGCAAATGTATCGCTCTTCTTCTGCATGAAGAAGATCCAGCACTTTCGAGAGAAATCATCAACAAAGATCACATAATACCTGTGGTTTGCTATCAAAGCAACTGAGAAAGGACCACACACGTCTGTGTGAACTCTCACAAGGATCGTCGTGGCATGACTATCCTTCTCGTGAAAGGTGGCTTTCACATACTTCCCTAAAGTACACCCCTTGCACTGATCTGACTGCGCAAGGGTGCCCTTACGAAGCCCAGTAGAAATCTGCTGCAGAATCTTCAAAGCTCCATGGTGAAGGTGGCCCAATCTCCTGTGCCACAGTTCACCCTCATCATCCCGGCTCACCACTTCTCCCGCTTTGCATGCCATAGCTGCGCAGCCATCTACCTGCAACTGATAAAGGATCTTGGTTTGAACCCCTATCTTCCGGGTCTCTCTAGTAGTCTTACTGCGCAGGAAGGCTTTTCCTTCGTTGAAGACCACATCATACCCCTTATCCTCCAACATCACTACTGAAATCAAGTTCTTCTTCAATCCAGGTACATGCATGACATCCTTCAATACAAAGGGCTTACCAGACTCCCTCTGAAAGGATATGGTACCGATACCAGTCGCACTGTATCTACCATCGTCGCCCATCTCGATGTGCACACCCAAATCTTTGTCCTCCAGATATGAGAACAAATCCCGATCTCCCGTCATATGAAATGACGCACCGTTGTCCAAGAACCACACCGATCCCAACACACTTCAAACCAAGCATGCGATCAGTGAAAAATCAAGCTTGAACTGTGAAGCCAAAGCTTTTCCATCTACAGATCTTCCCGCTTGCTTGTTCTTCTTCTTCTTTGAACAATTGGTAGCATAATGTCCGTGATCATGGCAGTGAAAACACTTCACTTTCGCCATATCCTGCTTCTTTCCCTTTGCACCAGAATGAGAGGTTTTCTTACCCTTCCCCTTCTTTGCTTTGGCAACCAAAGCGCAGTTTTATTCATCAGCTCCCTTTGATGAAGATCCATCTTGATTAGTCCTCCTTATCTCCTCCTGCATGAGATTCGCCCAAAGGCGCTCCCATCCTGGCAGCTTCTCTCGACCATTGACACTATCTTGGTATGAGTGCCAAGCCTTCGGAAGACCAAGGAGATCCAGGTCGATCATGTCCTCGTCTTCAACAGTCACCCCCACACTTCCCAGCTCATCTCTGCACTGAGTGAACTTCGCGAGGTATTTGGCGATACTGTCGCCTTTCTCCATCTTGATGTTCCTGAGCTCATCTTTGAGCGCCAGCTTCGTTTGGTTGCTCTTACTCTGGAATAGATCCGTCAAATATTTCCACATTAAATATGGAGTAGCCTTTCCAAGCAGGCTGGATACAATATGATCCTTAACGCCCTCCAACAGGATCCTTCGACACTTCGCCATCTTCTTTTGCCATGCATCGACTTCAGCAGGATCAGTGGGATTTTGGACATCCGTATCTACGAACTCCTTCAGACCATTATATTCTAATACTGCTTCCATGCGATCCTTCCATGCAACATAATTCGAACTGCCTTCAAGAGCATATTCGAGTCGCAAACCATTCAAAGACATTTTCAACGCTGGCACCAAGAAAACAAAACTGCTGCAACATTTCGAATTCCACCTCAAAGCTCAGCCGCTCTAGATCTGTGAGAAAAAATTATTTCTAGCACAGAGATTTACTGCAAGGGGCATTTACCAGACCTTTCACTTTCCGAAGAAAGATGAATCCGGAGGCTACCTGGCCCGCATGCAGACCCTGTCTACCGAAATAAGTTTGTAATCACTATGATGATCAATCTCTGCTTCAATAGCTCTTATACCATGTAGAAATTTGTTGAATAATGATTAATTATTCACCAAGACTATCCTAATCACATACAATTTGAATTTATATGCAACACATAATCTCTTCCACTCAGATCATCACACATGCGGAAATAAAATCAAGCGATAACACATCAAATCATCATACACATTAACACAATATGTATGGGGAAAACTTATAGCTGAAAACCCCACAGCTATTGTGTATATTGTAATGGAGAAATAAAGTAACAAACTCAGTACAATACTCCTCACAAATACTCAGTACTTTCTCATACAGTTACCCACAATCTAGCTCAGTTTTGAACAGGTTACTGGTTCAAAACTCACCGCCAATTGCCTTGCCTCTATTGCGCAATCTAGGCCTGTCTATATAGAGATCCAAGGTTCGAATCTCCTTGGCTTGACAGCGCAATCATCATGGGCAATTCCTCCAAGTGTGGTGCAAATCTCATGCACAACCGATGTCGCCACTGATAGCTAACTCCACCCTTTCATCTACCTCTTTCACTGGTCTCCACTGAACTGATCATGCACTGTAGTGAACTGATGTGTTCTTGAGTTGAATAATGAGTTATTAATTAATGAATTAAATAATATTTAATTCACTCCACTCATAACTAATTGATTAGCTAGTTAAACTAATCTCAACTAGTTCAACTAAAATAAACAGAACACAACTCCATTATCTGTCTCATTAACTCCTCCAAACTTCTGCCACTGAAGTCCTAACTGAATTCAACCATGCATGATGCCATCAAACCCTTGGGAATCACGTAATTCCTCTGTCAGATGCATGAGCCACTTCTGTAGCTCGAACTGAAGTGCTCCAAGAGAGTAAACTATTGTTTATAGTCCAAATATTATTAAGGGTAAATAATATTTGACTTCCCTATTTTTAGGATAGGCAGTCTAAAAATAGACTTCGACCTCTTTAACCTAAAAAATAGAGTCTCATCTATTTTTACCAACATGACCAATGCTCCAAGAATCTCAAACTGGAATCCCCGAACCATGATCCATATGTCTAAAAATAGACATAGCCTAAAAATAGACTTTGCACCAGAATTTGCCTTCGGGCCCACTTAGTGAAGGCAACTTCATTTCACTAAGCTCCATCATCTTGCTGCATTTTCAACAAAATCATTCCAAACAATAGTTCCAAAAGATGAAATAATTCAAGCTATCAAATCTCAGTCAACATTTAGCATTCAATCTGAAATATCCAAGTTAAAGATAGTTGTTCCCTTAGTTGAATTGGCTAAAAATTACTTGTATATATCTATAGTTACTGAAACATTGAATGTAAATGAAAATGATGATACAATTAATATGAGTGATGATAGACCTGAATTAATATTTGGTCCAAATGTAGATGGTAAGCATTCAGATGGGTAAGTACCTCCCTTTTATTTAAGTATTACTTTACATGATTAGATATTACATAATGCTATGCTAGCTACTGGAGCTTCCCATAACCTAATGCCCAGAGAAATAATGGAAACCCTGAATATAGACATAACCCGGCCATATGAAGATCTGTTTTCATTTGATTCATCCAAATTCCAATGCATAGGATTGATTAAAGATCTGTGTGTAAATTTAGTCCAATATCCTGGTAAAATCATGATCATGGATGTTGTGGTAGTTGATATCTCGCCAAAGTATGGCATGCTTCTTTCTCGCTCATGGGGAGGAAAGTTGCAGGGATCTCTACAACTTGACATGAGTTATGCCACTATCTCGGTATTTGGGCAGCCCAAAAATCTTTGCACAGAAACCTTAATGAAGTTTATGATCAGCAGTGCTGAAAGACCTACCAATTACCCAATCTGTTCAACTCATACTAATCTTGATTCCTTTATTCTCTGTAACTCTAATCATAATAACAGCCAAACCGAACTCACTGATAAGAAGCCTAAAATAATGGATGATTACATTGGTCATGAAGCTTTATGGCATTTGGATTTTATGGATTAGTGAATAAATCAAGAGCTGGAGCTGGTATATGGATTACCAACATTGAAACAAACCATTCCCAAGGACATGCGTTTAGATTGAATTTCAAATGTACTAATAACATGGCTGAATATGAGGCTTTAATCTTAGGTATTCAAATCATCAGAAAATTGGGAGGGAAAAGAATATTAGTCATGGAAGATTCAGAGTTAGTTATCAAGAAAATAAATGCAGAATACTCTGTTCACAATCCCAGACTAGCCAGATACAGGGACACAACACATGATTTGGTTGAGGATTTGTTAGAAAGAAAGTTTGCTATCATCCCTAAAAAACAGAATCTGCAAGCCCATTATTTAGCAACCTTCGGTAGCACTTGCAAATTTCCATTTTCACCAATACAAAAACACACTGCTGAAATTAAACACAGACCTATTGTCCCAGATAATGTAAAATACTAGAAATTTTTCTCAGAAGATGAAAAAATCTATCACTTTTTGAATAATGAGCGAGAGTTTCAAAATTTCCAAATTGATAATGATTGTAATATAGATTCACCTTGTAATATAGATTCAAATTTATGTCAAATAGATGATTTAGATGTACATAATTTTGATAAACCTACTATATTTACTCAGAGTGACATAGATGACTTGGAAAAAGTAGATATAGAGGAAATGATGGAAGATGAACCAGATTTGATTGACTTAAAACATAACATTTTACCCAGAGGTTTAACTCCCCTAGAAGACTTTTTTGATTCCAATGATATGCCCAAGAGGCCGAAAATGGAACCAGTCAAGTCTGATATAGAAGAGTGTAACTTAGGAACAAGTGAAAAACCAAAAATGATCAAACTATCAAAGTCCTTGTGATCAGAAGAAAAGGTTAAATACATAGAAATTTTGAAAGAATATCAGGATGTTTTTGCATGGGGTTACGAAGATCTAAAATCTTACAACAAAGACATAGTTCAACATAAAATTCCTTTAAAAGAAAATCAAAAACCTTTTCAACAAATACTAAGAAGGATTAATCCAATTTTGTTACCTTTAATCGAGAAAGAAGTTAAAAGAATGTTTGATGCACAAATAATTGCACCAATCAGGTATTCTGACTGGGTATCTAATTTAGTGCCCACCAAAAAGAAAACAGGAGAAATTCGACTGTGTATAGAATTTAGAAATCTCAATAAAGCTTCCTTGAAAGACAATTACCCCTTGCCTAAAATGGATCATATTTTGTAGAGGGTGGCAGGTTCTTCAAGAATTTATTTACTAGATGGTTTCTTTGTTTATAATCAAATTCTAGTTCATAAAGATGATCAAACCAAAACTTCATTTACCACTCCTTGGGGCACTTTCATGTACGTGAAAATGCCTTTTCGATTGAAAAATGCAGGAGCTACTTTTTAGAGGGCAATGGATATTGCCTTTGCTAAGGAGATCCATGAATTTTTAGTTATCTATCTTGATGATATTACTATCATTTCAAAAACCAATGATGAACACTTAGACCACCTCAGACAATTCTTTATCAAGTGTAGAAAATATGGTATATCCGTTAATCCTAAAAAGACTCTTTTCGAACTAGAACAAGGAAAACTGTTAGGTAACATAATCTCCAAGGAAGGCATTAGAATTTACCTTGCAAGAATTGAAGCTATTTTTAACATTCAACCACCAAGAAACATAAAATAAATTCAAGCATTCTTGGGTAAAATCAATTTTTTAAGAAGATTTATCTCTAAAGGCCAAACAATCTTTTGAATCCATAAAGAGGAAAATAAAGGCCAAACAATATTTCGAATCCATAAAACAGGCCTTGAAAAAAGCACCAGTCCTCATCAACCCAGATTATACAAAATATTTCATAATGTTTTCCTTTTCATCTGAACACACCATAGCTGCAGTTCTTCTGTAGAAACGAAATCAAGGTTTTGTTGGAAATAATGTCATTGATGGCAGAGGAGAAGACATGAGTAGCACCTGAACTATCACTAAGGCAAAAGAGCAAAGAAGAACTAGCAATAAGGCAAAGGAGAAGATAGGAGTAGCACCTGAATTATCATCAAGACAAAGGGGCACAAAGGAACAATAGCAACCAAGGTAGAGAGGCAGCAGAGACATTAGAAGAAAAAAAATGAAACAGAGAAAGAAGCAGAGGCAACAAAGATAGCAAAAGAAGCAAGGAGAAGCATTAGACAAGAAACATAGGTAACAAAGGCAGCGAATTGAAGCAAAAGAGCTATTCAGAGCTGCAGAGTGTGTGAGTATTTCAAATGTGTGGAAACAGGGGTTTTTTCCTCTAAGCCTACAGGAAGTTGTAGAAGGGCCATCGAATTTGAAGATCAGGTCGAGGAAGAAGATTTCACATGTACGGATTAAGTTCAAAACTTCTAGGTTGAAGTATCGAATTGATTAGATATGTGTTGAAATTGGGTTGTTTCATATAAGACATTTCATAGAGAATTTATGAGATTCATAGTGAATGCACATTTCTGTGAGAGAGTGTATGAGAAATTAATATGTTGATTCGTAGCGAAATTCAATACAAAAGTTGCTCATATATCCAATAGGATCGATCACTGAAAGGATTGATCATCCTGGAGAAGGATTGAATTAAAAATTTTAATACAGGGTTGGAAATTGGCATATGGCAATGTTGCTTGAAAACCATAATTCATAGAGATGGAGTGATACACCAACGAAGGTTTAATTAAAGAGAGATAAATCTCTGTTTGCCAAAATGATGAAATTGAAAGAAATGGAATAAATTAGAGGATAAATGCATGAAAATTTATAAATATCGAGCCATTCGAAAGAGGCAAGTTCATATATAACAACAGAGTCTGCACAAACATTAGAGAAGGAACAGTTGTTAACGCAATTGAGGAAATTAAGGTCGAGAGCAAAGAATGCATGCTGAGAGGGTTTGAATGTTCGATGAAACCCCGGGCCTATCCGAGCTTTTATTTGTATCACACGGAATGAGGATTTAATTGCATGCAATTGTGCCAGCGGAAGATGCAAGCTAACTGTGTTATAAAGTTCAATGCAACGAGAAGACTGCATATACAAGAAAATTCATTGGTTAATAGTACAGTTTAGGAAAGGAACCTGAAGTAGAACCTTGAGTCATTAAATGCAACCGGAACATTAAACAGTGAAAGCTTTTTTGGAAGAAACCATAAATGGTCTTGTGCGACATCAAAAATGGTAAGCTGATTTACCTTTTGGAACACGATAATGGGGAGCGCTTAACGCATGGCAATAAGTGGTATTTGGAAAACCATTTATATCGTGCAATTTTTGAAGTCCAAGGCACATGCAAGTTTATTGCGCGATATCCATCAGATATTTGGATCAAATGATCCAATGTCATTCGCGTTGGAAGGTGCATGAAGTTTAGCGCAAAGGTATGTTAAGTTGCTATGGGACCGACTAATATATCAGCATTCGGGTTGACAAACCAAGGTATGTTTGCAAATGCTATGTGTGTGAATGTGCTGTGGGACCAGACCAAACATTAAACTAATATTTGAAATGTTAATATGGTTGTAGGTGCTCGGGTTTTATTCATAATTGGAAGGTTGAATGGTATGAGCGTGTAAAGCAAGAGTTTTATCTTTGGTTTGTTATATGTTACGTGGGTCAACATATAATATGAAGAGTTATGATATGCATTGAATAAGGGTGTGGGCCCAAAATTATCACGGAAAGTTGAGGGTTAAAGTTTTTAATCCATCGCTGCGCGATAGCCCTCAGATGTACACCCAAAGTATTGTTTGAGCGTGAGAGCAGGTTGATCATTGGATTGCTAGTAAAGTTGCAGGAATGATAAATTAAGGTACGTTAACTGGGTTGTGGGCCGAAAAGTTCTTGTTGATATATGCATTAGTGCGTTGGTTTAACAAAGTCAATGATTATGAAGTAGAAATGTTTAATTGCATTCAGGACAGTGGAAGCGTTTAAAATGCATTTACATCTACAAATTATTAGTGTAGACCAGACGCTATTATATAATGTTTGGGTTTTATCCAAAATTGGGATTGTATGACAAAAGGAATATTTGTATGGTGTGAATATATGATGGGTTGATAAAACATTATCATATATATATAAATATGTGTGAGGGTCGAGACTTGCATTGAATGATAGCAAAGTCGAACATTTAATATTCATGAAATGGACTTGACTATGGTTTTTAACCATAGAGCATTAAAAGCAGCTTCTGTATATGAAGACCAATGTTATTTGATTGTTGGGTTCTGACCATAGTGTTAATAATAGACAGGTAGCTTCCACATATTATTATTAATAATTTCCCAAATTTGGAAATATCTTGCGTTAAAATTTAGGATGCATTTTATATGCATGAGAGTGAGAATGTGGGTTCTGTAGGATGACCTGCCATCAAGAACAATCAAAATATAATAGTAGAAACTGAAAAAGACAGTGATAGTATCAGAAAAGACAAACACACAGCAAGCCAAGGGCCGAAAAAGGGTTGAGTGAAATTGATTTATGTAATTGTAAATGTGAATGTAAATGATTTAAAATTATTTTTATTGTATGTGATGCAAAGGAAAGTCTCTGTACGCAAACAAAACTCCACTGTAAAACTAAAATTTGTACATATTGCTACATTCCTCTGAATGAGCTGGACAAAGAAATGAGAAGGCAGAAGTCAAAGAGTCATGGTTGTTCATTTCGAATTCCCTGAGGAATGCTAACAGTCATGAGATAATCCCTATAAATGATGTCACATAGATATGCATAAAGAGGTTAGAGAATGGTGAAATGAGGCAGAGAGGCTACGAAGAAGGAGGAGTAGATAGAGAAGTTGTGAAGATTCATAGATGATTTAAGGCAGATATGACGGCTGGTGGACAACAGTAAAGAAGGAACAAAATAGAGTTGATTTCTAGGTAAATCAACATGTGTTTTTATGAAAGAGTGAGGAAGTTGGTTCTTCCATATCAAGTTGTAGCTTGATAGATGTTAGTTGTAGCTGGTTGAGGTAGCAGCCTCCTATAGGTTGTAGCCAGCCGAAAATAGATGGGAGTTGGAGCTTCCTTGCAAGTTGTATGTTGCAGAATTGAGGTAGGAGCCTCCTGTGGCTTGAAGCCTATAGAAAATCAGTGGTGAGAGGGATTTGGATCTTGCCTTTGCATCACAACAATAATAAGATGTGGTTTTCTCCATTTTTGGGTTTCCACTTATATCTTTTGTCTATGTGCATGATGTTTATTTTTTGATATGGTTTATCTAATCTGCTTAATACCTGTTTCTCACATATTAAGTTGATGTTATATTATGTAATAAGTTGATCATGAAATGAAGGTGTAAATAAGTTTAAAGGAAAGTTTTAAAATTCCATGAATGTGTTAAATTGATTCACCCCCCCCCCCTCTCAATTTAACTAATGGTTCAACAGGTTTTGAACGTCCAATTGCATTCTTTAGTAAATATCTCAGAGATGCACCTCTGAAGTACAATATAATGGAAAAACAGGCTTTAGCCCTAGTTAAAGCCATAAAGGATTTCAAAATTTACATACTTCATTCACACATAATTGCATATGTCCCCAATGCAGTAATAAAAGATATTATGACACAAGATGGACCTGATAGCAGGAGAGGAAAGTGGATTGCCACTATCCTTGAATACGATTCGGAAATCAAACCAAAAAAACTCATTAGAGGACATGGTTTAGCCAGATTGATGGTTGAATCCAATTGCAATGCTTTAGACATTTTTTCATTGCACAATTAGATGACCAGGAGGAGATGGTGACTCAATTGATCAATGAGGCCTATCTAGACTCACCATGGTACTCTGATATTATCTTTGTACTAACACATTTACAAGCTCCTCCTGGGTTAACTAAAACCAAAGCAAGATTCATCAAACAGAAAGCAATGAGGTTTTTTATCTTAAACAATGCACTTTACTAGAAAGAAAGTAGTGGGATTTTACTAAATTTTTTATTAAAATCTGAGGCTGAAAAAATTCTTAAGGAAATCCATGTAGGAGACTGTGGAGGCCACCTATACTTGAAGAGTATATAAGACAAAATACAAAGAGCTAGTTTTTACTGGCCAACTTTATTTTCTAATGTTAAAAAATTTGTTACCTCCTCTCACAAATGCCAAATTTTCGAAGGGAAAAAGAAAATATTGCCCTTACCTCTTAAGCCTATATCAACTGAAAATCCATTTCAACAATGGGGGTTAGAATTCATTGGTGAAATCCATCCTCCATCCTTAGGCCAAAATAAATGGATTTTAACTGCTACAAATTACTTTACCAAGTGGATGGAAGCCACTCCTACTAGGAAAGCCATTGATACAGTTATAATCTCATTTATAAAAAGTAATATTTTATCAAGATTTGGATTCCCACATAACATTATTACTCACAATGCAACTGCATTCAAATCTAAGAAAATGATTTCTTTCTGTCATAAATACCATATTACCTTAGTACATTCCACTGCTTATTATCCCCAAGTTAATGGTTTAGCCAAATCATCAAACAAAAGCTTAATCAATATCATCAAAAAATTACTTCAAGAAAATAAAAATACCTGGAACAAAATGCTAGTCTATGCCTTATGGGCTGATAGAATTACCACAAAAAAGTCTATTGGAACTTCACCTTATCAGATTGTCTATGGAATAGATGCAGTTTTCCCCTCTTCCTTGGGTGTTGTAGTCATGAAGATTATCCAGGAATCACAGGTGGAAAAAAATGATATTCAATGAAGAATCAATGAAACCATACATATTCAACAAACTAGGGTAGCAGTTTATGAAAAATCACAAGTTTTACATGACAAAATCAAAAAGATTTTTCATAAAAGGGTTAAAGAAGATGATTTTTTCATAGGAGATCAAGTTTTGAGATGGGATTCACGGAGAGAAGATAAAGGCAAACATGTAAAGTTTGACTTTCTATTGCAAGAACCTTATGTGATATATGGATACATAGGTAACAATTCTTTTTTCATCAGGAATTTGGATGGAACTCAACTACAAGAAGGACCAATGAATGGTAGGATGCTAAAATACTACTATTCTTCAGTCTCTCAACAGTTACATTGATTTAATTTATCATTGTAAATATTCATTGGAAGTGTGTAGATTGGATTGGAGATTTTATCTACAACGTTGAAGCCCGAAGAGAAGGCCCTAGGCTTTGCAATATAAAATTTCATAAGTATGAATTGTTGCAGAAAATAGAAGGCAATTATAGGATCACCAAGGTCAAAGATAAATGCTATTGATCTCAGAGTTCTTGACATTCCACCAGGAAATGCCATCCCCAAGTGAAGTTGATGTTAGTAACCTATAAATATAGGATTCATAATTTTGACTTGGCTGATGATAATCTTGTAAATATGTACAAACTTTTCTTTCTGCAAGTTTTTTTCCCATATTTAAAAATAAATAAATAAATAAATAAAATATCAAAACAATCAAAAAAATAAAAATAAAAAAGGGTAAAAAGTCCTAAAAGAAAAATCAAAGGAATTAGAAAAAATAATATACCCCAAAAGAAAAAGATGAATAAAACATGAAAGTGTGCAAGTCTAAATGCCACTACTTTTGCCTTTTGCAATTGATTAGGCAGAGTGTCAATAAATGCCATCATATGTGATGAGTTGAACAATTTAATCTTGACTCTTCATTTTTCAATTTCAAATGTCATAGATAGAGAATAAACAATTGTCATGCAATTTAATCATGACAATTCATTAGTTAGGTAGAGAATAAAAGAATCCAACAGTTTAATCTGGATTCTTGGATGCAATAAGTGTAGAATTAGATAGTTAACTTCTTTCAAAAAGAATAAAATGTTGTAAGGTTTTCTCTTCGGTCTCGAACAACCTGATTGAATCTGCAAACATACACTCATTCACATGATACAGAATACATGACTGATGTATCAAAACTGATATATGACACTGTGCGTAGCAAGGTAATAAACAAAATGCATGCGCCCAGGAAATGTCGTTAGCAACACATCTATGGGGTAATGCATACAAGATAATCTGACCACCAAAGAAACAGTTCTTTAATGGCGAGAATATCCCTTAACTTTCCGAAAGATATAACGAAATGCTAATAAAACAGTTCATTAACATTCATCATAAGAGTAGATAGTAAACTTGAGCATCATCAACACAATCACAGATAGCTATGGGGCATGAATGATACTATTAATAACACAGATTCATTAATCAAACGATATTCTGAAACTGTACGCAGAATACACACAGTGTTGTCACAGCTAAACACATCATCCAATCAAAGGGGTTTTAACAAGTATTTGTATTACATATGTCAAGAGTATGATTCTTCAATTACAATACAATATTGCTCTTCAGTCCACAAAAGAGAAGCCCTTAACTATGTGCCCCGCAGGGGTATTTATAGATTCAAGACACGCCCTTTAGGCTTTCCGACGCTTCAACTTCCCGACGGTTCAGCTTCCCTGCGACCTTTGCCGAACATGCGACCTGCGACTTAGGTGCCGATGCGACCTGCGACCTAAGTGCCCATGCGACCTGCGACCTGTGTGCCGGTGCGACCTGCGACCTGGGGACGGTCGCGACTTGCGCCTGAAAAGCTTAGCTATGGAGGTGGTTGTGTGATTGAGGTTTCTGGAACGTCCACTTTCTTGCCCTTAAGGAAATCTCGCCAAGTCTGGTAATCCGCTGTTATAGGGGCGACAAGAGGGGTTTCCTCTTTTATTCGATGCATACATTCTAGGGCATTCGGTATCAGAGTCTCCTTCTTCTGAGAGATCAGGATTGAGAGGGAGGCAAGCTTGGTATAGATTTGTACTGGAGTGGCAAGCAACCGATTTAGGTTCTCTTGTGATGCCTCGAATTCTGGTGTGGCAGCAGCTTGTCTCACGGGTTGCAGAAAAGACTGAATTTCCTGCTCTACCTACTCCCAGTCTTTAGTTTCATCCAGTGCCCCTAACGACGGAATGTGATGAAGAGCGTTCATGGAGTCAATACCACTGATCAGGTGATTATATGCAGACATCACTTTGTCCAAATCTTTGGCCAGCTTGTCTTTGGACTGCATATTCATCTGAATTTGTACTTTGGCGTCTTGTGTATGACTCCAATCCTTCCTAGGCACATGTTCGGGAGCTTGCTGATACTGCGCTGTCCAGTTTATCATTTTGTCCAAAGCTACCGAGGCTTCCCTGAGCTGCTCATGCTTCTGTTTGGTTTCCTCTCGTGCCTCTGCCAACGGGGCCACTGTTTGTTTCAGGGTGAGCATTTCCTTATATACTTGCCTCATGGTCATTTCCAACACATCACACTCTTTCCTGACCGTTAGTGGGACCTCATTCACTTGGGCGGGCTTACTTTGGAGCTGTAGCATCTCACTCTCTAGTCTTGATTTCTCCTGCTCCGCTGCTTTTAGCCTATTCTGTAGGGAAATAATCTCCCTGCTCATTCTAGTGACATTTTCCTCCGTGGCCGCGGCAAAAGCGGTGCCTGCTGACGCTATCATTACAGGGTTAGTCCTTGTATCTGGGACTATGTCCTTTCCAGTGGCGACCGTAGATATGGCGGGATGGCTTTGTGCCAAGGATTTCCTTTTCTCTTGCCGAATTTTGAAAGAGAATTGGTCAAATGTCAATCTGGTCAGGTCGAAGACTTCTTCTTCTTGCTCCCCGGGAAAATCATCAACATTGAGGGTACTTTTCGCGCCACCTGAAGGGATCTCCAGGGGAGATATGTCAATGTCGTCTATTAGCTCGTCCTCCTCATCCTACGTTTGACCCTTTTCTTTCTCCTTTTGCCAGCGCTCGGCTTCCGCCTTGTCGTGTTCCTCCTTCTTCCTGCGTTCTGTCTCTGCCTGTGCTTCCTTCTCAGCTTTTCTCTTTCGCTCTGCTGCGGCGGCTTGTTCTGCCTTCTTTTGACGATCGACTTTGTCGAGTTCTTCCTTAAGTGCTTGTTCTGCCGCCACCTGTGCCTCCTTTTCCTGTCTTTCCTTTTCCTCTTCCTTTTTCTTTTTTCGCTCTGTCCTGGCATCTTTCTTACGTTTCTCTTCATCCTCCTTCATTTTCTTCGCCTCTTCCTTCTTGGCTTGGGCTTCTGCTGCCCGTTTCTGATCCGAGGTGTCAGGCGCTGTACTGGTCCGTGTTCTCTTATCTTTGGAGGAAGAAGAGCCTCCTAGCTTATGGCTCCTATCTTCTAAATTCTGGTGATCCTCTTCTTCTCGGTCAGAGTCGATCCCTGGAGCTAGATGTCTGTCTGCATTGTACCAGTTTCTTTTTTCGTCCTCTGCTGGGCGCTCGACATGCTCATAACTCCATCTAAAATTGGCCCTTTTACAATGCTCAGGAACTATCCTGACTGGGTCATAAGTTCGGCAATCCAGTTTTCTGAAGTGGTAACTTTTTATCTCTTCCCCTTCACGCCCTACTTCTCTGAAGTCCTTGACTGTATAAGCACCAATGGTGAGAGGTAGAGCGGGCCAAGGTTTCTTCTTCCCTTTGGAAAGAACATTGGAGAAGCCCGAGGTCATCTGGGAACATACCTCCTCCATGAGCACCTTATCGGTGATAAACTTAGGCAGAGCATGTGGTGCTTTGAATGAGCCAAATACTCGGATGATTGTAAATTCAGCGAATGGAAACCAGTGTGCCACCTGACCTAGTGTCTCCATTGCTCGCCAAGACATGCAGGGGGTGTCTTGACCAAATAGTTTCCCGTAAAGGGCGGGAATGAATATATGAGAGATTTGCTCGATATCTGACTTGTACCTGGATTCCCAGAATACCTTGGTCTGCAAATGGATTGCCCAGGTCTGTTCGGAGTCCCAGTTATGTGGCCATCCCTCAACATGTAGCTGGGCACAGACAGCATCTAATAAATACGAAGCCATATAAAATTCTGACGGCGCTCCCTCATCTGGGGCTAAAGCTGAAGCCAAATTTGTGTGCATGGAGCCCATTAATATACTAGCCCAATTGAACCGAGTGCCGTGTACTGTTACGTGTTCCATAATGGTTGCCCATGTTCCGTTGAAAGTGGTGGCGTCCGAACGTCCGTACACTCTGCACAGCATGGCGGCCACTAACTTATACACCTTCCTCAGACTGGCCACCGGGTACTCCTGGTCTTTCTTGATTTTAAATTTATCTGGTTCCGCCCACCATTTTCTGATTGTATCAACCATCGGCACTTCATTTGCAGAAAACCATCTCGGGGTAAGGTTTACCTCTGGTTGGGGTAGCGAGTAGTAGACCTGTGCTTTTGAGCTCTCCAACGTTGCAAAAGCTTTACCTCCACTATCTCGGATCGCGAAATTCTTAGGATCCGTCTTCTGTATGATCCAGTCTAACATTTCTGGGCACGGAAAGATGGCGGGATGTGACCCTGCTAGGTGCAATTTGGATCTCTTGACCTTCAGGTATACTTCCCGGTCCGGGAGATCTTCTGGGAACTCATCTTCTGTTATGGCGAACTCGCGGTACACTTCATACCACCTAAGGCTGTCCTCCTTTGCGAAGGTGTAAAGGGTGTCTCTGTATATTGGTGGAAGAGATGTTTGTATGTCTGTGTCTGACTCTTCCTCCACCACCTGCTTACTTCTCCTTCGGGATACCCGGGGTGCCATATTGCTAGAGTCGGAGAGGACCGGTATCGTGTCTGCTCTAAATTCACCTGTTGCATTCAAGAAAGAATCCCAGGATGAGAAAGACATGATGATAACGGCTAAATACAGTCTACACATGCAGAGTTTAATTAACTGCTCTCTGGGGGTCGCAGGGTCGCTGATCTACAAAAGAACTCACACGCGACCTCGGGACCTTGCGACTAGGTCGCAGGGTCGCAGAGTCGCTAACAGGGAGCCACGCGACCTTGCGACTTTGCGACCGGGTCGCTGGGTCGCAGGTCACACTTGAGCCTGTCGGGGGGTTTCGAGCGCGCGCGGTTTTGCGGATAAACTCTCCTTAACGGGAAAAATACGCGGCTGGAAAAGGTCTAAACTTGAAATAAGGCACAGCCATGAGGAATTGGGCAAGACACAGGTGACCCTGGGGTTTGTGAGAAACAAAACAACAAATAAAACTCAACAGAAACCCCACATCTTCACCAGAAAGCAATTAATGCCGAGGGGAGGAACAAAAATGGCAAGAAATGCTGGGGAAGGAAACACAGGGAGGAAAAGGCAACTTACCCGGAAGAAAACGCGCCAGTCGACCTGTCAGAACAATTCCACGATTTTCGCCGTGAGTCACAAATGCGACCTAGCGACCTGCCCTTATAAAAAGGAGTCGCACGTGCGAGCAATAAATGAGGTCGCAAGTTCGTAGTTTGCGACCTTGCGACCTCGCGACCTTAAGGTCACTGGGTCGTAAGGTCGCTGAGTCGCTAATTCCTCTAATACTTCATTTTGCGACCTTGCGACCTTGCGACCGGTTCGCTGGGTCGCAAGGTCGCAAATTGCCTGACTTCCGACTCTTGCGACCTAGCGACCTGGCGACCTTAGGGTCGCAGAGTCGCATAGGTCGCATGGGTCGCAAATCATGGATCCGCGACTTAGCGACTTGCTCTTAAAAACTTTACTTGGCTTTTTCCTTCTTTGGTTTCAAAAGGGGCTCCAAAAATTTTGAAGTGCGTGTTATGATTTTATGTATTTTTGGAGGGTGTTGTAGGAGCTACAACAAATGGCGATTCAATGGATGAATTCAGAGTCTCTGCTGATGAAGGGTCAATGAGGGAGGAGGGAGGGGTCTAATACTAGCTTGTTCTTTTACCTCAGAGTTTACACCTTCCTTCCTTTGCCACCCTGCACAGTTGCCTGCCCTTTTGGCTTATTGGGTGCAGATCAACCGAATTTTAATTCCTCACGCTCCAGGATCGAGAGGGTCGGGGAAACCTTGGACAACTGCAGGGTCTGGTACAATTATTTCGTCCTCATGGTGTTGCTCCGCTGCCAGCGAACCTCTCGGCTCCGGCGGAGTCACTGCCTAAGGAGTCATGAACGTTGCTCCGCTGCCAGCGAGCCTGGTCAGTACCCCGGCGGAGTCGTTACAACACCTCTCTGCGCAGGAAGCCTTTCTCAATCCTTTACCCTTTATTTGTGTGTGATTGCACTTATTTGAGAATGTGCCTGTAGCACTTATTTAGATGGGCATATTTTGCCTGGGCGGATGAGGGATCCCGACTTATTTTGCTTGCAGAGAGGTTGCTCCTGGTCTCATATGAGGACTCGGGTTTTTCCTGGATGACCTGCAATTCTCTTGAGTTAGCCCTGTTCCCTCACGATCCGGTTGCTGCTATGCAAGACCTTCTCTGCCTGCACCCTTTAAGCCGCTAGGTGGTTCCTTATGCTTGAGACTCTAGTAAGACCGTGTACTATCCTTAGGTGCCCATTACAAGCGAGTTTCGACTACCCCGTGTTTTGCGGGAAGGGCCTTTCATCAGCATAGAAACTCTTCAAGGAGTGAGCCAGTTGCAAGCAGCTTAGACAAGGTTTTCTTTGAAGAGTTAGAAAAAGAGTTTTTTTTTTTTTTTTTTTGGTTTTTAACAAGAAAAAAATGCGACTTTTATGATACAGGGGGGAAAACAACCCTTTGAGGGATATTCAAGTAAAATAGTGTTTGAGGTCATGCCCGTTTACCGGGAGGACCTCGACTTTTCCCTCCAGAGTTTGCAATCGGAAAGTATGGGGACCCACCTTTTCTTTAACCTGAAAGGGACCTATCCATAGTGCTTGAAATTTGGCATGTTTTCGTTTCTCTTCGTGAGCTTTATCCCACTTTAGGACAAGATCTCCTACTTCAAATTTTTTATCTCCTGCAGACTTTTTATCGAACCATTTCTTGATCCGACTCTGGTGGATGGCAAATTTCTCCCGGGTTTTCTGCCTTTCTCTTCTAATTTCAGGAGGGTGTCAATGCGGGTTTGAAAGGCGGGGCAAGGGGTACCATGACACTCTTGAGACAACTGTAGAGCAGGAAGAGACAAGTTGGGTGGGAGGACAGCTTATTTCCCATACACGAGAAAATATGGTGAGGTGCCTATTGAGGACTTAGGGGTGACGCGATCAGCCCAAAGTGCATTTTGGAGAGCATTATGCTAGTTTCGTTGGTGAGACAGAAGGGTCTTTTTAATGATGCGAATCAGATTTTTATTTGTTGATTCTGCTAGACCATTTCCTTGGGGATAGTACTTTGCCGAGTGTTTAAGAACAATGCCATTTTCCAATGCAAAATCATATAATTTAAAATATGAAAAATACGTTGCATTATCAAACACCAAGGAAGTTGGAATGCCAAACCTGGTAATGATGGAATGAGTGACAAATTGCATTACCTCCTGATCGTTGATTTGGCGTAATGGTACTGCTTCAACCCACCTGGTGAAATAGTCAGTGGCCGTCAGAATGTACCTGTGTTGCTTAGAAGAGTGGGGTAAGATCTCACCAATGACGTCCAGACCCCATTGTTGAAAAGTTTCTTCTACTGCTACTGACAACAAAGGAGCAGCGGGACGCGCTTCTCGGTTTGCAAATTTCTGGCATTGAATGCATTTCCGAACATATGCGTGAGCATCTCTGAAAAGGGTTAGCCAATAATAGCCTGCACGCATAATTTTATGGGCAGTGGTATCCCCGGCGAAATGACCTCCTACTGGTCCATCGTGCAGCTTGGTTAAGACTTTCTAAGCTTCATCATGTTCCAGGCAGCGTAACATGACCCCATCGGAATGTTTCTTGAAAAGCTTCCCTTGGATTATCTGGTAAGACGCAGCTTTGAGTCTGATTGCACGTTTCTGTCGGGCATCTAGATCAGATTCCAACACACCGTGTGCCAGATATCCCGCAATATCCGAGTACCAAGAAGGGTTCCTTACCTGAGGCATGACGTCAGTTTGGTACATATCAATTTCTTGTTCCCAATTATCTTCTTCACTCTGTTGGGAACTTGCGGCCTCTGCAGCCATTTGGCATAAACCTTGCCCTTTAACTGTGCGTGTTGGCTTAAAATCTAAGTCATACTCCTGCATACATGCAACCCAGTTCCCTCATCTCTCACCTAGCTCCTGCTGCATGAACAGTGAGCGAACAGCTGGGTGAGGAACGTAAACTGTGACATGGTTTTTCAGGATGTACGGTCTGAAATGTTTGACCGCTTTATATACCGCATAGGCCTATTTATCGATTTCGGGATAATTTAATTCAGCTCCCTGCAGACCGGTGCTCATGAATGAAATGGGACGCTCGCCATTATTTCTGTCCTTTTGTGTGAGTACGGCTGCCAGGGACGAATCCGAAGCGAACGTATACAAGCTGAAATCTCTGCCGAAATCTGGGCTCTGGAGGGAAGGTGCTTCGGCTATCGCTTTCTTGATCTGGTCGAAAGCTTCCTTTTCGGGTTGATTCCATTTGAAGGTAGCATTTTTCTTTATCATTCCCTGCAGTGGCTTCACTATCTGGGCGAAATCTGATATAAACTTACGTACAAAATTGATTTTTCCCAAAAAGGGTTGCATTGTTTTCTTACCACTGGGGGGAGGGATTTGAGCAATGGCTTTCGCACATTCCGGATCAACGACAATGCCTTGCTTCATTATGATATGACCTAGTAGATTCCCTTCTGCTACGGCGAAAATACTCTTCTTTGGGTTGAGCGAGATACCGTATTTTCTGCACCTTTCGAAGATCTGTCTGAGGTGACGCAAATGATCCCCCCGATGTTTGGAAAACACAGTAACGTCATCCAAGTAGACCACCACACTTTGGCCTATCAGACCTTTGAATGCTATATCCATAGCTCTTTGGAAAGTTGCTCCTGCGTTGATTAATCCAAAAGGCATACGCCTGAATGCGAAGGTTCCCCACTTAGTCCGAAAAGTAGTCTTTAACCTGTCTGGTTCAGCCACCAGTACTTGATTGTAGCCAGAGAAACCGTCCAACAAAGAGAACATTTCTGACCCGGACACTGCTTGTAATATTTGCTCCATAGGGGGCACCGGGTAATTATCTTTATTCGAGGCCCTGTTTAAGTTTCGGAAGTCCACACACAAGCGAATTTCACCTGACTTTTTCCGCACTGGAACCAAATTGGACACCCACGTGGAATGGCGAACTTTGAAGATAATGCGTGCATCTAAAAGTTTTTTGAGTTCCTTCAGAATCAATGGTTCCATCGTAGGATGTACTTTCCTGAGCTTTTGTTGGAAAGGTTTTACATTTTCTTTGATGGGTATCACATGTTGTATGATTCGAGTATCGTATGTGCGTAAGTCCTCATACGTCCAAGCGAATACGTCACGATACTTGCGAAATAGCTGAGTGAAATCCTGAGCCTCTTGAGGGGTGCAGTCCTTCCCAAGGTTGACGAATTTAGGATTATCCTCTGATCCCAAGTTCACTTGTCGATGAGCTAAGATAGAGCTCTGTACTTTGGCATTTGGGGGCCCACGAAAATGATTTTACAGATCGAAAAGCTTCTCAAGCGATACCACCCCTTTAGGCATGGGGTTTCCTTTGACTTGCTCGTACTCCTTTTGCATAGCTTGGTCATGCTCATCTTCATCTATAGCAGTGTCTTTGAATATCTCTGAGTTACACATAAATTCCAGCACCTGTTGATCATCATCGAAAACACGCAAGTTAGTGATATTATCTGGCACGGAGGGTTTATACATAACTTCAATAGAAAAACCGTCCCTCAAAGGGGTAAATCTGGCGGCAGCATTAGCCAGAGTATCTGCCGCTGCATTATGCATTCTTAGAACAGATTTAATTCCAAAAGCGTCAAAAGCAGAAATTAGCCGCCATACCTCTTGTTGATACGCCTTTAAATGTGGAGACAAACAATGAATAGTATTTCTTACCTGCCGAGTGATAATCTCGGAGTCTCCAATGACCTGTAAGCATTTTACCTTCAAATCCAGCGCTTTTTTAAGCCCAAGGATCAAAGCTTCATACTCAGAAGTGTTGTTAGTGCATTGGAACTCCAGCCGACAAGAGACTAAGAATTTTTTCTTACGGGGATCAAGCAAAACGCAGCCAGCGCCAGAACCATCGAGGTTTTTGGAACCATCGTAATACAAGGTCCATATATCACTTTCCAGCTCCTTGGGGGTAGTGGATTCCGGAGGAATTTCGGCTAGGTGTGAGATATTTTGGGCTTGTTCCTCTGCGATGAGTGCCATTTCAGATTGGACCTCAGAACCTACTGAAGACTGAGGAGGTCGGTAACATCCAAAAATGGACTCCATAAAACACACACCGAGTTCCTCCTGGGCAAAGTTGATGGGTTTATTTGTGGCATCCAAATCAGTTACAGTGTTTTTCATGTATGGTTCGCTTTCGACTCTGATTTGGTTATTTCTCCCTTTGTAAGGTAGCCATAAGTGGGACCAATCTGTGGCGAAGTATCCTTGCAACTTGCTAGACCAGTCTCTACTAAGAAGTACGCCATAGGCTTCGGGGATGTCAACAACCACAATATCAATACATTGATGGACCCTAGAGTCGGATGAGAGGCGAATGATGACATTGTTTAATTCTCCAACGGCTGGTACTTGTGATCTGTCCAGTTGAATGATTTTTGCGTCAGTTTTCTCTGGGAGGATGTTGAGTTTCTTGCACACAGATAGAGGCATGACATTCGTGGATGCACCATAGTCAACAAGACAATTGTGAACGTTGAAATTAAACATCTCAAAAGACAAGAGGAATGGAGGGGTGGATCCTCTCGAATTCGCGTTGACAACATTCATTATAGATTGGATATCTGGACTGGTTTGTGCAGATGTGTTGCTCACAGTTTTCGTATTTTGGTTGTTGGCGAAAGATTTTAAAATAAGTTCCTTTTGATTTGTGATGCGGGCCAGCTCGTAGAGTGAGATATTAGCTCTGGTATTTTTCATGTCCTCCACTATGTTGTAGCTAGTATCGGTTTGGGGACTAGGTTCGATAGTGGTTTTCGAGGATTCTACCGGGAGCTTGGTCTTGTGACTTGCTTTGCTGTTACTATTTGTGGGCTTATCCAGCGTAGCGTGTCTTTCGTTTCCAGGGGGAAGAATTTTCCTCAGGAAATCCCTTTTCTTGTCTTCATAAGATTGTTCGGGAACAGATCCTTTGCTTCTAAGACTATAGTTTCGAGTGGGCTGAGCCTTGGGACTGCCTGCCATGTTGATATCAATGGAAACAAGACTCTCCCCCCCGCGGATTATATCAAAAGTTAAGACAGAGGCTCCTGATTCCCCATCTAGGAGCGAACCTTCATCTCGATCAGAAACATCATCCTCTGTCTGGTTTCCCGGAGTTTGGTCATCCAAAAGTTGGTTAACCACCGCGGTCATGTTGCCAATCCATTGCGGGCACGTTTTTTCGGAATGGGCAGCTTGGTGAAAAGAGCAAAAATTGTCTTTCCCTATCTCTTCCACGTTGAGAGCGGCACTGGAGTTTGACGGAGGTCTGCTGGTGTTGGGATTACCTTTCTTGAAAAAGGGTTTTGGGGGTTTATTTGTAGTTGAGGTTTCAACGCCCTTTCTCTTTAAGTCAGAGACCTCATTCGTTAGAAGTTTGAGGGTCTTGGCCATACTCTCGAAATCAAAAGTTTCTCTCTCTCTATTAGGGGTGGAAGACTGACCTTTTTTAGTGGTTGGTTTGTGATCATCTTTTCCTTCATGGTCCATGACTCCTATCGACAACATGTCCTTCTCTACCGCGAGAGCAGCAGCGTAATTTGCTGTAAGGGTAGCGCGGGCCTCACGTTTGACGAAAACGGCAATATCCCTAGGGAGAGCTTTAATGTAGTAGTCGATGGTGATAGAATCGTCCAATGCTAAGTTTGGAGGAAATTTTTGCAATATTGTGGCGAAGCGTTGGTTAAAGTCTTTAACCTTCTCTTTTCTGTGACACTTGATGGTGCTTAACTCTGTGAGGAGCATAGAGGGTGTTTTATCCTCTACGAAATTTTGCAGGAACACGCGACGGAACTGGTCCCATGAAGTAATAGAAGCACTGGGTAGGGAACGGTACCAGGTGGCTGCAAGGTTTACAAGAGTGTGTGGGAACAGTCGACAAGCGACATCATCGGACTGAACTCTCATGATTTGTAGGGCCAAATAGAAACTACTAATATGATCTTCCGCTGAGGTACCTTTCTCAGGATCAAACTTAGGAGGATGCTTCTCCGGGTGTCTAGGCATATCATGGAGAGGACCTAAAAGAGCCAATGGGGATTGAGCCATCCAGGCTAGGGGCTGCACCCCCCTGGGGTGCTGATGATATCGAGTTTCAGCCTCGGATTCACTTCCCGTCCCTGACACTGATACTCCGTCCTGATGGCGAGAGTGCTCATCTCGGTGCCTTTCACGGTTATTAATGTTTCTAAGGTACTCCCAGTTGTGGAGAGGGGGTCTATTTTGGTTTTGGTGGTGATGATGGTTGGTGTGATGTCTCCGGCCGTGGACCATATCTCCTCTACCTCCACGTCCGTGACCCCTATTAACCCTACCCTCATTTCTTCGGGGCCTATTGCCTTCTCTTACATTTCTTCGGGCTGTGTTAACTTCTCTCTCGTTCCTTCGACCCCCTTCTCCTTCTTCTCGCAGGTCGTACACTTGGTTGTTGTTCCACTGATGTAAGTCAGGCTGAGGTTCGGGGAAAGGTTCAGTATCAGGGAAACCTTCACTATCTTGGAGAATGGGGTCATTTTTCTGGACCGCCCGACCGAGGTCTTCAATCATGGAGTTTACGAGTTCAGGTATGGTGCTGACAAGCACACCATTACGGGTGACGTTCTCAGTAGGGGTCCTAGTGTGAGCTAGAAACTCCATGATGGGGGTATATCGTAAATCCCTGATGAGATTACGGGCAACTGAGCGTAAGGATCTCAACTGTTCGTTGGTGATTTCAAAGTATCGAGCCTCCTCCCTCGGAATATCCTCTAAGGGGGGAAGAGGAGGTTCGTTATTTATGACCTCCCGGTGGGGAGTTTGTGATGGAATATCTGTCGTATGCTGGGAGGATGCCATGGCCCTCCTTCTAGCGCCAAATATGTTGACGGGAAAATATGTCCGGCCAACAGTAGGGGATCTCCCCGGTAGAAAGTCCCAATTAGACTTTGAACCGTTTGGAGTAGGGATCCCGTCCGGGGTGTGGGTCCGGCTACCGCTTAAATGACTTTCTCTTCGGTCTCGAACAACCTGATTGAATCTGCAAACATACACTCATTCACATGACACAGAATACATGACTGATGTATCAAACCAATATATGACACTATGCGTAGCAAGGTAATAAACAAAATGCGTACACCCAGGAAGTGTCGTTAGAAACACATCTATGGGGTATGCATGCAAGATAATCTGACCACCAAAGAAACAGTTCTTTATGGCAAGAATATCCCTTAACTTTCCGAAAGATATAACGAAATGCTAATAAAACAGTTCATTAACATTCATCATAAGAGTAGATAGTAAACTTGAGCATCATCAACACAATCACAGATAGCTATGAGGCATGAATGATACTATCAATAACACAGGTTCATTAATCAAACGATATTCTGAAACTGTACGCATAATACACATAGTGTTGTCACAGCTAACACATCATCCAATCAAAGGGGTTTTAACAAGTATTTGTATTACATATGTCAAGAGTATGGTTCTTCAATTACAATGCAATATTGCTCTTCAGTCCACCAAAGAGAAGCCCTTAACTATGTGCCCCACAGGGGTATTTATAGATTCAAAACACGCCCTTTAGGCTTTCCGACGCTTCAACTTCCCGACGCTTCAACTTCCCTGCAACCTTTGCCAAACATGCGACCTGCGACTTAGGTGCCGATGCGACCTGCAACCTAAGTGCCCATGCGACCTGCGACCTGTGTGCCGGTGCGACCTGCGACCTGGGGGCGGTCACGACTAGCGCCTGAAAAGCTTAGCTATGGAGGTGGTTGTGTGATTGAGGTTTCTGGAACGTCAACTTTCTTGCCCTTGAGGAAATCTCGCCAAGTCTGGTAATCCGCTGTTATAGGGGCGACAAGAGGGGTTTCCTCTTTTATTCGATGCATACATTCTAGGGCATTCGGTATCAGAGTCTCCTTCTTCTGAGAGATCAAGATTGAGAGGGAGGCAAGCTTGGTATAGATTTGTACTGGAGTGACAAGCAACCGATTTAGGTTCTCTTGTGATGCCTCGAATTCTGGTGCGGCAGCAGCTTGTCTCACGGGTTGCAGAAAAGACTGAATTACCTGCTCTACCTGCTCCCAGTCTTTAGTTTCATCTAGTGCCCCTAATGACGGAATTTGATGAAGATCGTTCATGGAGTCAATACCACTGATCAGGTGATTATATGCAGACATCACTTTGTCCAAATATTTGGCCAGCTTGTCTTTGGACTGCATATTCATCCGAGTTTGTACTTTGGCGTCTTGTGTATGACTCCAATCCTTCCTAGGCACATGTTCGGGAGCTTGCTAATACTGCGTTGTCCAGTTTATCATTTTGTCCAAAGCTACAGAGGCTTCCCTGAGCTGCTCATGCTTCTGTTTGGTTTCCTCTCGTGCCTCTGCCAACGGGGCCACCGTTTGTTTTAGGGTGAGCATTTCCTTATATACTTGCCTCATGGTCATTTCCAACACATCACACTCTTTCCTGACCGCCAGTGGGACCTCATTCACTTGGGCGGGCTTACTTTGGAGCTGTAGCATCTCACTTTCTAGTCTTGATTTCTCCTGCTCCGCTGCTTTTAGCCTGTTCTGTAGGGAAATAATCTCCCTGCTCATTCTAGTGACATTTTCCTCCATGGCTGCGGCAAAAGTGGTGCTTGCTGACGCTATCATAACAGGGTTAGTCCTTGTATCTGGGACTATGTCCTTTCCAGTGGCGACCGTAGATATGGCGGGATGGATTTGCGCCAAGGATTTCCTTTTCTCTTGCCGTATTTTGAAAGAGAATTGGTCAAATGTCAATCTGGTCAGGTCGAAGACTTCTTCTTCTTGCTCCCCGGGAAAATCATCAACATTGAGGGTACTTTTCGCACCACCTGAAGGGATCTCCAGGGGAGATATGTCAATGTCGTCTATTAGCTCGTCCTCCTCATCCTGTTTTTGATCCTTTTCTTTCTCCTTTTGCCAGCGCTCAGCTTCTGCCTTGTCGTGTTCCTCCTTCTTCCTGCGTTCTGTCTCTGCCTCTGCTTCCTTTTCAGCTTTTCTCTTTCGCTCTGCCGCGGCGGCTTGTTCTGCCTTCTTTTGACGATCGACTTGGTCGAGTTCTTCCTTAAGTGCTTGTTCTGCCGCCGCCTGTGCCTCCTTTTCCTGTCTTTCCTTTTCCTCTTCCTTTTTCTTTTTTCGCTCTGTCCTGGCATCTTTCTTACGTTTCTCTTCATCCTCCTTCATTTTCTTCTCCTCTTCCTTCTTGGCTTGGGCTTCTGCTGCCCGTTGTTGATCCGAGGTGTCAGGCCCTGTACTGGTCCTTGTTCTCTTATCTTTGGAGGAAGAAGAGCCTCCTCGCTTATGGCTCCTATCTTCTAAATTCTGGTGATCCTCTTCTTCTCGGTCAGAGTCGATCCCTGGAGCTAGATGCCTGTCTGCATTGTACCAGTTTCTTTTTTCGTCCTCTGCTGGGTGCTCGACCTGTTGATAACTCCATCTAAAATTGGCCCTTTTACAATGCTCAGGAACTATCCTGACTGGGTCATAAGTTCGGCAATCCAGATTTCTGAAGTGGTAACTTTTTATCTCTTCCCCTTCACGCCCTACTTCTCTGAAGTCCTTGACTGTATAAGCACCAATGGTGAGAGGTAGAGCGGGCCAAGGTTTCTTCTTCCCTTTGGAAAGGACATTGGAGAAGCCCGAGGTCATCTGGGAACATACCTCCTGCATGAGCACCTTATCGGTGATAAACTTAGGTAGAGCATGTGGTGCTTTGAATGTGCCAAATACTCGGATGATTGTAAATTCGGCGAGTGGAAACCAGTGCGCCACCTGACCTAGTGTCTCCATTGCTCGCCAAGACATGCAGGGGGTGTCTTGACCAAATAGTTTCCCGTAAAGGGCGGGAATGAATATATGAGAGATTTTCTCAATATCTGATTTGTACCTGGATTCCCAGAATACCTTGGTCTGCAAATGGATTGCCCGGGTCTGTTCGGAGTCCCAGTTATGTGGCCATCCCTCAACATGCAGCTGGGCACAGACAGCATCTAATAAATACGAAGCCATATAAAATTCTGACGGCACTCCCTCATCTGGGGCTAAAGCTGAAGCCAAATTTGTGTGCATGGAGCCCATTAATATACTAGCCCAATTGAACCGAGTGCCATGTACTATTACGTGTTCCATAATGGTTGCCCATGTTCCGTTGAAAGTGGTGGCATCCGAACGTCCGTACACTCTGCACAACATGGCGGCCACTAACTTATACACCTTCCTCAGACTGGCCACCGGATACTCCTGGTCTTTCTTGATTTTAAATTTATCTGGTTCCGCCCACCATTTTCTGATTGTATCAACCATCGACACTTCATTTGCAGAAAACCATCTCGGGGTAAGGTTTACCTCTGGTTGGGGTAGCGAGTAGTAGACCTGTGCTTTTGAGCTCTCCAACGTTGCAAAAGCTTTACCTCCACTATGTCGGATCGCGAAATTCTTAGGATCTGTCTTCTGTATGATCCAGTCTAACATTTCTGGGCACGGAAAGATGGCGGGATGTGACCCTGCTTGGTGCAATTTGGATCTCTTGACCTTCAGGTATACTTCCCGGTCCGGGAGATCTTCTGGGAACTCATCTTCTGTTATGGCGAACTCGCGGTATACTTCATACCACCTAAGGCTGTCCTCCTTTGCGAAGGTGCAAAGGGTGTCTCTGTATATTGGTGGAGGAGATATTTGTATGTCTGTGTCTGACTCTTCCTCCACCACCTGCTTACTTCTCCTTCGGGATACCCGGGGTGCCATATTGCTAGAGTCGGAGAGGACCGGTATCGTGTCTGCTCTAAATTCACCTGTTGCAACCCGGGGTGCCATATTGCTAGAGTCGGAGAGGACCGGAATCGTGTCTGCTCTAAATTCACCTGTTGCATTCAAAAAAGAATCCCAGGATGAGAAAGACATGATGATAACGGCTAAATACAGTCTACACATGCAGAGTTTACTAACTGCTCTCTGGGGGTCGCAGGGTCGCTGATCTACAAAAGAATTCACACGCGACCTCGCGACCTTGCGACTAGGTCGCAGGGTCACAGAGTCGCTAACAGGGAGTCGCGCGACCTTGCGACTTTGCGACCGGGTCGCTATGTCGCAGGTCGCACTTGAGCCTACCGGGGGGTTTCGAGCGCACGCGGTTTTGCGGATAAACTCTCCTTAACGGGAAAAATACGCGGCTTGAAAGGGTCTGAACTTGAAATAAGGCACAACCATGAGGAATTGGGCAAGACACAGGTGACCCTGGGGTTTGTGAGAAACAAAACAACAAATAAAACTCAACAGAAAACCACATCTTCACCAGAAAGCAAATAAGGCCGAGGGGAGGCTCAAAAATGGCAAGAAATACTGGGGAAGGAAATACAGGGAGGAAATGGCAACTTACCCGGAAGAAAACGCGCCAGCCGACCTGTCAGAGCAATTCCACGATTTTCGCCGCGAGTCACAAATGCGACCTAGCAACCTGCCCTTATAAAAAGGAGTCGCACGTGCGAGCAATAAATGAGGTCGCAAGTTGGTAGTTTGCGACCTTGCGACCTCGCGACCTTAAGGTCGCTGGGTTGCAAAGGTCGCTGAGTCGCTAATTCCTCTAATACTTCATTTTGCGACCTTGCGACCTTGCGACCTTGCGACCTTAAGGTCGCTGGGTCGCAAGGTCGCAAATTTCCTGACTTCCGACTCTTGTGACCTGGCGACCTGGCGACCTTAGGGTCGCAGAGTCGCATAGGTCGCATGGGTCGCAAATCATGGATCCGCGACTTAGCGACTTGCTCTTAAAAACTTTACTTGGCTTTTTTCTTCTTTAGTTTCAAAGGGGCTCCAAAAATTTTGAAGTGTGTGTTGTGATTTTTTGTATTTTTGGAGGGTGTTGTAGGAGCTACAACAAATGGCGATTCACTGGATGAATTCAGAGTCTCTGCCGATGAAGGGTCGATGAGGGAGGAGGGAGGGGTCTAATACTAGCTTGTTCTTTTACCTCAGAGTTTACACCTTCCTTCCTTTGCCACCCCGCATAGTTGCCTGGCCTTTTGGCTTATTGGGTGCGGATCAACTGAATTTTAATTCCTCACGCTCCAGGATCGAGAGAGTCGGGGAAACCTTGGACAACTGCAGGGTCTGGTACAATTATGTCGTCCTCATGGTGTTGCTCCGCTGCCAGCGAACCTCTCGGCTCCGGCGGAGTCACTGCCTAAGGAGTCGTGAACGTTGCTCCGCTGCCAGTGAGCCTGGTCAGTACCCCGGCGGAGTCGTTACAACACCTCTCTGCGCAGGAAGCCTTTCTCAATCCTTTACCCTTTATTTGTGTGCGATTGCACTTATTTGAGAATGTGCCTGTAGCACTTATTTAGATGGGCATATTTTGCCTGGGCGGATGAGGGATCCTGACTTATTTTGCTTGCAGAGAGGTTGCTCCTGGTCTCATATGAGGACTCGGGTTTTTCCCGGATGACCTGCAATTCTCTTGAGTTAGCCCTGTTCCCTCACGATCCGGTTGCTGCTATGCAAGACCTTCTCTGCCTGCACCCTTCGAAGCCGCTAGGTGGTTCCTTATGCTTGAAGACTCTAGTAAGGCCGTGTACTATCCTTAGGTGCCCATTACAAGCGAGTTTCGACTGCCCCGTGTTTTGCGGGAAGGGCCTTTCATCAGCATAGAACCTCTTCAAGGAGTGAGCCAGTTGCGGGAAGCTTAGACAAGGTTTTCTTTGAAGAGTTAGAGAAAGAGTTTTTTTTTTTTTTTTTTTTTAATAAGAACAAAATGTGACTTTTATGATACAGGGGGGAAAACAGCCCTTTGAGGGCTATTCAAGTAAAATAGTGTTTGAGGTCATGCCCGTTTACCGAGAGGACCTCGACTTTTCCTTCCAGAGTTTGCAATCGGAAAGTATGGGGACCCACCTTTTCTTTAACCTGAAAGGGACCTATCCATAGTGCTTGAAATTTGGCATGTTTTCCTTTTTCTTCGTGTGCTTTATCCCATTTTAGGACTAGGTCTCCTACTTCAAATTTTTTATCTCCCGCAGACTTTTTATCGAACCATTTCTTGATCCGACTCTGGTGGATGGCGAATTTCTCCCGGGTTTTCTGCCTTTCCTCTTCTAATTTCAGCAGGGTGTCAATGCGGGTTTGCAAGGCGGGGCAAGGGGTACCATGACACTCTTGAGATAACTGCAGAGTGGGAAGAGATAAATTGGGGGGGAGGACAGCTTCTTTCCCATACACGAGAAAATATGGTGAGGTGCCTATTGAGGACTTAGGGGTGACGCGGTCGGCCCAGAGTGCATTTTGGAGGGCGTTGTGCCAGTTGCGTTGGTGAGACAGTAAGGTCTTTTTAATGATGCGAATCAGATTTTTATTGGTTGATTCCGCTAGACCATTTCCTTGGGGATAGTATTTTGCAGAGTGTTTAAGAACGATACCATTTTCTAAAGCAAAATCATATAATTTAAAAGATGAAAAATATGTTGCATTATCAAAAACCAAGGAAGTCGGAACGCCAAACCTGGTAATGATGGAATGAATGACAAATTGCATTACCTCCTGATCGTTGACTTGGCGTAATGGTACTGCTTCAACCCACCTGGTGAAGTAATCAGTGGCTGTTAGAATATACCGGTGTTGCTTAGACGAGTGGGGTAAAATCTCACCAATGACGTCCAGTCCCCATTGTTGAAAAGGTTCTTCTACTGCTACTGACGACAAAGGGGCAGCGGGACGCGCTTCTCGGCTTGCGAATTTCTGGCATTGAATGCACTTCCGAACATATGCGTGAGCATCCCTGAACAGAGTTGGCCAATAATAACCTGCTCGCATTATTTTATGGGCCGTAGTATCCCCGGAAAAATGACCTCCTGCTGGTCCATCATGCAGCTCGATTAAGATTTTCTGAGCTTCATCATATTCCAAGCAGCGTAACATGACCCCATCAGAATGTTTCCTGAAGAGCTTCCCTTGGATTAACTGGTAAGATGTAGCTTTGAGTCTGATTGCACGTTTCTGCCGGGCATTTAGAGCGGGGTCCAATGTACCATGTGCTAAATATTCTGAAATATCCGAGTACCAAGAAGGGTTCCTTATCTGAGGTACGACGTCGGTTTGGTACATATCAATTTCTTGTTCCCAATTATCTTCTTCAACCTGGTGGGAACTTGCGGCCTCTGCATCCATTTGGCATAGACCTTGCCCTTTAACTGTGCGTGCTGGCTTAAACTCTAAGTCGTATTCTTGCATACACGCAACCCAGTTCCCTCGTCTCTCGCCCAGCTCCTGCTGCATGAACAGTGAGCGAACAGCTGGGTGGGGAACGTAAACTGTGACATGGTTTTTCAAGATGTATGGTCTGAAATGTTTGACCACTTTATATACCGCATAGGCCTGTTTCTCGATTTCGGGATAATTTAATTCAGCTCCCTGCAGACCGGTGCCCATGAATGAAATGGGACGCTCGTCATTATTTCTGTCCTTTTGTGTGAGTACGGCTACCAGGGACGAATCCGAAGCGAACGTATACAGGCTGAAATATCTGCCGAAATCTGGGCTCTGGAGGGAAGGTGCTTCGGCTATTGCTTTCTTGATCTGGTCGAAAGCTTCCTTTTCGGGTTGATTCCATTTGAAGGTAGCATTTTTCTTTATCATTCCCTGTAGTGGTTTAACTATCTGGGCGAAATCTGATATAAACTTACGTACAAAATTGATCTTTCCCAAAAAGGACTGCATTGCTTTCTTACTGCTGGGGGGAGGAATCTGAGCAATGGCTTTCGCATGTTCTGGATCAACGACGATGCCTTGCTTAGTTATGATATGACCCAGCAGATTTCCTTCAGCTACAACAAAAACGCTCTTCTTTGGATTGAGCGAGATACCGTATTTTCTGCACCTTTCGAAGATCTGTCTGAGGTGACGCAAATGATCCCCCCGATGTTTAGAAAACACAGTAACGTCATCCAAGTAGACTACCACACTCTGGCCTATCAAACCTCTGAATGCTATATCCATAGCTCTTTGGAAAGTTGCCCCTGCGTTGATTAATCCAAAGGGCATACGCCTGTACGCGAAGGTTCCCCACTTAGTCCGAAAGGCAGTCTTTAACCTGTCTAGTTCAGCCACTAGTACTTGATTGTAACCAGAGAATCCGTCCAACAAGGAGAACATTTCTGAGCCGGACACTGCTTGTAGTATCTGCTCCATAGGGGGCACTGGGTAATTATCTTTACTCGAGGCCCGGTTTAAGTTTCGGAAATCTACACATAATCGAATTTCACCTGACTTCTTCCGTACCGGGACCAAATTGGACACCCATGTGGAATGGCGAACTTTGAAGATAATGCGGGCATCCAAAAGTTTTTTGAGTTCTTTTAGAATCAATGGCTCCATCGTAGGATGTACTTTCCTGAGCTTCTGTTGGAATGGTTTTACATTTTCTTTAATGGGTATCACATGTTGTATGATTCGAGTATCGTATGTGCGTAAGTCCTCATATGTCCAAGCGAATACGTCACGATACTTACGAAATAGCTGAGTGAAATCTTGAGCCTCTTGGGGGGTGCAGTCTTTACCTAGGTTGACGAATTTAGGATTATCTTCTGATCCCAAGTTCACTTGTCGATGAGCCAAGATAGAGCTCTGTACTTTGGCGTTTGGGGGCCCTCGGAAACGATTTTGCAGATCAAAAAGCTTCTCAAGTGACACCACCCCTTTAGGCATGGGGTTTCCTTTGACTTGTTCGTACTCCTTTTACATAGCGTGGTCGTGCTCATCTTCATCTATAGCGGCGTCTTTGAATATCTCTGAGTTACACATGAAATCCAGCACCTGTTGATCATCATCGAAGACGCGCAAGTTAGTGACATTGTCTGGGACGGAGGGTTTATATATAACTTCAATAGAAAAACCATCCCTCAAAGGGGTAAATCTGGCAGCGGCATTAGCCAGAGTATCTGCTGCTGCGTTATGCATCCTAAGAACAGATTTAATTCCAAAAGCGTCAAAAGCAGAAATTAATCGCCATACCTCTTGTTGATACGCCTTTAAATGTGGAGACAAACAGTGAATAGTATTGCGTACCTGCCGAGTGATAATCTCGGAGTCTCCAATGACCCGTAAGCATTTTACCTTCAAATCCAGCGCCTTTTTAAGCCCAAGGATCAAAGCTTCATACTCAGCAGTGTTGTTAGTGCATTGGAACTCCAGCCGACAAGAGACTAAGAATTTTTTCTTATGCGGATCAAGCAAAACGCAGCCAGCGCCAGAACCATCGAGATTTTTGGAACCGTCGTAATACAATGTCCATATGTCATTTTCCGGGTCCTTGGGGGCAGTGGATCGCGGAGGAATTTCGGCTTGGTGTGAGACAGTTTGGGCTTGGTCCTCTGTGACGAGTGTCATTTCAGAAAGAACCTCGGGGCCTACTGCAGACTGAGGAGGTCGGTAACATCCAAAAATGGAATCTAGAAAACACATACCAAGTTCCTCCTGAGCAAAGCTTATGGGTTCGTTTGTGGCATCCAAATCAGTTACAGTGTGTTTCATGTAAGGTTCACTTTCGACTCTGATTTGGTTGTTTCTCCCCTTGTAAGGTAGCCATAAGTGGGACCAATCCGTGGCAAAGTATCCTTGCAACTTGCTAGACCAATCCCTGCTAAGCAGTACACCATAGGCTTCAGGGATGTCAACAACCACAATATCAATACATTGGTGGACCCTAGAGTCGGATGAGAGGCGAATGATGACATTGTTTAATTCTCCAATGGCTGGTACTTGTGATCTGTCCAGTTGAATGATTTTTGCGTCAGTTTTCTCTGGGAGGATGTTGAGTTTCTTGCACACAGATAGAGGCATGACATTCGTGGATGCACCAGAGTCAACGAGAAAATTGTGAACGTTGAAATTAAACATCTCAAAAGACAAGAGGAATGGAGGGGCGGATCCTCTCGAATTCGCGTTGACAGCGTTCACTATAGATTGGATATCTGGACTGGTTTGTGCAGATGTGTTGCTCACAGTTTTCGTATTTTGGTTGTTGGCGAAAGATTTTAAAATAAGTTCCTTTTGATTTGTGATGCGGGCCAGCTCGTAGAGTGAGATATTAGCTCTGGTCTTTTTCATGTCCTCCACTATGTTGTAGCTAGTATCGGTTTGGGGACTAGGTTCGATAGTGGTTTTCGAGGATTCCACTGGGAGCTTGGTCTTGTGACTTGCTTTGCTGTTACTATTTGTGGGTTTATCCGGCGTAGCGTGTCCTTCGTTTCCAGGGGGAAGAATTTTCCTCAGGAAAGCCCTTTTCTTGTCTTCATAAGATTGTTCGGGAACAGATCCTTTGCTTCTAAGACTATAGTTTCGAGTGGGCTGAGCCTTGGGACTGCCTGCCATGTTGATATCAATGGGAACAAGACTCTCCCCCCCGCGGATTATATCAAAAGTTAAGACAAAGGCTCCTGATTCCCCATCTAGGAGCGAACCTTCATCTCGATCAGAAACATCATCCTCTGTCTAGTTTCCCGGAGTTTGGTCATCCAAAAGTTGATTAACCACTGCGGTCATGCTGCCAATCCATTGCGGGCACGTTTTTTCGGAATGGGAAGCTTGGTGAAACAAGCAAAAATTGTCTTTCCCTATTTCTTCCACGTTGAGAGCGGCACTGGAGTTTGACGGAGGTCTGCTGGTGTTGGGATTACTCTTCTTGAAAAAGGGTTTTGGGGGTTTATTTGTAGTTGAGGTTTCAACGCCCTTTCTCTTTAAGTCAGAGACCTCATTCGTTAGAAGTTTGAGGGTCTTGGCCATACTCTCGAAATCAAAAGTTTCCCTCTCTCTATTAGGGGTGGAAGACTGACCCTTTTTAGTGGTTGGTTTGTGATCATCTTTTCCTTCATGGTCCATGACTCCTATCGAAAACATGTCCTTCTCTACCGCGAGAGCAGCAGCGTAATTTGCTGTAAGGGTAGCGCGGGCCTCACGTTTGACGAAAACGGCAATATCCCTAGGGAGAGCTTTAGTGTAGTAGTCGATGGTGATAGAATCGTCCAATGCTAAGTTTGGAGGAAATTTTTGCAATATTGTGGCGAAGCATTGGTTAAAGTCTTTAACCTTCTCTTTTCTGTGACACTTGATGGTGCTTAACTCTGTGAGGAGCATAGAGGGTGCCTTATCCTCTGCAAAATTTTGCAGGAACACGCGACGGAACTGGTCCCATGAAGTAATAGAAGCGCTGGGTAGGGAACGGTACCAGGTGGCTGCAAGGTTTACAAGAGTGTGTGGGAACAGTCGACAAGTGACATCATCGGACTGAACTCTCATGATTTGTAAGGCCAAATAGAAACTACTAATATGATCTTCCGCTGAGGTACCTTTCTCAGGATCAAACTTAGGAAGATGCTTCTCCGGGTGTCTAGGCATATCATGGAGAGGACCTAAAAGTGCCAGTGGGGATTGAGCCATCCAGGCTGGGGGCTGCACCCTCCTGGGGCGCTGACGATATCGAGTTTCAGCCTCGGATTCACTCCCCGTCCCTAACACTGATGTTCTGTCCTGATGGCGAGAGTGCTCATCTCGGTGTCTTTCATGGTTATTCATGTTTCTAAGGTACTCCTAGTTGTGGAGAGGGGGTCTATTTTGGTTTTGGTGGTGATGATGGTTGTTGTGATGTCTCCGGCCGTGGACCATATCTCCTCTACCTCCACGTCCGTGACCCCTATTAACCCCACCCTCATTTCTTCGGGGCCTATTGCCTTCTCTTACATTTCTTCGGGCTGTGTTAACTTCTCTCTCGTTCCTTCGACCCCCCTCTCCTTCTTCTCGCAGGTCATACACTTGGTTGTCGTTCCACTGATGTAAGTCAGGCTGAGGTTCGGGGAAAGGTTCAGTATCATGGAAACCTTCACTATCTTGGAGAATGGGGTCATTTTCCTGGACTGCCCGCCCGAGGTCTTCAATCATGGAGTTTACGAGTTCAGGTATGGTGCTGACAAGCACACCATTACGAGTGATGTTCTCAGTAGGGGTCCTAGTGTGAGCTAGAAATTCCATGATGGGGGTATATCGTAAATCCCTGACGAGATTACGGGCAACTGGGCGTAAGGATCTCAACTGTTCATTAGTGATTTCAAAGTATCGAGCCGCCTCCGTTGGAATATCCTCCAAGGGGGGAAGAGGAGGTTCGTTATTTGTGACCTCCCGGTGGGGAGTTTGTGACGGAATATCGGTCGTATGCTGGGAGGATGCCATGGCCCTCCTTCTAGCGCCAAATCTGTTGACGGGGAAATATGTCCGGCCAACAGTAGGGGATCTCCCCGGTAGAAAGTCCCAATTAGACTTTGAACCGTTTGGAGTAGGGATCCCGTCCGGGGTGTGGGTCCGGCTACCACTTAAATGACTATCTCTTCGGTTTCGAGCAACCTGATTGAAACTGCAAACATACACTCATTCACATGATACAGAATACATGACTGATGTATAAAACCAATATATGACACTGTGCGTAGCAAGGTGATAGACAGAATGCATACACTCAGGAAGTGTCGTTAGCAACACATCTATGAGGTATGCATGCAGGATAATCTGACCGCCAAAGAAACAGTTCTTTGTGGCAAGAATATCCTTTAACTCTCCGAAGGATATAACGAAATGCTAATAAAACAGTTCATTAACATTCATCATGAAGTAAATAATAAACTTGAGCATCATCAACACAATCACAGATAGCTATGGTGCATGAATGATACTATTAATAACACAGATTCATTAATCAAATGATATTCTGAAACTGTACGCAGAATACACACAGTGTTGTCACAGCTAAACACATCATCCAATCAAAGGGGTTTTAACATGTATTGTATTACATATGCCAAGAGTATGATTCTTCAATTACAATGCAATATTGCCCTTCAGTCCAAAAAAGAGCAGCCTTTAACTATGTGCCCCACAGGGGTATTTATAGATTCAAGAAACGCCCTTTAGGCCTTCCGACGCTTCAACTTCCCGACGGTTCAGCTTCCCTGCGACCTTTGCCGAACATGCGACCTGCGACCAGAAGATTGCGACCTGAAGATTTGCGACCTGCGACTTAGGCACCGGTGCAACTTGCGACCTGGGGGACAAAATGCGACCTGCGACCCAGCAGTTAAGCTATGGAGGTGGTCACGTAATTGAGAGGTCTGGAGCGTCTATCTTCTTCTCCTTGAGGAAGTCTTGCCAGGCCTGGTAATCCGCTGCTATAGGGGAGACTAGAGAGGTTTCTTTTTTTAACCGATGCGTACATTCCAAAGCATTCGGTATCAGAGTCTCCTTCTTCTGGGAAATCTGGATGGATAGGGAGGCAAGCTTGGTATAAATTTGTACTGGAGTGACAAGCAGCCGGTTTAGGTTCTCTTGTGATGCCTCAAATTCTGGTGCGGCAGCAGCTTGTCTCAAGGGTTGCAGAAAGGACTGAATTTCCTGATCTACCTGCTCCCAGTCTTTAGTTTCGTCCAGTGCCCCTAACGACGGAATGTGATGAAGAGCGTTCATGGAGTCTATACCACTGATCAGGTGATTATATGCAGACACCACCTTGTCCAAGTCTTTGACCAGCTTGTCTTTGGATTGCATCTTCATCCGGATTTGTACTTTGGCATCTTGTGTGTGACCCCAATCCTTCTTAGGCACATTTTCGGGAGCTTGCTGGTACTGCGCTGTCCAGTTTATCATTTTGTCTAAAGCTACCGAGGCTTCCCTGAGCTGCTCATGCTTCTGTTTGGTTTCCGCTCGTGCCTCTGCCAACGGGGCCACTGTTTGTTTTAGGGTGAGCATTTCCCTATATACTTGCCTCATGGTCATTTCCAACACATCACACTCTTTCATGACCGCCAGCGGGACTTCATTGACTTGGGAAGGCTTTCCTTGGAGTTGTCGCATCTCACTCTCCAGTATTGATTTCTCCTGTTCCGCTGCTTTTAGCCTGTTTTGTAGGGAAATAATCTCCCTGCTCATTCTAGTGACATTTTCCTCTGTAGCCGCGGCAAAAGCGGTGCCTACTGATGCTATTGTTACCGGGTTAGTCCTAGTATCCGGGACGATATCTTTTTCAGTGGCGACCGTAGATATGGCGGGATGGCTTTGCGCCAAGGATTTTCTTCTCTCTTGCTGTATTTTGAAAGAGAATTGGTCAAATGTCAACCTAGTTAGGTCGAAGACCTCTTCCTCTTGTTCCCCGGGAAAATCGTCATCAGGGAGGATACTTTTCTTGCCACTCGGAGGGATCTCCAGGGGAGATATGTCGATATCATCTATCAGTTCATCCTCTTTATCCTGCGTTTGTCCTTTTCCTTTTTCCTCTTTCCGGCGCTCGGCTTCTGCCTTGTCTTGTTCTTCCTTCTTCCTGCGTTCTGACTCTGCCTTTGCTTCTCTCTCAGCTTTTCTCTTTCGCTCTACCGCGGCGGCTTGGTCTGTCTTCTTTTGACGATCGACTTTGTCAAGTTCTTCCTTAAGTGCTTGTTCTGCCGCCGCCTGTGCTTCTTTTTCCTGTCTTTCCTTTTCCTCAACCTGTTTCCTTTTCCGCTCTGTCTTTGCATCTTTTCTACGTTTCTCTTCATCCTCCTTCATTTTCTTTTCTTCTTCCTTCTTGGCTTGAGCCTCTGCTCCTCTTAGCTGATCCGAGGTGTCAGTCTTTGTATTGGTCCGGGTTTTCTTATCCCGAGAGGAAGAAGAGCCTCCTAGTTTATGGCTCTTGTCTTTTACATTTTGGTGATCCTCTTCTTCTCGGTCAGAGTCAATCCCCGGAGCTAGTTGTCGGTCTGCGTTGTACCAGTTTCTTTTTTCGTCCTCTGCCGGGCGTTCCACATGCTGATGACTCCATTTAAAATTGGCCCTTTTACAATGCTCAGGAACTATCCTGACTGGGTCATAAATTCGGCAATCCAGATTCCTAAAGTGATAACCTTTTATCTCTTCCCCTTCACGCCCCACTTCTCTGGAGTCCTTGACTGTATAAGCACCAATGGTGAGGGGTAGAGTGGGCCAAGGTTTCTTCTTTCCTTTGGAAAGGACATTGGAGAAGCCCGAGGTCATCTGGAAACATACCTCCTGCATGAGCACCTTATCGGTAATAAACTTAGGCAGAGCATGTGGTGCTTTGAATGTGCCAAATACTCGGATGATTGTAAATTCAGCGAATGGAAACCAGTGCGCCACATGACCTAGTGTCTCCATTGCTCGCCAAGACATGCAGGGGGTGTCTTGACCAAATAGTTTCCCGTAAAGGGCGGGAATGAATATCTGAGAGATTTGCTCAATATCTGACTTGTACCTGGATTCCCAGAATACCTTGGTCTGCAAATGGATTGCCCGGGTCTATTCGGAGTCCCAATTATGTGGCCATCCCTCAACATGCAGCTGGGCACAGACAGCATCCAATAAATACGAAGCCATATAAAATTCTGACGGCGTTCCCTCATCTGGGGCTAAAGCCGAAGCCAAATTTGTTTGCATTGAGCCCATTAATATACCAGCCCAATTGAATCGAGTGCCGTGCACTGTTACGTGTTCCATAATAGTTGCCCATGCGCCGTTGAAAGTGGTGGCGTCCGAACGTCCGTACACTCTGCAAAACATGGCGGCCACTAATTTATACACCTTCCTCAGACTGGCCACCGGGTACTCCTGGTCTTTCTTGACTTTAAATTTATCTGGTTCCGCCCACCATTTCCTGATTGTATCAACCACCGGTACTTCATTTGCAGAAAACCATCTTGGGGTAAAATTTTCCTCTGGTTGGGGCAACGAGTAGTAGACCTGGGCTTTTGGGCCCTCCAACGTTGCAAAAGCTTTACCTCCACTATCTCGGAATGCGAACCTCTTGGGATCCGTCTTATGTATGATCCAGTCTAACATTTCTGGGCACGGAAAGATGGCGGGATGTGCCCCTGCTAGGTGCAATTTGGATCTCTTGACCTTTAGGTATACTTCCCGGTCCAGGAGATCTTTTGGAAACTCATCTTCTGGTATGGCGAACTCGTGGTATACTTCATACCACCTGAGGCTGTCCCCCTTTGCGAAGGTGCAAAGGGTGTCTCTGTATATTGGTGGAGGAGATGTCTGTATGTCTGTGTCTGACTCTTATTCCACCACTTGCCTACCTTTCTTTCGGGACACCTGGGGTGCCATGTCGCTAGAGTCAGAGAGAACCGGTATCGTGTCTGCTCCAAATTCACCTGTTGCATTCAGGAAAGAATCCCAGGATGAGAAAGACATGATGATAACGGCTAAATGCAGTCCACACATGCAGAATTTAAGTAACTGTTCTCTTGGGGTCGCAGGGTCGCTGATTAACAAAAGAACTCACATGCGACCTTGCGACCTTGCGACTAGGTCGCAGGGTTGCAGAGTCGCTAACAGAAGATCGCGCGACTTTGCGACCTTTCGACCGGGTCGCTGGGTCGCAGGTTGCGCTAGGGCCTACCCAGGGGTTTTCGAACGCGCGCGGTTTTGCGGATAATCTCTCCCTAACGGGAAACATACACAGCTGGAAAGGGTCTAAACTGGAGATAGGGCATAGCCATGAGGATCTGGGCAAGACAAAGGTGACCTTAGGGTTTATGAGAATCAAAATAACAATAAAACTCAACAGAAAACCCTACATCCTCACCAGCAAGCAATTAAGACCATGGGGAGGCCCAAAATTTGGCAAGAAATGCTCGCGAAGGAAAGACAGGGAGGAAATGACAACTTACCCGGAAGAAAACGCGCCAGTCGACCTGTCAGAGCAATTCCACGATTTTCGCCGCGAGTCACAAATGCGACCTAGCGACCTGCCCTTATAAAAAGGAGTCGCACGTGCGAGCACTAAATGAGGTCGCAAGTTGATAGTTTGCGACCTCGCGACCTCGCGACCTTAAGGTCGCTGGGTCGCAAGGTCGCTGAGTCGCCAATTCCTCTAATTACTTAATTTTGCGACCTTGCGACCTCGCGACCTTAAGGTCGCTGGGTCGCAAGGTCGCAAATTTCCTGACTTCCGACTCTTGCGACCTGGCGACCTGGCGACCTTTAGGGTCGCAGAGTCGCATAGGTCGCATGGGTCGCAAATCATGGATTCGCGACTTAGCGACTTGCTCTTAAAAACTTTTACTTAGCTTCTTCTTCTAGTTTCAAAGGGGCTCCAAAAAAATTTGAAGTGTGTTATTATTTTTTGTATTTTTTTGGAGGGTGTTGTAGGAGCTACAAGTCAGCTTCCTCACATCTTTGTTGTTTGAAACATTATCATTTCATTGAGGATTCACTCGCATAGCCAAGACCGATTTATCAAGGGGAGACCTTTTGATGAATTAGGATGTCATCCAGGGTTTGAGAGCTTTTCTTTACAAGTTCTTATTTAGCAAGTCAACTTCCTTTTAAGAAAGACAATTTCTCCTTTCAACTTTTCACAATATTCATCTTTCATAACTAGTTGTTTCTTCATTTCTTCCATCATCCCGGTTGCTTCATGTGCTTCGCTGATTTTAAGGAGATGATATTTGATTTCTATTATGAAGACTTCTTCATTCTCCTTTGCTAGACTCGCTCTCCATTTCTTCTTTTATCTCTTGTAGCTTCACATGTTTCGGCCTTGAGAAGATTGATGTCCGATTTTAGTTTCAAGATTTTTTCATCCTTTTCTTCTAGTTGGCATATCATGGTGTTTCTCCTTTTCTCGCTTCATTAACTTGTCCTTCTATGAGTGCCAAAGTTTCCATCACCTTCTCAAGTCCTTGCGCTTTACTCTTTGCTTCTTCTAGTTGAGATCTAAGAGAGGAGACCTCTTCCTTGTAATGACTAGTCTTCGGCTTCAAGATTGTTCAAGCTCATAAGGCTTTGTTCAAGGTGGCTTGACAAAGTTTCTTCCTTTTCTTTGCCTTATCCAATTGATTTGTCATAGATATGACTTCTTCATGATGCTTTCTTTTGTTTAGATGAAATTCTCTAAGTTTGGCGAGTCTTCATCTCTTTCTTTGTACTTGAAGCTTAACAAAGTCAACTTCTTCCTTGTCTTGTCTTGGTTACCATCTTGCGCTTTCTTCATAAGTTCCTCATTTTCCTTTTCAAACCGTTAATCTTCCATGGAAGCCATAAGTTTATTTGGGAAATCTTCTTCAAAGTCTTCTTTGCTCTCTTCATCTTTCAGTCTTCTTTAGCTTTGTTGTCATCTCTCTTATCTTCACCTTCCTTGATGGATTTTGACTCTTTTCTTGTTTTCCATCATCTTCTTGACCTAAGATCATTGTCAATGCTCCTTGAGTGAAGGTCATGGTTTGTCCCATATACTTTGGCCGATGAACATTTTTCAAAATTGGCCTTCACAAAATTTGGTAAACTCCATTCCAAATTGCCTTCATCAGTTTTGTATTGTACTCCTTGATTCTTCGTCCATCGTGTCATTAGTAATCATCGTATTTTCCAAACTTCAATTCCTTGAGTCTTCAAGAAATCTTCGTTCTCGCTACCCATATATCAAAATTTCCATTGAATAATGGAGCCTTCGAAATTGATTTACTTCAATGGTTGAGGAAGAAATATCTTTAGAGGATTGGAGACTTTCTTTCCGGGGCTTCGCTATTTGTGTTCTAATGATCAACCTCTAAGCCGTTAGGCTTTGAGGAAGGAACCGGCTCGATACCAATTGTTGGGAATCATGATTACCGTTAGACCAAAACCCATAGGTGTTAGTCAACAATCGCATCGCGTAGATAACGATCCACGAAAGGCGGTTAGCCCATGTCGCAAAACACACGGGGAGCGTTGGTTTATCCAATGTCCAACATTTCAAATGTTGATTCTCAAGGATTGGAGCAACTTCAAGTTTGTTTTGCTAGGTTGCAAGTCGAAAGACTAAAAGTCGAATTTTCAGGAGGATAATCTCATTTTTTATGAGGAGAGGATGAGCCAACAATCGGGTTTTGAGACAAGAGAAAATACCTCGTTGTGGACAAAGAAGACTCGATATTCAAGGTGATTTTTGGAGAAAACTCAAAAAAAAAATTATGTCTTCCTCGGTTAAAATAGCTCTATCTAGAAAGGGAAAATTTCCAACACTTGTTCTAATTCCCATTCTCACAAAAGTTTTTTATTTCTCGGTTTTCTTCTAATCGATACCTAAAACTTATTCTTCACCGGAATGATATTTGTTTCTCGATTTACTAAGATGACCGAGAGATATTTTCAGTTGATCTAAACTAACATCATCTACTTTGCCTTCAATGGAAGCAGCTTTCAACTTGGAAATGACGAGAGATTGCTTTGAACCGAAATTTCTTTAGGTTGTGCGATGATGTACATTTTCTTTTTGAATGTATTTGCACGCAATTTTTTCTGCATCAATGTGGTGTACTTTCACTTCCCGATTTTTGTTTCCTCTAGCATTATTTATTATCTTCACCTGGATTGTGAAACCGGAATCACAGGAGGTGATCTCTCGACTCTTCCGGTAGGTCTCAAACCTCATCCTTTTCAGGAAGCTCAATGCAGAACTAATTACAATCAAAATGCTGACTAGTTTTTATTCACTTTTAAAACCAAGATTTAAGCATTCATGCAACGATTTCTGGAGAATACAAAATTCAGAATATTCGTCTCCCGGTAGACACACCAAAATATGTTAGCATTGACCAAAGATTTCTGGATTGTGGCAAGTGGGTTTGGACCGTACATCTTAAGCTCGGTGGCTGGCTTATGATTTGGATTGGATTGTGGAAAGTGACTCAATCTTTACATCCGCTCAAAAATTTTCAACATATAACTATCTCTTACACATGTGAGGGTACTAAGGCTTGATATGGTAGCAAGAGTAAATTGCATCCGAAGGTTAGAAGGTATGGACAGTGGGTCTATAACATAGAAATCCACCGTTTAAACGTAAAAAAATAACACGAGTCTGCATCGATGGTGTATCAATGAAAGAAAGCTCCTAGAAGTCTTACAAGAATCTCATTGCACACTTAAAAATATTTGTTACGAGGAAGTTTCACATTTAATTTACCACACATATTTCATCAAGAATGGTTGCCAAGCAACACCGACAAAATTTGATAATCATGTACAAAATATAACATGAGACCGATAAAAACATTTAATGTGATTACATCACACCTTAAAACCGAAGAATTCAAGTATGGAGACACACAAGATAAGAAAAACAATACACATAACATGTCATGGGTCCTCAAGAGTACCGTTGGATATATTATATATTCAAAATGTGTAACACAATATGCTCAACAAGATACAATCATTGAACCTCTCTATCTTTGTATTACACCATACTTATACAAAAAATTAGGAGCTCCGTGTAGAAGTCTCCCATAAAAGTAGAACTCGTTTTAGGAATTTATTACAACTCTTTACTTAAGGTAGAGTTCATCTAAAACATTAAAGGAAAAACTAAAAATAGAAACAAGATAAGGTGTGGCATCATGAATGAATTTGGTTGGATAAATGTAGTTGAGTGCCCTCGCAACTCATCAAAATTGTCTCCAAAAATGTGAATCCAAGAATCGAAAGGAATATTTGTGAACACATGTATGCATACCGTTAAAACATAGGAGTACTAACCAACTAGAGGTTTATCTCGACACTTGGAAAAATTCATCATAACATAAATCTCATCCACTTCATCCACTTTGGTGTCATCATTGTGGGATAATAAACCAAAAAGTAGCTTCTTTTCACCATACTAATATTCAAAAATAACAGCCTACCCCTACCGAAACAAAGTAGCTATATCCTAAAATATAGAAAATAAACCCAAAATGAAAAGCTTCTTCAAAGGCCTTGTCTCTTCATTCTTCATTCTTCGAAAAATAATAGTTACCCCTATCAAACAAAGTAGCTATATCCGAAAAATACAGAAAATAAACCCAAAATGAAAGCTTCTTCAAAGGCCTTGTCTCTTCATTCTTCAAAGGTCCAATATGGAGGCAAAAATTGATAGTTCTAATCTTGGTCACTCTTTTCACCGACCTCATTTTTTGTGTTTGGACTCCTTTAGCCGAGCCTTTTTCTTCTTGGTTTTATCTTTGGACTATCATCAACATTTATAATCTCATCTCTCAATGCAAAAAGTTAGCAATCAGCTTGTCATTAATCTCAGTTTGTTTTTAGGCCTGGTGTGAGGTCTCTCCGGATGTAGGGATTTGGAATATACTTAGGCCTTTTCTCCATGTATGAATTCGTTAGATTCTCCCTCTTCAAACTCGATTCGCATTCAATATCACCGCTATCTTCATAAGAGTATGAATGTATCACGTTGTTCTTCTTCTTCTGGTTGAAGAGCCAATGGATGAGAATAGTTGAGCTAAGGTAGGCTCTTCCCTCCGTAATAGCCTCCGACACTTTATTTTTTTCCTTTCTTAAGTGATAACAAGATTCGTGAGAGTAGATTTTCTTAATGAAATATCATTGTCAGTTGAGTCTCCCCGAGTAGTTTTAAAAACATGGTTTGATCTCTACTACTCCAAGGTTGGCTTCCCAAAGGCAAATAAGATTGGAAGTTAGAACTTCAAAGGCTGACTTCTCCGGCAAGTTCTCCCGTCATGATGAGCCTTTTCCAGTTTTCCTCTTGAAGAGGAAGTTGTCTCCATTCTTTTGACACACTTTATGAAACATGGTATCTCCTTGCTTCAATTTCCCCTATTACATTGCTCCATGAATGACCTTAAGGTCTAGAATAAGCAAGATTAAATCACTCCTTTGTTATAAACTTATCCCAAAGTTGTCCTTCTCCTTCTCAAGTGATAAGATATCAATATCTTAATCGCCTATGTATATAGGTTATGTAATGAGTAACCTAGGTCTTTTGTAACCTCCGAGACATTGACAAAGAATGATCTATGGAGCAGTGTTGGGTAAGTTCATGAATGTAGCACCTGAAATGTGGACTAAAAATCTCATTTGATACTTATGAACAACAAAAATCTTCCTTCACAAGTTATGTAGCATTGGACAAAGAGTGATAACATGTTGTCATCTCAGTTTGAAGTAAGAAATGTGTATGGTAGGAGTCCATCCAATGTGCTCATACTGTGCTTCAATAAACATTTGCATCAACTTTTAAGAAGAGTTCTATTGTTTCTTATGCCAAGACTCACTTGTTGTAGAAGTTTTAGTTGCTCGGCAATGATGGTTTCGTAATGTTGAAGATTTGAGATCTAATCTTAACCTTTTCAATTCACCAAAGGTTCACAAACACTTGAGCAACGGCCACATTTTCCTACCAGAGAATTTCTTTTTTAAGAATTTGTACCAACCAACTACCTTGAACTTGGCCTTAGCTTGACTATCCACAAAGCAAAGTGTTTGTCGCCTCAAACCTATTTACTTTGCCTCCTTTGCCCATATTTCACTTGTTAACTCTAACCTCCAACACAACCTATAAACGAGATTAACCTCCAACCCTACTTCGGCACTCCGTTAACCTTAACTTTTAACACAAATGCTAAACAAGGACTAATTCACCAAGAAACCCTACCTACTTGCAATTCGTAACGAATGATTTTAAAATGGAGAATGAAAATTGTCAATGAATTAATACAGTGATGGAAATAGGTTATACATGCCATATGACCGACAAAATACAAAAGAATAATTTAAAAACCACTACCACTTATTTCACCAACTCCATCACCTATTTTCATTATTGATACTTGTATATTGTGACACCATACTTTAGTAAGTAATACTATAGTAGCATAACCTTAGCATAAAATGATCACCTTTTAATTCATCTCTCAAATGAAAAATGAATACTCTAGGATATGCAACACCTTATACTTCAACATTTTCCTTAATCTTCAAATAGCAATGTTGTCTTCGCTAAATAATATTTCCTCTACTTCGTATAAATTTGCAGGAAATTACTACTCCTCTCCGGAAAAGACTACTCTTTCCGTAAAACCATAGGTTTTGAAAATGATAGTCGTCTTTTCAGAAAGAACAACTAATGCTTTTGTTTTTCGTAACAGAATTCATGATCTTAACACTCTGTCTCTAACTTTGGAAAAGAAATGATGGTAAAAGAACAAGACTCTTTTCAGATGGAAACCTATGACTTCAACCACTAAAAATAGTTAAAAGACCTATTTTGAAGGGACTTTACCCCATCAACCTTTATAACAGAAACAGAGTATTGGACCTAAAACTTCTTTTGGAATTTAATTACAAAGCAATAAAGGTTTTATACAATTTAATCCTCCAAGGCTCTTCACCATGAGTTAGAGACTGAAGGATCAAAGACAAAAACTTTACAATAACAACCAGAGTTTGAAATTCTTTGAAAAATTTGCAGTGCTAACACAATGGACTTCTCCAAACAAAAAGAATTACGATATACACATTTGCAAAAATCCTTCCCCTGATATCCACTTACTACGATATAAACATTTACAAAAAAATCTTCCCTAATATCCATTTACAAAAAAATCTTCCAAACAACAGATTTATGATATGGTTCAAAGTATTATTATGAACCAACTGTAAGTTGTCCGTTGTCCCTTCTACAATGATGATGTAACTGTTATGAATGACTTGAAGACATGATCCTTGTTAAATTTATTTTGTAAAATTTGAAAATGACCAGCAGTAAATTCATCACTGCTTATGCATCCAGTTCCAAAGGACAAGCAGAAGGTAGTAAATGCATCCCATGTAATATATTTACATTGAAAATGCACTCCGTGAGGAACGTGTTTCAAAACACACAATGAAATCAGTATCAAGGTTGTAGTTCCCTGTGCCAATGCAGCTTTGAGTCGAGCGAAACTTTAAAAAACCTAATACGGCTTCAGTCGTTAAGTAGAATCTATTGTCGAACAATCTTGACTATACTGTTAGATGGGAATTGAAATTACGGTATTAATTTTTTTATACTACAATTAGAGATTCAAGATGCCATTTCATAGGCTTAAAAGAAAACAGCAAGTCTTTCTGTCAGGCGGAGAGAGGCACAATGCGTGTAGCAACTTGTCAAGTCAATAAAGAGTTAAATTGGTTAGCAAAGATGATCGACCATATCTCCGTTGCTGTAACCAAAGCTATCTTGCATAGACCAAGAACAGTAAAGGCTCTCCATAGACCAAGAACAGTAAAGGTCAATACGAGATGAATTGCGACTGGTTGACAAAAAGCACCACCCATATAAGTTCCAATTTTGCAAGAATGTCTTTAATTCCATTTGATACCAAGGACTAAGAACAGAAAAGGGTAAAAGGGGATTGGATTTCACTCACTATTTGATTAGAATCTATCACTTAAACCAACCATAATTCGTCATTTTGGAATTCACATCCTGACGAATCAAAATGTAATGGTGTGTGAAGTTTACTAAAACTTATTCGATTTCTTGATTTGCATTTGACGAGGTGTAGGATTGTCACACTCACCTCATTGGAATTTCATCATGTAAACTAACCACCACTCTAAGATTCACCCTGGGACCATTTAGAAAGTAATGGTAATGGTTTAGAAATTTAATTAAACCTAATGTCTTCAATTACATGCAGTTTGATACCAATTAACATTTTTAATGATTTAGCTAAGTGTTTACAAATGAAAAGAACAATGCGATTCTCCTGTTAATTCTGTTGTGCATATTTTCTATTTCAAATTTACCATTTTCTATATTCTAATCTGCAAGTTTTTTAAAAGAGGACGTGTTACGGCTTCCTCTTGAGAGTCAAGAGACCACCAGCCCCACTTGACCATCAACAAGCCTCTTTTAACTATCGGTCATTGAATGAAACAGTCTGTCCCCTAAACTTTGGATAATTGCTTGGACAGAGCGTTAAGAAGCGGTATACCATCAATCCATAGCCAATCTGCTATTACTGTTCACCTCTACCATATGATCTTATTGTTTGTTATCATTTTTTCTCAAATTTTCTACACGCTACATGCTCATAAGCTGAAAGATCTACAAATGTGTCGATAAAAAGATTTATCAGTGAGTAAATTTGCTGTACCCTTTCACTCCAAATCGTATTTCTCATGTTTGAGACCCTTACATTTCACCAAGAAGATTGATGCTTAATTGGATTCCAAATGAACTTTCAGATCTAAAACAAATTTCTCACTCAAATAATTGATGCTGGTAGGTTTTAAATACAATTTTATAACCAAGCGTTCCAGAGAGAATAGATAAAGTGACATATAAGTTGACAACACAACTGTGCTACCGTAAGCACTTTTTTAAACCAAATTCGATTGATCCTTGTAACTGACATGCACTGCTTCAACATTGAACTTTAACAGGAAAATTAGCATGCATAGAGTTGCAAATTGTAGCTTTTAGCATAAAAGCCGGTAAAATCTACATCTTATTGGCCACAAAGGATACAGGAATGTCCCAGGCATCCGCAAAGCACTCTCCCAGGGAATGCATATGCCTCAGCGTTCATTATGTAGCCAGGTCTACTTCCTGTCATAATTCAGGAAGGCAACCTAGCAATTAAAAATCAGAGGGTGTAACTTCCAATGGTATGGTTGCTGGAGGCATTGTTGATACACACTTGAACTGGCAGCCAAGGGAACTATGTTAGAGGGAGATAAACTTCGGTTAGGTTAGCACTTGCAACTTCAATGTTGAATGTCAAGTACCAATCTCAACTCACTGAAAGAAAATTGCAGAATTTGGAAACTATGAAAATTAATTACCTTATGTTGGCCATATTTCTCACGAATTGCAGGTAGGCCACACCCCTGTCTGTTGCATTGAAGATCACAGTTCTTTTACACAAATTTGGAGCTCTGATGGTTGATATCTGGTGTAGTGTTTGAGAGTAGTATGTCTGCATGTGTATAAATATGTCAGTTTGCAAAGGACAAGATTAAAGACAAGGAGTTATTTAAAATGAAAGGCTTGCCAAAAACATACCCATGGCCTTTTAGTTGGATCCAGAGTACCCTTACAGAAAAAACAGCAGATGGTGCAGTTACTAAAGAGATGGCAGATAGCTAATAAAACTATACTCTGGAAGGGTCAACTCTGCAAGATAATTTGCCAGAAACTCCAGCTGCAGGTATTGAACCTGTGATACACGATAAGCGTTATGATTTGGTGAATGCTAGTTTATTTAGAGGCATTCTTATTCTTTCCGTTAATATATACAATATACCTGATGACAAACTTGGAGCTGCTCGAATAAACCGCCTTTAGTATTTGAAAGGTTTGATACAACAAAATCTGGTATGTTCCAAGATAGAACCTTTCTAAGACATTTCTTTGAACAATAGTTGACAGCCCAGTTAATCAAGATTAAATTTGTATGAACGTTCTGATGGTAGTAAAGCAGGTTACATTTTAACCATTACAACGGTACAACCTTTACAGCAAAAACACCACCTGAGAAAACTTTTTACAGTTGGAGACGAAAGCTCGAAATGAAGATGCTGTAGAACATGTGATTCCATTTGCAATACCTGCATAAGGCAACGAAGAATATAAATTAAAACTAGATAAATTGAGGAAATAAAAACATACAGTTGTTTAATATGTAACATGACAAACCTCATCGCGAAATAGGTATTGTCATTATATAGCAGAATTCTTCAACCTGGGAGTACATATTCCTCGTATTTCCTGAGCCGAATGTAATGTGCAAAGCATGTCCAATAATCAGTCCTTTCCAGCACAGCAAACTACTTAGGAAAACAGGGAAACAAATGACATTACTTACGCTGCAATCAACATGCAGGTGACGCCCAGCAATTGCAAGCGTTGTCTATTTAGCTACATTGTTGGAAAGGTACCGGTCAATATAGGAGACTGTCAAATACAATGTATCTGGAACAAGTTTGTATTCCTAAGTAACCTACAAAAGACAACAAGTTATTATTAACTTAAGCAGATTAATAATTCCATGGGAACAGGGAAAAAACATAAAGGTTCACCTCCACAAGCCAGTCAATTAGAATCCCTGCATGTTGGCATTTATATCTCTTGGACCTCTTCCATATAGTTAGCTGCTGCCCTTCTCTTCACCTGCTAGCATAGTTTTCCAAATCAATGAAGAAATTCAAAAGAAAAGTGGAGAAAAATGTGAAAAAAAAAACAGAAAGAAATAAACCTAAAAACTGGAATAGATGAGGAAGTGACTCTGGGCACCCCACATAGTGCCTACTATATCTGATTGGAGACATTAAAGGGTACATATTCATGTCTAGATTGATAACCCATACAGAGCAAATGAAGAACTTGTTTGTAAAACAGAACGCACAAGCGTTTGTTGTTCGTAGCTAGAACCTTTACAAGGTCCAAGTAGTGACACAAAACCATACATTCCACATGATGTGTTTTAAGCAAAGCAAGGTATCATGACAAATATAAGTTCTGAATTCAGTTTAAATGAAGTGGATAAGATATTTTAGCACAACCTCTTCATTTGAAAGCTAGTCTGCTAAATTGTTGATGTCCAATAGAGAAAACTGTTTGAAGTTAAGTAAAATGTTAAATTCATTACTTTTTTAATTCATATAATTATCTCAATGAAAAGAAAGTTATCAGAGTCAACGCAATTAATTTTTTCTGAACTTATTTAGATATGGTTTTGAGCAAGTAGCTGTAGAACAAATTCTTTAGAAGAAGATACGGTGGATTTTCAAGTACTAATAAGTCAACCTAAGTAACTCGAGGAACGAGTTATTGAGCAATAAGTCTTAAATGTATCCAAGACCATGGTTTTAAATTGTTGTAAGACCCACATAATGGTATATTAGTGTAATGTCTATCAGTATAAAAAAAAAACAATTGGTGCATTTAGGACTATCCCAAAGCAATAACTAAAAGCGTAGGCTGGCCTCAAGGAGAGTCTTTACAGAAAAGGGTTAACAGAAAAAAAGATATATGAAGATGACACAGTGCATGGATTTTACAGGTAGTCTAATATTTGTTGTGCAAAGGGTAACAGGGATAACCTTCAATAACCACTGACCAACAATGTGCTCTAAATCTTTCGTGCATTGTTAGAAAGCAACTCCTAGAAACATTTACCTCTGCATCACGGATATGCTGATCTAGATTTGTACGCGCATATACTGTGCAATATCCGAGGATCCATGTGATCAGTATCAACATCAACAATATGCAATTCCTTTGGCTTTGCCTCTATTGGGGAGCTTCCCTGAAACGGATGGTCTATACCAATACAAGCATCGTAAATGAATATCAGACACAAAGCAGAGACGAGAACAAGTAATACATGCCATTTCACCAAAAACTCTTCTGTTGAAAACGTTTCTTGCAATATTAGACCAAGGAGCAAAATTCCCAGAATTCACCAAGTCGGAAACATCAGAAATTTGAACAGCATATAAAACATTTAAAAGGGAGATATTAGAAAACGTGGAAAATAACATTATGAAAACTGATATCATTTTAAACAGAGGCTGAGAATTGAACTCTCGATGCTACCATGTCCTGACTTTGAGTTTGAATGCTTTGAAAATGTACAGATTCTGCAAGGTTTTCTCTAGAGAAGCAACATCTGCGGCATTATCATTATCCATATATTCAACCTCTCGACTTTCCGTAGAATCACTAGTTGACATGCTTTCATCCATAGACTCTGATTCTCCATCTGACCTGCAACTTGTGGGATAAAATGATACAAGAGTATTGCAAGTTTCATTGTTCCTCGATGAATTCTGATTGATGGGTACTTGCAGTCTGGGTTGTTGAACAGAAATTTCCCCCAACATTCTGCTGCCGATCGCATTTTTGAGTTGAGAGTTGTTATCTTCACCTTTGAAGTTGTGGTTTCAACGAGACCCTTCATAGACAAATAAATTAGCTAAGTTGTTGCATTTTAGTCAATGAATTTCTTCTGCTAGTGATTTGATTTCAAAATTGGGATAGTCAAACCCACATTTGGAAAAATGTTCAAATTAGGCTCCATTGCCAGAAAAAGGAACACGATTCTTAAATACTCAGCGACTTATTAGTTACTAGAATTGCAAAAATGTAAATTAATCATTCTGCTTTATGTCACATTTGACTGGAAGTTGAACTCTCCACAATCATAAATAGTTGAACCTAGTCAAATATAGTCTATAGATGTCCTTCAGAAGGAATTAAAGTTCTTAAACGCTTATAATATCGAGCCATCTAACAAACTATTTCCAAATACTGACCCAAAAGAATCGCCTCTTACGATAGATTTACCCAAATGTCTACAAAGCTAAACAACTCGAAAATCAATTAAACCCTAATCCATTTCAAACTGACCAATTAGGCAATGTTCAACTTACTACTGGATTAAACCGTCATGTGGATGGCATAACAGTGCACACCTAGTCAGACAGCTTCAAAGTCATTTGATCAACAGAAGTACTAGCAAAGATTCCTGACTACTTGAATACACTATATATATCCCAATTATCACCCGAAAGACTTGCACAAGTTATCTATATCAGAGTCCAGTGTCCACCCAAGCAGACAGCTACTCAAGACAAATTATGTCAAGACTCATATTTATCTGCCCATTATCAATTTGTGTGGAAATCTATGCAATCAAACAGAAAAGAAAACAATCACAAATCAAGAAAGCCTCCTCTGATGAATTAGTTCAAATTGCCAATACTCAACTTCGGTCGTGTTATTTTCATGTCCTGTCCATAGATCACACAACACATCAAACACGCCATTTTGTTTTTGCCAAAGACGCCAAATTTAAAATATTTTCAATGGATTTGCAATCAAAGGACTTCAAAGGCATTGGAAATTAAAAGGCAGTTTGCCAAAACATAGGTCAACTCCGAATTCTAGCACATTCAAATAGTGCAATCATGGCAATCAGTCTCTTATAGTTCTATTCAAATGTCTGCAAAGTCAAAGAAATCGAAAATCAATTAGACCCTAATGCATTTCGCAAACTGACCAATTGATCTAATGTTCAACTCCTACTACTGACGTGAATGGCATAACAGTGCACACATAGTCGACAGCTTCAAAGTCGATCATCAATGCTGAATTAAAGATTTCTGACTACTTGAACACACCATATATATCCCACCATGACGCGAAAGACTTGCATAAGTTATCTGTATCAGAGTCCAGTGTCCACCCAAGCAGACAGCTACTGATAAATTATGTCAAGACTCAAATTTATTTGCCCATTATCAATTTGTGTGGAAGTCTATACAATCAAACAGAAAAGAAAGCAATCACAAATCAAGAAAGCCTCCTCGGATGAATTAGATCAAATTGCCAATACCAACTTCTGTCGTGTTATTTTCATGTCCCAATCCACAGATCATACAACACATCATACCATTTTGTTTTTGCCAAGACGCCAAATTTTGAAATATTTTCAATGGATTTGCAATCAAACGACTTCGAAGGCATTGTAAATTAAAAGGCACTTTGCCAAAAACATTGGTCAATTCCCGAATTTTAGCACATTCAAATAGTACATTCATGGCGACACCTGTATGGGTAGATTAATGTAGATAATATTTAAAGTGCATTCTCTGCACTCTGTGAAGGTTTCTGTTTAGTTTAAATTTGACTGCCTTTGAAGAAACATGAAACTGTTTCAGATATCTTGTGTTGGAATAAAAAGGTATGACCTAAAGTTCAGGTTGTAAAATGGTTTGTTGGATAGAAAGTAGGGGTCGGTAAGAAAATTGTACTATATATAGGGTTGATTATGGAATTCTGAATAGAGTCGAATGCCCCTGATTTGAATGATCCTTTGAAATCTCCGTGTCCGTATTGCACTATTTAACCCAAGCTCAGGGAAAGCTCAGGGGTCATATCGTTGTGTAAAGGACTTTGCGCTCGAGTTTCCATGACTTGTGCTTTTGATCAAACTGTCGATGTTCATTTCGCATGATCCTTGAATCTTTGAACAGATTAACATTATACTTGTTTCTTCTGTTAATTTGTTTGTTGAATATGGTGTTTTAGCTTATGCCATTCCTAAGACAGTCAACATTTGGTGCAATATGTCAGAGATGTTTTAATTAAGCCGCTATAACAGCTTTGCTCTGTTTTAAACAATAGAGCATATAACCAAACACCAAGAAAATCAATCTAATTTCTACAAATCCAATGGGGATAGCAGGTTTGCAGAACTGTCACGAAGTCGACAAGTCAATATTTGAAATCATGTCCAGGAGATTTTGTGTGTCTGGACTAGAATTAGCACCTACAGACCGTGTCACACTTTTATACCTAATGAAAAAACAAAAGGACAAAATATGAAGATTAAAAATCTAAGCAAACCTAGAACATATAGATTTTGTGTGTTCCTGTCCATCTGAAACCCTTCTGCCAAGCAACTGACGTAAAAAACGAAAATAAAAGTCAAGACATACCTGCGATTTTAGCAGGGAAGAAACAGAGGTCTCGCAGACTTCAAATTAGCAGCAATATTGTGCTGATTAGATAAACTGGCGAGGCGTTTCGTTTAGCTTGTTGTAAGGCAGAAACAGTAGGTAATTTAGCTCCATTTTCTAAGGCGGGCCGTTTGGCAGAGGATTCTGAACATCGAGGATTCTCCACATTTACAACCTCGCGGCTTCCGCCACGCTGCCTTTTCCCCTTCAAATCCCGCCATGTTTATTTTCTTCGTAAAGCAACACTGAACGAGCCTCAAATAATTCCTTGGACCCTTAAATTAAAATCCCGAACGACAATCCTATAAATGGCCCCTGGGGAAAATGGAAGCCAAAAAGCCCCCAAATCTTGCCCTTCCACGCTTGTTGTTGGATTCATGGCTAAAATAAGCAGAGAGTGCTTTGATTTCAGCCAAAGTATTCCAAAATGCTCTGTTTAAGGAACATCCTGAACCTCATTTAAAGCCGACTGAGGCTGCTAGATGTGACTTGTCCTTGACAGCTTTGACGTTCTCATGGCAGCCAAAGCCAGCAAAGAAAAACGTTCAAATAACTCTACGCAGAGCTTACGATTCTGAAGAAGCTTCCACATCCTCCATTATTGCAAGGTGAGAACTTCAATATATACTATTAGTGTAGAAAATGGTTTGGAATACGCCATGACTGTACAGATATTGGTGACGAAGCTCGGCATGAGAAGTACCTACACCATTCCCATATCGATCAGTGTTAGTGTTAATGCGAGAAAGATATAAAAGAAAAGAGAGGGAATTAGGACGAATTTTCTTTGTTTTTTGAAAAGGTTATTGGGCTTCACAACGTTCCAAAGATCTCGACCGTAGAATGTCATGATCTGACGGTTCTTGGTGATTGTACGTAAGGTTCGAAGCGGATTTGTCAGGCGTGAGAAGGGGGAAATTAATTAAAAAGCAATTGAATTATATATATATATTTTGCTTTAAATTTAAATTTTTGAAACTTGGTCTTTCTCTCTTGTCTTTTTATTTTGCCGTTGGGGAGCGCAAAAGCTTTATTTTGAATTGAGGATGGCCCCACAGTATTTATGCGTTTCTTTATTCATTTATTGAAGTACCACCCTGATTTCTGATCCACATCAGTTTTCAGAAGGTACGGTATTTTAAATATTTCTCAAAATAAGTGACGAGGATAAACATTGTTTGTGTGTTAATAAAATTATGTTTGAACAACCCCACCTACTTTCAAATTATTTTATATAACTGAATTTGTGTTTCGACCAACAGCAATTTTGAATATGGTATTTTAAACGTTGTTTTATTTTTAGTTTTTATTTTGTTATATTTTTATTTATTTAAATGATTATCATTTAAATTTAAAAAAAAAAAAAAATATATATATATATATATATTTATTTATTTATTTATTTATTTATTTATAGGTTAAATTAAATTAAATATTTTGTGATTCTTAATGTTTATTAATGATTTTCAAATCTACTTTTGTAATTTATAATATTTATTAATGATTTTCAGATTCACCTTTAGAAATGGACCATTTTAAATTTTCATTTATTAAATTCAATTTCCTTAAATTTATGAATGGGTAAAATTAGTATTCATTTCTCCTTAAAAGGAATATCTCTTACTTTTATAAGTATGTAAATGGTAACTCATGCTTTTTTTACCTCTTTTCTTTAACTTATAAGTTGGTTTTTCTGAAGTTGTATCACCATCCACTGATTTAGTTAATTTTCCTTGATACTTTGGATATCTTTGATACTTAATATGTATATAAAATGTGTTACTAGTGTTTTTTTTTTTTTTTAAAGAAATGTGGATAGTAAAGTTCATTTTCTTTGGTTTTAGGTTACAAAATCATATATTATTTAAAAGTTTATCGTCTTTACGATATTGTTAGTTTGTTGTACTTGTAATTATAGTTGGAATCAACTATGTGTGCCTTGAGTACAAGACTTTAGAGTTGTCAATTCCACTAGATATTAAGAAAAGTGGTGCATCAAGTGACTATGGTGTGCTATGGAATTAACCTTATGTCTGAGGAGAATTATATATATATATATATATATATATATATATATATATATATATATATATATATATATATATATATATATATATATATATTAAAAAAGAAAAAAAAATATTGATTTCATATCTATCAAGATATATTATAATGATTTAACAATTGGAAGGGTTAGATCAAGTGGTTTAGAGCCGTGATCGTTGGAATCATGATTGACGTTAGACTAAAACTCGTAGGCATTAGTCTCTACCACAATCAATGAGTTAGGGTCCACGAGAGGCGGTTTGTTCATGTCGAAACACATAGAGAGCGTTGAACCCATTGTCCAACAATCTCTCCCCCAACATGAGTCACGGTGAGTTTGAACTCGAGACTCCGTTGCTTTGATACCACTGCTTGAATCACGATTGTCGTTAGACCAAACCCGCAAAGATAAGTCTCCGCTACAATCATCAAAGTTAGGATCCACGAGAGATGGTTAGTCCATGTCACGAAACACACCTGAGAGCGTTGAACCGAATGTCCAACACTCCACATGAAGCTCTTTGATATTGTTGCCATTTTGTTATCAATATGGGTTCGACTTTTGATTCCCTTAGAGTGGGTCCTAGTAATGTTCAACCTTTTATTCTCAACATTACTCTTTTTTATTCCCCTTGGGTTCAAGCCCCGTAATCAAGGATCATAGGTTCAACTCTTTTTCCATTCCCTTTGGTTCAAGCCTCGTAATCAAGGATCATTGGTTCAACTCCCTTTTCTATTCCCTTGGGTTCAAGCCTCCTGCAATCAAGGATCGTTGGTTCAACTTTTCCATTCCCTTGGGTTCAAGCCCCGTAATCAAGGACGTGGGTTCAACTCTTTTCCATTCCTTTGAATCATTCCATGTAAGATAATAATAATAATAATAATTTAAATAAGTAATACGTGTGTCTTCGGACATTATATTATGAAGATTTGGTGGACGTTAACCAATTAATGTGGTTCATCCCCCGAGGCCAAGGTCCACATTAGGATGAACAACATTAGTTGGTTCGAAATGTCCACCAAATCTTCATAATGTGATTAATCTAAAAGACATTATTACTTACAATATGGATCATAAAAGCCTACGATCTAAACTAATTTAAATAATTATAATTATTATATAAAAATAAAAATATTATAATGATTTATAACTTTTAATAGTTTTTAGCTCTATTTTGTATTGGTCAAAGACATTATAAGTTCAAATCTATCTCAATAAACTTACATGTTTAGCCATATTTATTAGAATATCATTTATAATTTTAAGAGTTTGTTTAGGCAGTTTTAACTTCGTTATTCTATTTTGTATTGGTTAAAGATATTATAAGGTCAAAATTATTTTTGATAAATTTATATGTTTGTGAAATTTATCATGAATATTCACAAATGTAAGACAAAATTTATATGGGTTTTTTAAACGTTTTTCATGAAAATATGTTCAATTAAAAATGGTTTATTCTCGATTAATGGGGTTACTAGATCTAATGGTGAAAAATAATGACTTCTACTTACCATTGGGCAAGGTTCAATTCTCGTGAGGGCTACTTACCTAAGTGATGAGTTCTTCACCATTAGGCAAGGTTCAACTAAGGCGTAGGCTAATACTTTAGAAATTGTCCGAGCTACTTACTTCGTAAATTGTGGGGATACCTTGAGGTAGTGGTTGAAACATCTAGTTACACCCAAAACAAACATTATATTAATGGTCTCATAATCAACGCACACATAAGTGGATCGTGAGCTCACCCCATGTCCTTCCGTCAAAAAAATGTCAAATGTCGACAGTACAATTGGATTTCAAGGGTTTTTTTTGTAATGTGATTGAGGTTTGAAACTTGCGTAGTTGGGAGGAGACACCTAAAACATCCAACCATGTTAAGGGTTAGCGTGGCCTTGTGCTAGATGTAATCCCCAGCGATTTTAATGGCTTAGATTCCTCCTCGGGTCGTTATTTTTAGGCCACAAGTTAGTATTGCAAGTCACAAACACGCTAGCAAACAAAAATAAATGATTCATCCTCCACTGATCAATTTTTTCATATTTCTTAAGTATGGCAATATTATATGGGACAAATTTTACTATTCAACTACACCGTAAAATGCGTGTGGAGTTATGTCCTTTACTAAGTTTGCAAACCCCAGTGTAAGTATAAAGGGGTGGAGGATTGTGAGCACTTTGTCAAGGGTCGTCATTTGGAGTTTCATTGATAGGGGCCTCCAAGGGATAAGACAAACATGTAGTTTGTGTTTTGTTTTATTTTTATTAGATTCTCGTGTTCTTCACTACCAAGGCTATTCCAAGAAAAAAACAAAACAAATAACGTTGGGAAATTCCAAGTTTTCTTTTCCTTGTGAAAGTTTCTATTAACAAAGGGACCAACATGCTTCAAATTGGGATCTAAATCTCACTATAAATTGGATGCACATTCAACTTCAAGTCCATAGTATTAGTTTATCATGTTTGGCTAATCAATTAAGGAGATTTCAAGGCAATTTTAGGAGGTATCTTTCAAAACGTTTATAGGGAGCTCAATGTTCAAGTTCATACCTTTTCAAAGGATAGTTTACCATTGATGGAATATTGTATCATCAAGATGAATATCAAGAAGGACTTTTAGTCTCTTCCAAATCCACTAATTGAAGTTTTTTTTCTTTTCTTATGAGTGGGTTTTAATGTATTTTTTTTGACATGCTTTAATAGATATGTGTTTTAATGAAATGTAATGTAAGATCTTTGACATGTCACTTTAAAGATCATCTATGTGATGAATAGGGGTGAATAGAAAATTATATATATATATATATATATATATATATATATATATATATATATATAACCATTTTTCACCATACATCATGTAAATGTATTTTTAATTCTTTTGAATAAAAAAACATGTTTTTTTTATTCTTTAAAAATATAATTAACCAATAATATGTATTATATAATTAGCATTAAAGTCAAAATTCCATATAACAATCTTGTTTTTTTTTACAATTTCCTACAAATCAATATTATCAAAGTTCCATTATTCAGCCCACAATCTATCAAGAAATTGAAAAATTAAAATCAAAATGTAACCACACACATTTATTTGCTCTATTGTATATTGTTTACATAATATTGTTCATGAGATTTATTTATTTATTTTTGGAGATTTAAATTAAGTTAAGTTTAAGGTTATTCATATAAAGATGAGAGAACGGTCTATCTACTAAAAAAATGATGTCATTAAAATTGTACAATATTCAATTAAGTTTACATCCAATTAAATCTAAATTATTTTTTGAGACATTTTTTATATCCACAATTAACTCCCACCCTCAACCAATTCTATGAATTTTAAACCTAAAACATAGACCTAGCGCCACACAAAAGAAAAATACAACCTTTATTAATAAAACATGCGTTCATAATTTTCTTATATCGGAATTGAAATTTTAACAAAATTGATTTGTAAGACAAGATTATGCACGCGTCATCCTTACATGCATTGTGATTAAATACAAAATGGAAAAGCGACATTGAGAAAAAAAAATGACTTTAAGAATAGTAAGTGAAGTTATCGTTTGAATAAGACAAATGGATGTACTTATCATATTTCGTGAAGTTCAACAATTTCTTCATCTCCATTTTTCATTTAAACGTCACTTCAAATTTTCCATCTTGATTGATGCTGTTTAAATAAAAATAAATTGTAAATCAAATGATTAATTATTTATATATAATTTTGATTAATTTTTAAATAAATAGATTATAATTTTTTGGTTAAATTTTAACAAAAGCAATATTATTTTAATTGAATTCTTAATAATAAATTTAAAATAAAAATTAAATTTAAATGAATGATAATAATAATGATTAAGGTTAGATCTAAGATTTTTTGTGATTCATAATGTAAATATCAAGAATTTTCAGATTAATCATATAATAAATGTATTATTTAAATAATGATTAATGTTCACTAAATTGATAGATTTTATTGGATCTAGTTTTGTTAAGTTAAAAAATCGATTTAATGTGAGTATAAGATGGATCGACATTTCCCCACCGCCGGTGATAATGCTCGCACGAATGGCTTCAATATATAGGAATGGCATATTATCTTTGTTGATTTCTTCTTGGTACCAGCTCTCCTCAAAATTTACAAAGCAATCATGGTGGTTCATTATTATTCAGATGGGTATTTAAGGAGGTGGTGTATAAGGTAACTTCATGGCTAGCCCACCCACTTGTTTCGTTCTGCTTTACAAGCCAAGAGTGTTATCAATGAGTTTCAATTTTTCGCCTACAATGTTTGCATCTTCTCCCACCATACTCACATTGTTGTTAATTTCTCTTCGTTCGATGGCTAGTCCTTTTGTTGGTATATTATCCCTCGCATCGATGGAGTATCAACATTGCGCTCATCCTCTACACCATTCCTCCTCCGAGAGTATGGGGGTTCATGGGTATTGTCTTGGCCTCTACACTACATAGTAATGGCACCTTTCACATTAGATGCTTGGCTTCCTCGTTGAGCAAACACGCACGTTGAATGTCTGTATCCACAGCGACTCAAGGATGGTTTACCAATGGCTCCCGCAATGCAAAAGCCTATGCATGATCACTCTTTCGTATGTTAAGCTCAACTTTGCGTATGGAGATAATCATTCGTATCCCTATATCTTACCAATTATGGTTCTCGATGGGGACTTTGTCACTCGAATTGAATCTCAAAATGGTGAACTCATCCCATTGATTATAGTAATTACAAGCATCCTCTCGATGTTTCTTGAAATTCATGGCTTCCCGATGGAATTATTTTATTGTGCACATGGCTTGCTGCAGTTCATGCTTCGTCGCTTTGGGAGGTGTAGATGGGGTGAACCGTTGGGGGATTCTTCAATTGCCGACAATGCTTGCATCACTTCATGTGGTGAAAGGTATACCCTACAAGGTTCTATATAAAGTTTTCTCGCATGCTTAGGTGATCAAGTTGCCTTCACGACCCTTCATGTTTGGTGACTTACTTATTATCATGAATATGTCTCTCGGTCAATTGGTAGCGTGAGGAGGTGAAGCCCATTTTAAGCCAACATTGTTACATTGGCTCACACCGCAACCACATCAACCCAAAGGTGGCCCCCTCCTTACTAATCGCTCTTTGCGCAACATAGGTCTTTGTAAACCTTATTTTTCTATCTTAACTATCATGGGTAGCTCCTTTTGTCGATGAGTCACACTTTGTCAAGTAGAGCTCCCACAATTTTTTCTCTCATGTCTATGTATGTACTCAAATATTATGTTCCTCTTTTGTCGTCCAAACTATTGAAAAGAGACATTTTGTAATCTTAAGATTCTTTATCTCTAGGCATTGGTTTGTTTTGTGTTTTAAACTCATGGCATCATTTTTTTTAAAAACTTCCCTGGACATCCACATTGCTAGAAAACCAATAGTATAATGTAATATCTCATGTAACACTCTATTGGGTGAATAAAGAGGGAGCTTTAAAAAAAAAAAAAAAAGTATAAGAGGACGATCAAATAAAAGTGTTTTTCGTCTTTAAATCCTCTTAGGATTGCACAAGTGACAAGATTCTTCATCCCATGGCATTTTGGGAATTGAACAACACCCATTTTTCCTTGCGAAGTCATGAGAATGAGTTATAATATTATACTTTTCATTTTCTCCTAATATAGTGAAGACATAGAGATAATTTTGGTTTTGAGATTAGGGGGTTGATCATCTCGCTATAATATCATAGTTTTTCTAGCTCTTTTTTTCCCCACAATTTTGAATTTTGGAAGTAATAATATTTTAATATTGTATAAATTCCGCGCAACATGAAAAAAAAAAATTCAAATCTCAAAACTAGGCATCCTTATGCCACTTCTTTGCCTGGAAGCCAGGCGGGGTGGGGTTTTTGCTATATAGAAGCAATATTAGAAACATGTCATTAATGTTGTATAAATTTCTTTATACGCAAGCATTACCTAATCATATTTCATGATTTTCAATAGGCTTGTTTCAACGTGTGTGTGATAGGGGTGGATTACTTATCTTGAGTAATTTATGCATGAATTGTTTGTCTACACATTCCTCCACATCTTCCTTTTGATATACTATATAAATCTGTCCTCCACCCATATAAAATCAAAAGGAGTGGCAAAATTTTAAAGATGAGTTTTTAATCTCAAATTCAAAGATTTGTCAAATTACCATTATTTTCCACAAGAGCTTACAACCTCCATTTTTATCCCCTACGCTATAATTAAATTGGTTTATTGCGGATGTTGTAATCTGCATATTTGTATTAAGGGAACTCTTCCAAGGGGTTGTCAGTTATAAATGAATTTATCATGGTGTTTTGATTTTCGGGATTAATTATCATGACTTAGGTTTTGATTATATTTACAATCATATTCCATCTGAGTAGGAAACCTTGAGGATTTGAGATGTTGTCAAGATTGCAATGACTCCATTAAAAGAATAACATTGTAAACATAAAGGAATAATATACATCGAGGACAGTGAGTATAGATTCAACATTGTACCTTCAAATATTATTCTAGCTTATTTATATATGCCAAAAATTGTAGGGGGATTGTAGTACCCTTGCTTGACTCCAATATTGTATTTAATTTCTTCCGAAAAATTACCTTTAAGTGGGTCCTAAGCTTGGCAATAATATTCGCACAAACTTGTCACAAGCAATTTCAATCCCAAGAGGAATCCACATCTATTTTAGCCTCTTATAGCTTTGTTTTAAGAATGATGTCAAAAATTTCAAAGGAAAATATTTATAATTTTTATTTATCGACATTTTCAGAATTATTCCCGAGTAATAAGATGGTTCCATGACAATATATTAATTTAAACCTATCTGCATTTTCGCCTTTTACCATAGCTTCGTTAAAGGCTAATCTTCTTCCAAAATAAATACCTCAGCAACTTGCAAAACATGCCCAATCATAATGGCCTTGTAATTGAGGGAATGTTTTTATCACCACTCTAAAATTGTTCACAATAGTACTGCGGTCCAGGTTTGGGAAGCCTTGTTTTCACTACTAAAATCAAAGATTCAATTTTTTATCTATGTATCGATGATGATATTCTCCATTTAAAAAATTCAACTTAGTATTTTCATCAAAATTTTTTTTTTCAAAATCTCATTTAATCTCAAATTTTCAATGTAAAATTTCTAAATTTTTAAATATATTATATTTTAATATCATTAATGTATCATTATATTAAATATGATAAATTTATTAATTTATTATTGTTAAATATATTAATATATCCACTTGTGCATAAATCGATTTGTTGATCTTGTTGTTTCATGGCAAATCAAGTATTTATTAGTAACATTAAGTGATTACATCTATCTAATAAGAAGTATTATCGGTTTCCATGCAATACATTAATTTCCATTGAATTAAATGATGCCAACTTTCATTTGGTTAATGATGACATTATTTCTTTTATTTTCCTATTTATATTCAATTTCATCACCACTCTAAATTTGTTCATTCTTCAATAGTAATTTCGCAAGATCAATATGTCACCTAATCAATTGGGAGTTTTTAATGCTATTTTTGAAAAAAAAGGGTTTTTAGTTGCATCCCGCCAGAAATTGAGGTGAAATCTTGACGGTGTTATTTAAACTAGTTGTTTGACGCATATATGATTTACCCCCAAAACCCCTAGCACTTCGATTGTGCAGAGTTTACAAATCAAATCTGTGATTCTGACAATTTACCAGATGACAAATTTCCAAATCGAATTTTCAAAAAATCGCATTAAAGATAACTCGACACTACATATTTAGCATAAAGTAATAATAAAATAAATAATTTTATCTTAAATCTTAATTTATATCTACTATACATATAAGTAATTGGTATAATTAATTAGATCATTACACAAAAAAACTATGTACTTAAAATATTATTATTCTCATTTTTATCATATCTTTTAATTATTCTTAATATAATACCTAATCAATTTGGCATATGATCTTCACACAAAGTGACAAATAAAATATCTTAAATTATAAATTCTAATTTACATAAAATATATAGATAATTGGGATAATCATAGATAAAATTATGTAATTTATAAGAAGATATCTACCTTTATCATATTTTTCAATTACTTTTATTTAAAATTAAATAATTGGAATACTGTGGATAATTATTAAGAATGCATATCCAAGAATAGCAGCCTTTAAGGACATTAAATTCATATTAATACAAAAAAATGCAATTTCAACAATGAAAATACAATTAATTATTTTTTTTTTAATTAAAATAAACAAAATTTTTGAATTTTCAATACCTCATTTCTTTACTCATGTCAATCTTATAAGTACATAAAATTCTGCAATATTTACCACATTGTAGTGCCTAGTCACAAGTCAGCATTGCACCACCTGTGTAAGGTTTTGCATTAGGTATCTCGTGGATGTCTTATTTTTTGAGTCTATATTTTGTTATCTTGTCAAATATGGTTGGCCCATGTACTCATTTTAGTTTCATCTCACTCAAATATAGAATTAGAGTCTTAGGTGACTTACTTATTTTTTCAAGTGATTTTATGGGGAGCCTATTTTTTGTAGAGGGGGGACAATTGTCAAGGCTACTTAGTCCATATCAGGTGTAACTATGTTTTACTATGCTTATGGAGTTTTAGTAGAGTTAATGAAAATTTTAAATTTGCAATGTTCTCAAACAAATCTCAATGGAAATAAATACATGTTTTAATGTTTTCTAAGGTAATTAAGGAAATTTTCTAATGTAAGAGGTTGATGTATTAAAGATCTCTTTGTCTCATGTTGTGCAAGCTTAGATGAGGAGCCCATGTCTGTACAATTTTAATTAAAGAAGGCACCTAATTATAATCTCTCTTCAGCTTGGCTAATTGATTGTTTTCGGGCCGCATAATAAGGGGAGAGTTGGGAAATACATGCATTATACCCAAAGTGATAAACAAAATATGAGAATGTTCAGCAGATAGATTTCAAATATCCATTAAGGTATTGTAGCACTGTCATAGGGAAGGACAGGCAGGGTCAGGATGATGTGAAATTTCCGAGAAGCCTAGTATACCCAAGTTATGGTTTAGTACTTTAAGTTCTATAATTGACAGTTGATCAAGGTGTTTCAAGATCCAGCCTAGGTGGCTAAATTGATTTACTAGAAGAAAAGGCAGGTCTGTTGCTGGTGAAGTCAAATAATACTGTAGGCCTACAAGGAGACCCATGTTGGCTCAGTCTAATAAATAAATCTGTAATTGTCGCTTTAAGATGAAAAATTTTCCAAGGACCACCCCGTCCTCTTCTCTCGGTGGATACATGGACCAAGTCAAACTTCATACCACTAAAGTGAACATCAACACCATTATATATTATTATTACCATATCAATCATTACTAAAGTAATTGTAATAATTGAGAATAACAAATTTACTAATGGTGGTACAGAATTGTCATCTAATATTTTATGGAAAATTTACTAAGTTCCCAATCTCTGTAGATGACTAGTAATATATTTAAGAGTCAAAATTAGCATAGTGCCATTGCAAATTTTTTTATAAATTTCAGTTTCATTGTATGTAAAGGTTATATGATATTTGTTAATAAGTATTAATGAATTACATTTGCACTATTTATTTACTTATATATTGTGTGAGGTGGTTTTTGTCTTCATTTTTTCTGTCTTATAAAGTTAGGTTTAATATGTTAAAATAATAATAAATAAAACTATACATAAGTTAATATATCATGTCATTATAAGGGCTATGTCTTGTAGGAAGGGATGAATTGGGAAATCTCAATTAGCCTTTGCTTTTGCAAGGGATTGGTCTAAGTGATTGAGCTGTCAGTGAGTTTTCATCATGTAGGATTTCAGATTCATATTCATCCGAGACAAGATGCCACATCAAGGGGGTCTTTAGTTGGGCTTGAACAGGGTATTAATAGTGGGGTTTACTTTCTTAGACCAAATCACTTTTATTTTACTGCGCATCAACTTAAGAAGGCGTTTGATTTCCTAGCAAGGGTTAGGTATGTTAAGTACATGTACTAAACAAACATTTTCTCCAAAAAATCAAGATCACATTTTAAGCATTAGTTTAGATTTATTTCAGCACTTTTCCCATTTTATTTTATTTTATTAGCAAAGATTTGAAATGGAATAAAATTGCTAGTCATAACTAATTCATAGGTAATAATAGATATTATTTCATATTATTTATGCTTGCATATTGAATTATTTTCAAATCCAAGGATTTATTGGTTGTAGCATATAGATTGGGTAACAAAACATTTCCATGTAAGTTACACTTAAAATCCTTCATTTGACTCTATACTACTAATATCACGTAATTCACTATTTATTGAATTTGTTTCATTTCCAACCATTTTAATGTTGCGCCCATATATGGAATTTTAAGCTCAAGAGGGGCCATCTTGCTCCTTAAAAGTGGTTTCTAGTTTGTTGGAAATTGATCTTTGTGGCCGCCATAGGTTGAGGAGAGAAACTACTGCACCTATTTTACTTCGAATTTTCACTCTAGACTTAAAAAAAATCTAGAACTTCTTAGCAATGTAAGGATGATTTGAGTTTAAAAGGTTGTTGTCTCTATTTTTATGCAAATGATATAGTTCATATTTACATGATAACAAATCATTTGATTCTGTTTGGGTTCATATTTTCATTCTTTTAATTCTATGTAATTTTTGCATAAGGTCTTATGATTACGTGAGTTCAATTGAGAATATCATAGTAGTGACATTCTTAAAAACAATGATTGGATTATATTTAATTAGGTAATTTCACATGATGACTATGCAATGAGATGGAAACTAAAACTACATTATGTGTGAGCTACACAAGGCCCTCTTGACTTTATAATTCATACATTGCCAGTGTATGAGGAGCCCATTTCTTTATTTTATCTTATTCCTGATTTTATTGCAGAACTTTTTATTTATCGGGTTTTGTTGAGCAATTTTCCTTTAAAGTGTTTCTGAATCACCCAGGTTGACTTTACCTTTCATCCTCTTCATTTATTTTACAGGTTATTTTATAATATATTAGATAAATGATATTTTGAGAAGGATTATTTTTCCATTTTATGAAAATTATTTATAGAGAATAAGATTCATATCTTGCAAAAGTGAATGTGTTTCACTATATTTATTCATAAATGGTATTAAAATTTTCACAATGGGATTTTATTGGTTTAATTATTTGAATGTTATTCAAGACATATAAATTTATATGGTGATGGATTCTAGTGTACACGTTCTCTGTTTTATGGGTGTTATTTATTTGTTCAAGTACTTTCATTCTTTTCTTTCCATGTTATTTTCCATTATCTGTACCCATGAATTATCTATATTGTGTTGACTTTTATAGTTTCCTTCATTGTCTGCATAAATTTTATCATATGGTCCATGCAGTTCACTATGGCCCTTTAGGGACGACAAAAGCTTTATAAATTATTATTCTTGACTATTAAAGAGAGATACTGAGTGGGAATATTTGTATTCTAAACTTTAATCTCCAAACAGCGCTTAGGCCATGATTTTCAACATGCTCTTAAGACCTTGGAATGCATGAAATATTTTGAGCTTTACTGAATTTGTGAATTATCATTTGTTTTATGTTTATTGTTTTGTTTTAGATATTTCCCATAATGTATGAATGAATTTGTAATTTTGAAGTGAACTCATTTAGTTAAATATTTATTTATGTCTTGATGACTCGTCTATTCTCATATTGTAACCCATATTGATCTTGATGTATAATATATAAAGAAGGGAAAAAATATTTGTTGAAAGTAAATCCTAGTAGATGACAATTTTCACATTCGTTTAATTATATATATTTATTTTTCATGTGGTTATAAAGAAATATTATATGAGAGTTTTGTTGGAATATTTGTTGGGGTTTGTTATCTAGCATTCACCCATTGAATTCATGAAAATATTAGGCATATATTCCACATTGAAAGAGGAGTACCACCTCTATAGTCAAGAGTATTTATTGTCTCATAAGATTTAATATCAATTTTGGTATCTTTTCGAAAAAAAAAAACATCAACAATGAGATATAGTTATTGAAGGTAGCTACGTATACGTTAAATAAAGTGAATCAAGCTATAGTGATGTCAATGAGAAGGAAGAATTTTCGATGAAGAAAAATTAGAGGCTACAAAGACCATTGTACAGATTTAGGGGTGATAAATTGCATTAAGTTTTTAACCAAGATGGAGGTACCTGCTGTATGAAGGTAACTCAATGTTAAAGAATTTATAGACTATGCCAATGTTGTGATAAATATTTTGATTATGAAGATGTTGATGAAGAAAGAGAGTGATATATGTTATAATAGATTGTAGGGTCATGTATAATTATGGTGGGATGTAGTATATAGAAGGGAGAAGGTAAAGCTAATATTAAAATATGTAGATATGATGGCAGGTGAAATTGTTGTCTGCCATGCTTAAAGATTATCAACTAAATATTTCAAAGAAATGCAAACCTTAAGAAACTCAATGTCAAGGAGAATTTATCAAGAGTCTACGGGAATAAATATAAGAGTTGGACATATAGAAGATGCAAGAAAGCAAGTATAGATACAACTATATTGAGGTATGATATCCAGATGAGATTAACATGCTATTCCTAAGGAAAATACATTTATCAATCATATTTGCATCAAAGAGAATTATACCCGTAAACAGCTGGTGGTAGAGGAAGGAGTCCAACAGAGGAAGGAAAACAGCAATAAAGGAAGATTCTGTCTTCATAGGAATAAGGAGATTTAAAGGTCAATTAATCTCAGCACTGTAAAGGAGGTGATTTTAGAGGAAGAAGATATGTTCCTAGAGATAGCTAAACATAATATTACAGCTAGTGTTATAAATGCAATAATCTAGGACATATGCCATGAGATTGTCCAGGCCAGTTCTAAACCCAAAAGTGCACATCTAGGTATCTAGTGAGACAAGACAATTTGGTGAATTATACATACAAGAAGAACTCTAGAAATAGAGAATTGTTGCTACGAAAATACTTACTAATCATGCAAAGGAAGTAGCAACCTACTCAAAGAAAGAGCTTTAGATTGCAAGTGCAATCAAGAGGGTGTTGAGTTGTAATGATAGTGGTATCAATGATAATTTGTCAGTTGTAATTGATTTGTAGGTACAGATAATTAATATACATAAATGGTGAGTTAGATTAAAAAGTTGACATATCCTACACCATATAAAGCTCTCTATTTATAGAGAGGAAATCATATTTGATTAATGAACAGAAGTGGAATCTCCAAATTATATTACAAGGATGAGTAAGTATGCGATTATACGCCCCTAGATGTATGCCATATTCTATTGGGTAGACCATGGATGACTCAAAGGCCAAGTTGTGCATGGTGGAGAAGAAACACATTCTTTTAAGAAATATGGTGAAGACACATAATTTTATCTTGGAAGGATTAAATATTGAACTTATAAATTGTAAAGTGTGTGTGTTCTGTAAGTGTCAAGCTGTCATGTGGAAATGTTGTTATAGAAATTTAAAATTGAGGTAAATTTGCTTCAGTTGGTAACCAAAGTAACTTACTAGAATAATATGGATGGATTACCTAAAGAAGTTCATGATTTATTAGATGAGATTCCTCGATATTGTGGTTGATACTTAGGTGCAGCTAAATTATCCCATAAGAAGCAGTCACATATTGACCTTTTATTTCTATATTAATTGCTAAACATTGTAGCATATAGGTGATTCACAGGAGAATGAAGAGACAAAATTACATGGGAGATTATTTATAAGGATTGGTCTAAATATTTTTAGCCCATGTGTTGTAGTATTGTGTTGACTCTAAAGAGTGATGAGGATGGAGGATGTAATGAATTTCAAAATATAATCAAAATTGCCATCATGTAGGCTAGAAATTTCGACATATTTATGCAGAAATTCTACTGTGCACTGTTATATTTATTTAATCAAAAAAGAGAAGTGCAACAATTTAACATGAATATCGGGTAAATATACAATAGCTTCATAAATACATATTTAAACTGAATAGCAAAGATGCACATATTAAGCAGTGAGGCAATATTTTCGGACAACTGTCTCGTGTTCCAAGTAATGCGGGAAAACCGTCTCTTCGAGCGCTGAGCATTTATATTATTAAGCAGAATCTAAGTAAGAAAATATAAGTACCTTTTAATAAGCTACCTAATAGATAAATATAATATTCGCAAATAATATCTTTTGCTGGAGTAGGAAAATGAATCATTCACACCTCAAATGGATTTATAGAACTCACCCTTTCAACCTCTAGAAATTCCTAGAGGCACATTTCGAAGCCTTCGTGTCCCTCGCTAGCCTTATGATGTCCTCGTGCCACTGCAGAGGGAGCGAGACCCTAGATCGGGTGATGTAGTTCTAGACAAAGACCCGGGGTAGGTGCCTCTCGATGGCCTCTCAGCAGCCGCCGCGTGTCAAGCAGAAGTGCTTAAAATCCCTATGCTGCGCACTGCCGCAGCCCTCTTCTTCAAGGATGCTCTCGGTTGCCATTTGCATGTTCTTCTTGCTGACTCTTAGCTCTAGATCAAATCATCCCCTTAGCCAATACCACTTCGAAATAAATCACTTCACTCTAGAACATTTTTTCTAGGAATTTAAATTTTATTCAAAGCTCAAGCATCGTGTTCTCCACCGAATTTGCCTTCTCTTTATATTTCTTTCTTTTCGTTGGGAAATTCAATGACCATGATATAATATATCTATGGCTAAGATTGTACGCTTGATTCGTGTATTTGTCATTTCATCACATGCTCTAAATTAATTGCTTTAATATTTTAATTTTCTAAGTTAGAATTAGTCTCTTAATTGTACCATTAATTAATTAATTTTTCAAATGATGGAATTCAAACTATTTTTTGGGTTCCTTGGAGATTCATGTATGAGCCCACAAATTTTGGGAACTAGAGCACATCCGAAAGCTAATCCAAAACCCACAAATTTCAACACTCCTCTAGATGCAGAAAGTGCTCTAGACAACACTACTCACGGCTTCGCACGCATCTTCGAAAGGGTTCAGCATTGCCGGGGTGAGGTAGCTTCCTCGCGGATAGGCTTATCCACTAGCCCTAGGTGGGTCTAGATACAAGAAGACGCTATAATATTGGATTCCTAGTTAATTTAATGGACGGAAATTTGATAGATGACTTAATGTAGATCCTATGTTGTTGCCGCCGAGCAGTGGCTCATTCTCGCCTCCTAGCCTAGGGATAGACATGACCCGCTCAAGCATACTGATTGAGACACACAAGAAATAACGATGCATATATACATAATTAATTCACATTCATAACTACACTCAAATAAGAGGACTAAATAAATTGCATTTACATAAACAACATAACATGGAAATTCATCATTCATAGTCGAGTATATTAATAAATGGAATGAAGGTATTACCCACGCTATTTTATCTCCTCCAAATTAGCATGAGCTGCCTATTGCTTCTGTCGGAATTTGGATCGCCTACTCTCCTTGGTTCTACTCAATAGCAATTTCATTTTCCTCAAATTAAAATACGTCTGTCAAATTTCAAGCTATATAACATGGGCCTAGCCATAAAGGGAGAAGGCCTCATATATAGAGGAGAGGAGAAGTTGATCCCTATGCACATGGAAGGAGTCCTACCTTTCAAGGAGTGTTCTGCATGGGAGGTAAAACCACTACCTAAAGAGAGAGACTGCAGCCCACAACTTACCATTTCCAGCTGATCCTGTAGCTAGGAAGGACTTGCAATTTTAAAAAATTCCTAAAATACCTATATGAGATTTACCGAGACAGAGGCATGATGAATCAAGCATCCGCACCAAGGCCAGGGTTTGCGCTTTTTGAGGAAATTTCACCGCAGGTCATTTGTCATGTAGACCTAGGTGGACAGTGCACAAAATGCCTCTAAAGCATGAAGCATCCTATATTAGGAAGGTGAAATGCTCTATGAGAACGCCAGCTCATTCCAAACACTACTACTGGAAAACCTTTCAAGTACAAATACACCGATCTCCGATACATAGTGGCATGGGCGCAGCCATCCATACAGCATGTTAAGAAGTGAGATCTGAATGGATGTCTAATTATCAATAAGGATCGCTAGGTATGTCACAGTCCATCCAATCAAAAGAGTCATGCACATTCATAGCACCACAAGAATTGCATCTATCATACAAAACTCCAGGTCTGGCAGCTCCACTACCCAAACAGTAAAATTTCGAGCATGTGAATAGACGAAGCTGAAGTCGACATGCAGAATATCCGAGCAATGTGCTCAATAATGAGAGCTATTAATAGACGTGAGAAAAAAATCCACGGCACATCCAATCAAAGGATATGAACCTAAGTATTGCATGCAGCTATAACCTCGCCATTTCTCAATGTAGACAGTAGTTTCAGTGTTTACCTCGAAGGGAGTTTTAGATCAAATTCGGAAATGAGTCGAAAATGCATGTGAAGTGACTCGGTCGAAGGAAAGGCCATGATGTTCTCATCGACATGAGACAGAGAACATGATGATTCAGAATCAAGACTCATCAGAATTGCAGAGGCAAAATCCTTGGTGACATCGCATTTGACATAGATCTCGTAGGTCAGGCAGATGTTGGAAAGAGCAGAGATTATCTGTCCCATGGAGGCAAACAAATGATGAAGTGATGTCTCTCTACGAATGTTGCATTAGCGTCATGTTCAAGAGTACATATCGTCACTAAGTCTCGATTCCTTCCAATTATTTTTAAAATTCCCAATTATTTTTGTAAACAATTCTTGAAGGGGATAGCATATTTGCGATAAGTTTGTCGACAGTTTAATGAAGAATTTAAAGAGGAATTTGAGTAACGTTATATCACTTATTCATGTCATCAATTTTAACGAGTTCGATTAAATCGACATTCTCATGTTTAGAGAGTTTGAAAATGTTTTAAAAAAGAAAAACTAAAGAAGACTTTTCATAGATAGTCTCAGAGCCTAAAAGGTAGAGCCACTTCGAGATAATCTTCTTAGTTGTGATAGCTACATTTTCATAAATAATCTATCCTAGCTCGAGGGGGTAACGTATATTTCGCAAATCATTTAATGAGTTCAGCCGATAAGCTGCCTCGCAGATGTCTTAGTTTTAGAGAGTCGTGTGCCATGTGACTCCAGTAGTGATTCTACATACTGCTGTTTACCATGTGAAATTGCCGCCGCATTAAAGACGGTGTAAACCTATTTCGAAAATAATATGAGCAAATAATGCATTGAACATGTTTTAAAATCCTAATTTATTTTGAAAGTTATAAAATGCCATAAATGGCTCATTTTACTTTCACTTACTTTTCTTCGGAGCAATACGACTCCATTTGTCTTGCGATCTTGGGTATTTATTATTGTGAGCGATCTGTTGAACCAATCTTGATCTCCCTAGTCTCAGTAGCATCGATTAATATTGCCATCTAGTTAAATTTCATTATCAGATTTGTCATTTTGATTCCTGAGAGGATTTGCAGGACCAGGGTCGCTGAAGGTGACGGAATTCGCTGCCACGTCTCTTTTTTTACATGATATGCTGAATGTTTATGAAGAAAGTCAGTACAATACAAGAATCTGTACCCGCATAGTTCTGAGGAAGATGAGTCAATTGCTTGCAAATTTGATACAGAGATTACAATGTTCATATGACTAATGTGTATGTATCAAGCAGTATAAAAATGGTGATTGAGTGGAAAGAGAGAGTAAATGTTGAGCTCCATGGAGAATGAATGCCCGAGGACAGGGGTTGCTATTTTCCTAACACCGTGTTCTCGGCTCGCTGAATTGTTTCAATATTCGATAGCATTTGGGACGGTGGATCAAGAAAAGTTTGTACAGATTAGAACTTGAACTGCTTTGATGCGTATTTCATCAATGCAGGAGTCTCAAGTACCATCCTCCGGGAGATTATGGGGATGGTGATTGATGTAGCAAGCCGAAAGGGGTACGCAGCGAAGATGAAGCGAGAAGGTCACAATGCATCCGCACTAAAAGTAGTGTTGCACATTCAGTGCCGCTGCGGCGCCGTAGATCTAGCACGCATGCGCTCACAGCATTACACCGCCGGCTCCCCGGCTCTCGGAGGATGTACTGTCATCAGTTTAGCCAACTAAATGAAATGGCAATAATGAACGTGGGCAAGCTAAAGGGATCTGGATTGCTACATTGTCCGAATTTCCGTGGAGAACCACAGGCGGCTGCTCGATGCCTAGAAGGTAGGCCAATAGATGTTCGAGGCTAGAATTTGATTGGCTCGAACTCATGGAGGATCGCCTTACTGCATACGTCGGTCTGTATCTTTCATGTTTTCCTCGAGGAAGTAGATGACTTAAGAGCTAGTGAGACTCATTTTATTTCATGTATTTTATGAATTTGGTATATGCGGGCATGCTCTAAAATTCAATATTATATGTATGCAGATATACTAGACTCAAAAGATGCATGTCACTGGCATGGTATGGTCTCGATGTATTCTCATGGTGAGGGCGACGAGGAGGGTGATAGTACAAAATCAAGAGGGACTCGCCTATAGGACTTCGATTCATGCTTGTTTTCTGGATGATGTCTACTGCAGGCATACGTTAGGTGCCGAGTCGTCCATCTGGTGGCCGGGCATGACGCGTTATCACGCAGCTATTCACGGCTGAATTAGGGAATCCCAGTTTTCATTTCCGCATATTTTGAGAGACATGTTGTCTCAGTGATGTAACTTAAACATATTAATATATATTTTTGGGTTTTATGATGTATTAATGCCAGTAGCCAGCTGATATATATATAAATATCTATTTTCTATATGGGTCTATTTCATATATGATGATGTTTTATAAATTGAAAATGTCTATCTAATACAATGCTAGTTACTACATTAGTTAATGTGACTGTTGAGAGGATGAACAAATGTCTTCAAGAAACAATACGCAAATACAATCTTCAAATGATGTTTTGAATCGGTCAATGACCGCTAGAAGAATACAAGGCTGTGAATCTAGATTTACAGACAAGCGTATGTTGAGGTTAATCAGCCTCTAAGACATTTCATTAACAACACTATATTTAGTGAATACGCTGTTTGTAGTTTGTCCTGTGAAAATACCTGTAGATTAACTACCATTAGGATTATAAATTACTAGCCAAGACAAGCTTGGTATCAGTGGGAAAGGCTGTAAACCGAGCAAGGGGAAATAGACACCGCATACTGCTAGGCTATTCCAATAAGCATAAAAAGAAGAAGAATAAACCTAAACATGCATACAAAAATGAAAAAAATCACCTATGTACATTACAAGCGAATGACTCAGCATAATATTTTCGTATACAAATCATTTTGGCAGCGTGGACTTCCATAATTACCAAGTCGATAAGCCCTTATCTCTAATTACGCCTGATTTATTATAGGCTTCCATGTTACATGGGCTGTAATTTGTTTCTGTCTGTCTGCATAAAGAACGGTGTATCATTTGCCAAAGTGAGTTTTTAATCCGCTTTCTGTTTTCTGAATTTATTGCCGATGAGTTTTTCATCTAATCTCTAAAGGAGGGACAGCTGCATTAGGCAGAATTTCCATTAACTAATTTGAGTGAAGGAATTTTATAATTCACCGGTGGGGGTGAATCAGTTGTGCATTTAATTATTGCTGAAAAATAACAGAGATGCCAATTTGATTTATGGATCCTAATTGTTCATTGAAGCATCAGAATGCAGAATCCTTGTTTACGGCTAACCTAGCCATTAGCTTGAGGGTGTTGAGTTGCCAAATGCCTTAGCAGATAGCTTCCGCCATTATATAGCACCATGAGGCCATTAAGTTTGAGGGACACAGACTGAGTTAATAACATGATTGAATAGAATTGCGCTGTTGTCATCACCATCTGCATTGTTACATTTCTGTGTGGCATCTATTACATGACAGAGCAGCAATCGAGAGAGGGTTACATTATCATAAATACATGCCCCATTTGGAAAGTGACAATGGTAATGACATGCGTAAAGGAATAGTGAAGCATTATTATCTGTACGGACACGATGGCATTTGCATATCGCGAATACGCGGTTTCTAAAAATGGACGCCATAGCGCCAAGACGGCGATACTGCGCGGCATAAATTCAGAAATGTCCCTTGCAGCGCCATTGCGGCAGTTACGGTCTCTTCATTTTCCTCGGCGGGGTCGTTAATGCATGGAGCATAATCGGACTTCCAACACGAGCAAGGGTATCTTCCACAAGATGAGCAAGGTTAGAATGTCGAATAAACTGCTGGCATCTTCGCCAACTGCACTCCAGGCAGAAGTCATGAGGTACATTTATTGTCGCACATGGATTCAGGGTGCTAATCAGTTGTTGCCGAATATGATCCTCAAGAAGGGGTAGGTCAAGGAGAGAATAAATTGTGATTAGCGAATGAGTGATTCTTTGATTTGTTTCGGTGATAGCCCACTTCGGCAATTTCGTCTCACACTGTCGGTGACAGAATATAGTCATGGGGTTTAATCAAAAATCACGCTATTCAAAACAGAAACGCCGGATTCGCCTAGACCGCGTTCGCCGCCAACTTCCACATGTGCATAACGCTGCAGAAGGCTCGGTGATTACAGGTAATAACAGGGCTGCTATACCGCCATCATCATCTTGAACCAAACCATGCATATCGCATCGCTACGAAACTAAATAAAAAGAAATCACGCATGATACTTGAGAAGGATCAGGTAGTAAGTGAATCACAATGGTCAGGGATAGTAACGTCGTTCTCTTCCCTGCGACTGCGTAACGAGGATTGAGAGGGAGAGGATCAAGGCGGAATTTCGCCTTTGATACGATATTCTGAAGTCTAATTAAAATCGACAGAGAAGCCAGATTGAGGCCGAATGTTGTAGCGCCTACAACGAAGAAGATGGCATGGTTTGATAAGACAAGCCGTATGTCATTCCAGGTATGGCACACATGCGACTACATTGTGAAAGGCATAGCATTGGTGCGTCGGTCATTCCCAACGTGCTCTTCAAGCCTTAAAGGAGTTTTCTTATAATAATTAATAGCGATATAAAGCTGCCCAGTTGACGGAATTTGCGTTGACTGATTATAGCCAGAGAAACTATCCATAGAAAAATTCACTCGCCAAGACAATTGCATCGATGAAAGGGGTGGATAGTTATCTCTCTAGGGTGTGCCTGAGACAAGGAGCAGTCAACAATGCGCCAATTGTTCCTCATTTGCTGCAGTGAACAATGTTAGACTCACTTTTCAGAATTGATAAAGGAAACTCGCCTTAAGAGTTTCAACTTTATGAGTGGTAGGCGCTTAAAGGGATATCTATTGTCATTCGGTGATCATTACTTGAACGGGCATATGGCGAAGGGAGATATCGAGGGTAGGATCTTGAAGACTCCACGGCGTTGCAGGGAGAAGGAATCTGATCCACTCATGGAATGTTGTTCAGATGCATGAGTGTAGCACGACACCGTTGACAAGGATCAAGCTCTTCGTGGAAACTTTGTGAAGACGAAGAGGTGGACGGAAAATACGTTGAGTTCCAATCAGCAACAGTAGAATATTATAATTGAGTTTTAGCGCCACAACTTACTTCACATTGACCGCTCTTTCAGAATACGACGTATTGCCGGCGAATATCCAAGGGCCTCGATTCTCCATCAAATGTCTCAAGGAATTAAGATGACATGACATTAGTGGATGCATCTTTGTTCATTACCGGTTGAGATCTAATGTCAATTTTGTATGACAAGCGTATCTAGTATAGAAAGCTCCGGCCGAAATCTTCTTAAATCAAAGAGAAGGCTAGAATTGCCATCAGCATAATATCAGCTCGCTATATATAGTGGACCAAGCACTTCTAATCATGCACACGCGATTAGTGCTTGTAGCAATCTCACACACGTATTTTGTAAAGATACTAGATTATAAGAAAATCTTCGAGAGCACCTTTTAGCAAGTGCCGCATACTGTTCTAGCATCAAGCCTACAAGAGGACAGGCAGGGCGAGAGGAGACGCTGCCTGCCGTGATACCTTTCGACATCGGTAGCGATGGAAACGCGCAGAACCGCTCATCATGAACACTTGAGATCCTGCAATGGCACAGCTGATCGACCATTCGTTTGCCGAGACGGAGCCATCTCCGCTCGCCTAGACACCCTATGTAGGTTCTCATCACAAATTGCATGCGGATATTTAGGTATTGCGCCAGACCATCAACATGAGGTTTGTTCCACTGGCTCTTAGCATGTTTGGCCTTGCTCTTCCTTCTTTTCCTCTTTTGATGGTCCGTTTGTGATTTGAATGACTTGATACTTGCTTGTATTCAGGTAGGATGAGTATATATTGATGAATTTGATTTTTTCCTAAAGGTTGAAGATTGCAGAAGTTCGAGACATGGAATTATTGCCACAGATGGGTGGCTGATTTTGTAGTCTCATAGGGGCATTACAATATATCATATTAAAATTCTTCGACAGAGTATTATCAAATCAAGATATCGGCATGAGAAATGGCTCACTTAGTAACATGCCATGGCTGGTATTCTTTGCACTGATTGAAAAGAGGTGGTAAATTCACAGTGAAGTCGACAGGATTTAATTGACAACGACGATGACATTTCATTCATGAATATGGCTCCAGAAGTCAACGCATTTACGTTAGAGGCCTGACGGGGCTCAAAGAATCGGAAATGAGTAAGGAACGAGAAAGAGAGTTGAAACTTGAAAAGATACGAGATCGCTGATGTAGCCACTTAGCGTTGTTTCAGCGAGATTTTCCTGAAAAGATCTCGGTGAAGTCATCCACCCAAGAATTCCAAGAACACTACAAATGGTATGACATGACATGCTCGTCTTCTGCCCTCAACTTGGGGTAATCACAGAATCGTCGAGCTAAGGGATTATGAAGGATTGGATCATTTGTTAATTTGATTACATCCGACAATTAACGTGGCAGGAAAGGTAATTAAGGGTTAAAATGCATCTTCAATTCGCATCCACATTCTTATCTCCGGTTGAGTGTAATCTCGCTCTCATTGTTGCCAAGGGGATTTGGACTATAAGGGGAGAGATCTGGCTCGGCTGAGCAGGAGCAAGCTGAAAATTAGATATGGGGTTGGAGGGAGTTGAGGACAAGATATAGGTTGAGGACACTGTGATATCGGGACTCGGTATAGAGGGTCTCAAAGAATACAAATAGTTTTCTTCGTCAAGCTTAGCTGAGGGTAATAGTTGCAATCTGAGGTTCATTCTCATTACCTGGGAGGGTAATAAGCGCCTAAATGAATGATGCCGACAGAAGGCTTCGGCTGACAAATGTGGATGGCTGTTGACGCACTATCCATGCAGATGTGGCCGAGCAGTAGTGAATTGTTCTGCGGCATGTTGACTCCGACTGATGAAATAATAGTTTCAAGGAGCAAAGGTGGCCGGATGGGCTAGGGGTTGTTCGATGTATTGACTGAGCAGACATAATGGTTTTGGTGGTATGGGTTGTAATTCGATGATTCGGGAGCAGATCAAGATGGCCTCTAGCCGCACAACATTTGCCAATGGAGATATGGTCGCTGTGGTTGCACGTGTTTGATAAATTTACCGCATGAAGGTCCACAGCTGCTCCAACAGTTCTTTGGGGTTGCCTTGCTGATCATAGGCTGATCTGCAAAGGTTGGCCTTGTGTTGTAAGACTATTCTGTGGGACGTGTTAGTTAAGACCGATAGTCCTCGAAAACTTGTGGGTCATCAACACTTGTCCGAGGTTGTCCATGAAAGGGTTGTCCTTCAGAGCCAGGAAGAGCACTTTCAAGGCCGAACCGAAGGCTGTCTCGGCGGTTTGTTGAGTTTGCACCAAGTAGTGCAACAAAAGGCCGGAAAGGAATCGATAGAGCAGAAAATAGAGGGTTTCCGCACCATCATGAAATTGCAGAGAATGTTATCGATCTTCTTTCATAAATGAAAAGATATTTGCTCAGAATTTTAGGACCGTGTCTGGGAGCTTTGTTATTATTGAAAGAGGCCGTCGCATCGCCATGGCGCCCCTGGCCCCTGCCCTTTCGGGTCACATGGCGATTCCCGACTTCGCCTTCAAGGAGCACTTGGCCGGATACTCAATAGCAAAGCCCCGTACTTACCAAGCCCCTCAGATTCCGGGGTGGGGAGCCCTATCTTTCTCATTATGAAGATAGTCGTATAACCCCATTTATATACTTCGTTTCATTATGATGAGTGCGAACCCTATCTATTTTCCCGCTTCCGGAAGCGTACGTCTCTTTCTTCCTGCTTCGTACCTACCTTGCCCGTGTAAACTTTCTAACAACAAGGACAACCCTTTTCGTAACAACTCTTCTGCTCAAAGTTAGTGGCATGCTTCTAATCAACAAGGACAACCCTTTCATGGACAATCCTTCTGCTCAGTGCGGGGAAGGTTGATGACCTACAAGGACAACTCGTGGACAACCTTCGGTCCAACAAGGATCATTTTACTGGCCCACAAGGATAGTCTTACAATCCACAAGGCCAACCTTACAAGGTCGCCCTATGATCCAACTCCGGGCAACCCAAGAACCTCATGGCAACTGATGTATCGCCAACCAGACCTTCATACGGTCCCGTGGGTAGGTTTATCCAACTCAAGGGCAACCTTTCGTGCAACCACAATGCCCATATCTTCCCATTGGCCCAAATGTTGTGCGCCTAGGGCTATCTGCATGGTCCCCGCTTCTCCAGGACAACCTAGTCATCGTGTACAACCCATACCACCAAAGCCATTATGGTCCCTTCCAAGCCTGTGTCAACTTGGCCATCGTGCACAACCTAGCCCATCACGTCACTTCCATCAAGCCAACTCGCTCTCGCAAGAGCAACTTGCGGCCTTCATCGCCCGAGTCAACATGCACGTACAATTCACCCCGCCGGGGCCCACCGCTCTACTCTACATCGTAGTTAGGCGAACTCCGTGCATCCGATTTATTCGAAATTTCGACAGGCCCTACTTATCAAAGATCCCGTTCGACCCTAAGGCGCTTATTACCCTCAAGGTCAATATCGAATGGTTTACAATGCACCTCAAGGTTCTCGCTTTATTACCCTCAACCGCTAAGCTATACTTACATTTTGAAGAAAAATATTTATGTTGCTCAATCAGACCTCATATACTCGTAATCGCATCTCGGTCCTCAACCCCCATATCTTGGTCCTCAACTCCCATATCCCCGGTCCTCAACCCCATATCCTAGTCCTCACCGCCATATCACCTCGAATCCATCCGTCTTATACCCCTTATGGCCCAAATCCCCCGTGCTAACCATGGGGGCAGAAAGTTACACTCAACCAGGATGGAATGGGCACGGTCCTTATTGAGGACCTCAAGTATGCATTTTAACCTCATCATCTTTTCGCCACGTTGAATTGTTCGATGTGTCCAAATTCTAACAAATGATCCAATCCTTCATAATCCATATTGTCTTGCCCAACCAAGGTTCCCGTGATTGCCCCAAGTTTGAGGGCAAGGCCGGAGAAGACCCCCAAGCACATGTCATGTCATACCATTTATGGTGTTCTTCGAATTCTTGGGTGGATGACTCTATTCAACTCCGTCTTTTCCGGTGAGAACTCCCCACCGGAGCCGCCGTTGCGGGTAAGCATCGAGCGCTTCCCGTGGTATCTTTCAAGATTTCAACTCTTTCATGGCGTTCCTTACTCATTTCAAGCATCGTTCAAGAGGAAGTCCCGGACGCATTCCTAACATCCTTGAAATAGGACCCTGTGCTACCCATATCTCGTAATTACATATTCATGAATGGAGATGTCGTCGCCGTCGTTTGATCAAATTCGAAATCCCCGACTTTCTCACCCATTGGTTTACCACCTCTTTTTTCAATCAAACATTGCAAAAGATATAGCCATGGGGGTACAGCATATGAAATTTGTGCCATTTTTATGCCCGTATCTTGATTTAGTGTACTCTCAATCAGAATTTTGCATGATATATCGACCAATGCCCCATGACCCGGGACTTCTATGCCGGCCACCCCCATCCGTTGACGGCGTTATTAACTCCATGTCTCGTACTTCACACAAGTCTTCCAACACCGGGAAGAAAAAAAATCAAATTCATCCAATGATTATGCTTCTCATCCTACCCCGTGACTCGAAAAACTTTGGAGGTCAACGTCGTTCAAGCCAATCCGCGGGACAAGACATCCAAAGGGAAAAAGAAGGGAAAAGGCAAGGCCAAAGCCGATGCCCCAAAACCGCAGTCGTCTAAACCTCATAAGCCGATGATGGTTCACAAAGACAAGCCTAAGTATCCGTTCGATTTGTGATGAGGAACACTACACTAAGGATTGTCCTAGACGAGCCGAAGTTAGTAAATTGCTCAAAGGAACTAAGGGAACTCCGACTATCCTCAAAGAACCTTTTCCATCTCGAAAGAACACAAACATGGTCGATCAACTCCGTGCCATTTGCACCGTTTGGATTCAAGTGTTCATGATGAACGGTTCGCACCCGTTTCCATCACTACTCACGTAAAGATTATGCCGGATCGTCGACAAAGTGTACCAGGAAAGAGATCGTTGGATGGTCCTCCTCCCCCGCCCTCGCTCTAGTCCTCTTGAGATTGAAAGGCCCAAGGTTAAACTCCGTTGTACCACCTCTTCTAAAGGTGCTCTCCCGTAAATTTTCTTATAATCCTAACGTCCGTGCCGCTCAAAATTGCGTATTGTTGAGGATTTAGCACAAGCACCATCCGCGATGTTCGTGTTAGAAGTGCTTCCGTATTTTTTCTCAACTTTAAAGCGTTATTATCTCATGTACCTGGCAGGATTGGATCCTACTAATTCTAGCCTTCTCTTTCGATTTGTAGTAAATTTCAGCCCCCGACTTCGTACTAGATTACGCTTGTCATACAAGTCGCACACCCGCGTCTCAACATCCATAGAGCCATTGTGGACAAAGGTGCATCCACTTGTGTCATGTCATCTTCTTGCCGGAAGGTTATTGGCTCTCCTACCCTAACTTCGTCACCCAATTCCTTGAGGCATTCGATGGAAGGGAATCGAAACTCCTTGGGTGTTCTCGCCACTTCGTCGATCATGTTGCAAGGAAAGACTTCCGTCAATGTTGAAGTAGTGAAGTTGTTGACGGCTAAACTCAATTATAATATTCTACTCGATCATAGCTTGACTCACGCTATGTTGTGTTTTCCGTCCACCCTCTTTCGTCTTCTAAAGTTTCCACACAAGGGAAAAACCGTCACTGTCAACCTGTTTTCGTTCTTTACCTCATCGTCTGAGAACAACATTCCATAAGTGGATCAGATTCCTTCTCCCCTCGACAACATAAGGCCAGGTCTTTTCAAAGATCCTGCTCTCATGGGTATCTTTCCCCTTCCGCCACCCAATACCGTTCAAGTTAATATGATCTCTTGGTCGAATGACCCATGGATTGTCCCTTTTAGAAAGCCGCCACCATAAAAGCTAAAGTTGAAAAACTTCTTAAAGCAGGTTTCATTTATCCAATTCCTCTGAAAAAGTGGGTTTCTAACATTGTTCCTCTGGATAAGAAGCAGTGGAACAATTCGCGTCCGTGTCGATTACCGCGATATTAATCGTGCCTCGCCCCCAAGGATAACTATCCCACCCCTTTCATCGACTACCATCGACGATTGTGCGGGGAGGAGATTTTTTTCCTTATGGATGGTTTTCCGGCTATAATCGCATCAACATTCTCTCGTCCTCGATCAACACAAGACCGCTTTTATCCACCCCGGAACATTCGTATAAGAAACTCCCTTTCGGCTTGAAGAACGTTAGCTACTGCCCAAAGACGTGATGTCTTATGCCTTTCACAATATTCGTCATATTGTTCAACCATACCTAGATGACCTTCTGGCCCATTCAACTGTGCGAAAAGACCATCCAAACCATCTCCGCCAGATCTTTCTTCGTTGTAGACGCTACAACATTCGGCTCAATCCGCATAAATGCGTCTTCTACGTCAATTTTGGTAGACTTTTAGGGCTTATCGTATCAAAAGACGAAATTCGCCTTGATCCGCTTAAGGCTGAGGCTATTGTTAATCTCCTCTCCATCCTCGTTACACCACAAACTCTCCGCAGTCTCCAAGGGGAAAGAAAATTTCTTACGACGTTTTATCCCGAACTATGTCGAGGTAGCCAAGGGGTTCACTTACTAATGGGATGAGATTGTTTCAAAGAATATTTTGATATTCTTAAGATGTTGCTTGTCAACACTCCTCTATTACGTCCTTCAACTATCATCGTGATTTCACCCTCTATTTAGTTTCCGCCTTCGCACGATCGCCATGGTTTTGGTTCAAGATGATGATGACTGTGAACGAGCATGTTATTTACTACTTGTCTCGAAACCCCGACCCCGAAACGCGTTATGCACATGTTGAGAAGTTGGCGCTCGGCTTGCCACAGGCCGTCCGCCGTTTTCATCATTATATCCTTTTACTGACAAGAATCGTGATTTTTGATTCTAAACCCCATGACCTATATTCGTCTCGACAAACTTGTTGGGGGGCAGTACTCGAAGTGGATCGCGTCCACCAAGAGTTTGATTTGAATTCACTACCGCCAAATCAAAGAAATCACCATTTTCGCTAATCTAATTTATTCTTCCGCCGACTCGCCTTCATATTCTCGAGATCATATTCCGAACGAACTCTTTTTCTTGATTAGCACTCCTGGATCCATGGTACGGGTGATATCATCATACCTCATGACTTTCTACTTCTCTTTAGGTCCGAGTTGACGAAAGATGCTCAACGCCGCATTCAAGATCGATTGCAACCTTATCGTACTCGTTGGAGATACCCTTTATCGTGTTGGAGTCGATTCTCGTGCTCCATCGATGTCCGACCTCGAGGAAGCCGAGAAAGTTTTAAATGACTGCCACAATGGCGCCGTGGGGGTCACATTTCTCAAGTTATGCCACCGCACAAAATATCCTTCGTGCCGGCTATTTATGGCCGGGCCCATTTTTAAAACCGCATTGTCGCATGCAAATGCCATGCGTGTTAGATATAACAACACAAGATGTGTGCGCCACCTATTCCTTTACACCATGTCATTACCATTGGTCCTTTTTCCAAATGGGGCATCGATTTTATGATGTGTAACCCTCTCTCAGTTGGGGGCATGCCTATTACTGCCGCCGTCGATTATTTTACAAAATGGGTCAAGCAATGTGCCACACCGGCTGGCGTACTCGCAAGACAGCAGCACAATTCATATTCAATCATGTTATTGCTCGGTTTGGTGTCCTCAAACCATTGTTATCCATCATGGTTCGCATTTTCGTGACTATATGATGGCGCAGCCGACGTCAAGTAGGCCTCGCGCTGTTTACGACCAACACCATACTACCTCAAGCTAATGGCTAGGGTTGAAGCCGTAAACAAAGTTCTCGTTACGATGCTTCAATGAACAATTGGGATCCATAAATCAAATTGGCATCTCATGTTGTTTTCAAATTTCATGGGCTTATCGAACGTCGCATTAAGAGTGCAACCCGATTCACCCCATTTCAAGCAGGGTACGGTCCGGAAGCTACTCTTCCGATTGAGTGTAAAATTCCTTCACTCAAATTAGCTGTGGAATTACCGCCTAATACTTCACCCGAGGAAGCGTGTCTCCTCTATTTAGAGAGATTGGATGAAACTCATCGCTAGCTACTTTGGTCATCGAAGCATGCAAGAAGCGAGTTAAAGTTCACTTTGACCAAACAAGCCGTTCTTTATATCGAAGGCGACCTTGTTCTCCCGTACGACCAAGCTCATGAAAAAGTCAAAGGGGTAAATTACAACCCATGTGGCATGGGCCCTATATCGTCAAACGTGTGTTACAGAATGGGGCTTATCACCATTGATTATGAAGGTTATTCCTTTAGCACAACCCAAAAATGGGTTGTATCTCGAAAAATATTATGCTTGAGTCATTCATGCAAGGGATATGTGTACATAGGTGATTTTTTTCATTTTTGTGCATGTTTAGGTTTGATGTGCTTGCAAGCTTTTTTATGCTTATTGGGTCTTACCGGGTTATGCGTATGTCTATTTCCCCTTATGTCGGTTTCGTGATGAAGCTTCCTACGTACCAAGAGCTTGTCTTCAGCCTCTAGTAATTTATAATCCTAATGGTGAGTTGATTAATCTACAAGGTATTTTTCTAGGGACAAACTACAAACAACGTCGCTAAATATAGTGTTGTTGTGGAAATATTAACCGAGGCGCTTAACCTCAACATACGCGCATTGCTTGTAAATCTAGATTCACAAACCTTGTTGTTCTTCAACTTAACTATTATTATTCGGTTCAAAACCCATGCATTTTGAGATTGTATTTACGTATTCGTTTTCTTGAAAGACATTTTGATTTCATCACATATCAACATATACTAAGATGAATGGATACATTAACTAATGTAGTGGCTAATATTGTATTAGATATTTGCTCAATTTATAAAACATCATCATATGTAAATAGACCCATGTAGAAAATAGATGTTTATATATATATATCAACTCCGTTTGCGCGTGTGCATCATAAAACCCAAAAACATATGTGTATGTTTAAGTTACATCCTCTGGTAGACAACATGTCTCTCAAAATATGCGGAAACTGAAAGCCTAGGTTCCTAACCGCCGTGGTGCTCGTGATAGCACGTCATCGCCGTACCAAATCGCCCCCGCAAGTAGTGGATACGACTCCTAAGACCCCTACTTGCATGCCTCCGGTAGGCCCGAGGTACATCATCAAAGCAAGCATAGTCCGTAATCCCATGGGCGAGTCCCTCTTGATTTTGTACTATCTCCCTCCTCGTCGCCCCTCACCATGAGGATCGAAATCGCGAGGAGTTCGCTCGCTATCGCGGGACATACGTGTGTCTTCCGTCAACATCTCCGTATACATATAATATTAATTTTAGAACGTGCACATATACCAAAAATTCACAACCCATGAAAATAAAAAAATGAGTCTCACCTAGCTCTTCGTCCCAATCCTCTCCCTCCGAGAGCCGGGAGTGTCCGGATCGCCGATGAAGTATGTACCGTAGTAAGGCCGGGCTCCTCCATGAAAATCAGTTGTCGATGGAGCCAATCAAAAATTCTACCTCCAGACATCTATTGGCCACCCCCTCGCTCTAGGCACCGCCGCAGCCCATCGTGCCATCCGTGGTTCTCTGTGTGGTGGCATCGGACAATGAACTCCTAACGTCGGAATATCGCAGCTGCTCCAAGAAGAACGATACGAAAATGGATCCATACCTGGGAACCGGCTTCATTTGGTATTCTGCATTTTGTTAGTTGTCGCTCGATGTTAATGGTCACATCCTCCACCGAGTTGCAGAGAGTCGGGTCGTGTGGGCCTACTAAAGAAGCACCGTGTGGCCGCATGCTGCGGCTTGCGATCCGCAGCCCACGCGATAGTGTGCAACACTACTTTTAGTGCCGCATCCTAGGATGGTTTGGATGTCAACCTTCTCGCTTCATGTTCCTTTGCGGCCCCTCAAAGACACTCGTCAATCACCATCCCCATAATCTCCCGCAGGGATGAGTACTAGTCATCATAGGGACCTGACTCCCTCCACAAAAATCCCGTGATAAAGTACGCATCAAAGACTTCGAGTTCAAGTTCCTAATCTCGAAGCACAAACTTTTCGATCCTCGTCCCAAATGCTTATCGATATTGAAGCAATCTCACTGAGTCTCGTGAGGCACAAAGTTAGGAAGAATTTCTTTAGCCCACAATCTCTCCCCGAGAGGGCGTCCATGCACTCGTTCATTCTCCATGGAAAGTTCATCTTCCTCACTGCTCTCTCTTTCCACTCAATCACCATTTTATCTCGCTTGATACATGCACATTGGTCATATGAACATTGTTAGTCTACTAGGTACCTGAATTTGCAAGCAATTGACTTCATCTTCTCAAATTTATGCGGATTTTTGCCATGCGACAGCGCCGACTATTTCGCGTCACGCGCCACCATGCACCCTTCCTGTGTAAAAAGGGAGCATTGGCGGTCCGTGCTCGAAACCCGCGCTAATCGCGATGCCCTAGTTTTCTACAAATCCTCTCCTAAAGGAATCAAAATGACAAATACAGGTAATGAAATTTAGCTTGCAAGATGGCAAATGGTGCCGCCCACTCGAGACTAGGGGAATCAAGATTGTCTATCGGATCGCTCACAATAATCGCCACAAGATCGCAAGGCAAATGGGTCATTGTCAAGCCCGTAAAGACAGTAAAAGTGAAAAGTAAATAATTTATACCATTTATGGCATTTTATAACTTTTCAAAATATTAAATTAGGTTTTAAAACATGTTTGTCGTATTTATTTTATCATATTATTTTCGAGAAATAGGTTTTACACACGTTCTTTGTGCAAATGGCTGTAGTTTCCACATGGTTATGACGAAGAAACGAGTTGTATTTTATACTTTTTCGGACTCCTAAAAACACAAAAGTCACTACTCGGAGTCACCTTTCAGCTCTTTTCTCGACTCTCAAAACTAAAAGACTACCGAGACGCTTATCATTTTGAACTCATTAAATGGTTGCGTAACCATATCTACCCAATATACGTTTACTCCCTTTTTTCGTGCTAGGATAGATTATTTATGAAAAATAATACCTTAGCCTATCACAACTAAGAGGTTATCTCGGATATTGTTTTCTACCTTTTTAGATCTGAGAGACTATCTATGAAAAGGGTCTTTATTGATTTTTCTTTCTCGCTTTATTTTCAAATCCTCTAAACAGAAAAGATGTCGATTTCTCCCTTTGTCGACTCGTTAAAAATTGATGACATCGACTCCGTCGTTATGACGTTACTCAAGTTCCTCCTTCCTAGGACTCGTAAAATGTACTAGGTTGGATTTGTCTCAAGGACAAACTTACATCGCAAGCATATGCTATCCCTTCAAGATTGTTTACAAAAAATAATTGGGGTACTTGCCAAAAATGGTGGGGGAAAATGATTCTAGACTTTGCCCGCAATATGTCACTCTTGAACATGACACTTGTCCGCATTCGTGTCGGGTTGGGGACATCTCACTTCATCATTTGTTTGCCTCCATGGGTTTGGGTATCTCTTGACCGCTCATTTGCTCTTTTCCACGTCACCATGACCTCGCATCCCTTTATGTCAAATACCGCCAAATCCAAAGGTCATGCCACCGATATGTTCAAGAGAAGTTTTTGCTCGCAATTTTCAACCTCCCTCGATTCTCGTTGGTCTTGATTCACAAATCATCATGTTCCTCTCGTCTCATGTCGATGATGTGGAAACATCATGGCTTCTTCGACTGTGTCACTCGTCGACTTCAAACTCATTTTCCAGAATTTGATCTAAAGACTCCCTTCGTGTGCCCCGGAGCCTCGCATGCATTAATGGCGTGTTCGTATCCGTCGGAAGGTTCATATCCTTTGATTGGATGATTCTCACGGTGTTCGACGCTAGATCACTATTCACATTCCGTGGATTGTACTTTTTGTACCTTGAGAGCCATCACATATTTCGTGTTTCTCTACGTCTATTAATAGCTCTCATTATCGTCGGTAATCGTGATGTTCCCGCATGTTCGACTTCAACCTGCCTATTCACATGCTCGAAATTTTACTTTGTTTGGCCGCAGATGGAGCACAAGACCCCGGGTTTTGTATGATGAAATCCAAGTCGTGGTGTTCTTTGTGGATTGCTATGAATTATTGCATGACTCTTTTCGATTGGATGGTTGTGACCATACCTAAGTCTATTTGTTGATCCTTACTTCGATGATGGTCGCATCCATACCTCAGATCTCACTTTCCGTACTTATTATGGATGGTCGTTACCATGCCACATATCATGTATCGTAGATATCATTGTATTTGTACTTGAAGGTTTTCCAATAGTAGTGTTTGGGTCGAACGCGTTCTCATAAAGCATTTCACCCCTTCCCTCTCTCTCGACTCTTATGCTTTAGGGGGCATCCGTTACACTACATTTTCTCACCGTCCTTGCAATCCCTCGTCCTACATATTAGAGGATCATTCCCGTGACTTGTGAACAATGTCATACTCTTTTCAAACACCTTCTTTCGCATCCTTCTGGCATAAGGACATCATTTCTACTTCGTTGAAATTTCTCAAAAAAGCATACAAAACCTATGTTTTGGTCATGCGATAGCCGCCCATCCTTCGCCATTATGTGGAAGATTTGTACTAGAGCCCGCACCACCTAGCACTCTCCGTCTCAAAGGTGCCCCGCGCCAAGTTGTTTTAGAATTTTTTTTTTAAAATTAGAGGTGCAAGTTTCCTTCTAACTACCTTAGGGATGAGTCACTGGAAGTGGTTAAGTTGATGAGCCACGAATCTCTCTCTTTAGGTAGTGGTTTTTTACCTCCCATGGAACACCCTGAAGATAGGACTCCCTTCCATGATTATAGGGATCCCAACTTCTCCCTCTCCCCCATATAAACAAATGCCTTCTCCCTTTATGAAAGCTACAACATATAGCCAAGGAGCCGAGCTTGAGAAGAATATTTTAATGTAGTAATTGCTACTGAGAAGGTAGAACCAAGGAGAATTTCGTAGAGAGAGTCCCGTCCAAATTCCCCGACAAGCTTTGTAAGACGCGCTCCGCTTGAATTCTCGTTGGAGGAGATCGCAACGTCGAAGCTTGGTTGTACCCCTTCATTCCATTTATTAATATACTCGACTATGGTGTTGGTTCCATCATTGTGTTAAGTGTTGTTTATGTAATGCAATTTATTTAGTCCTCTTCGATCGATTGATAGTTATGAATGTGAATTAGTATGCGTGCTATCGTCGTTGTTTTCGTGTGTGTGCAGTCCGGGGTATGAAAACGAGCGGATCGTAATCAAACTAGGAGCGAGGAGCGAGCCACTCTTTTCGACGACAACAACATGATCTCCCCGATAAGTCATCTATCAAATTTCCGTCCATTCGTTAACTAGAATCAATATTATAGCGTGTCTTGTTTCCGTGTCTAGACCCACCCTAGGGCTAAGTGATCGCTCTATCCGCAGAGGGGGATTTACTCACCAACAAGTGCAGACCCACACTCGCAGATCGCGTAGCTTCGTGGTGAAGTAGTGTTGTCCTGCAGCACTTTCCTCGCTAAGAGGAGTGTTGAAATTTGTGGAGTTTTGACCACTTCGATGTGCTCTAGTTCCCAAAATTTGTGGAGGGACTAGAGTACATGAGATCTCCAAGACTCAAAAATGGATTTGAGAAATTCCATCCTATGAGAGAAAATTAATTAATTAATAATTTTAATATGACCCTAATTCTAACTTAGGAAAATTAAAATATTAAAGGTAATTAATTAAACATGTGATGGAAATGACTTAGTCACACAGATCAAGTTTTATTTTAATCTTAGCCATAGATTCAATATTATATCATGTATTGGTTTCCCAACGAGAAAAGCATAAAGGAAAGGCTGGGGCCGCTTGGAGAACACACACAAAGGGGTGCAGCTTTGAGACTAAGCCGGGAATTCTAGGCGGGTTTGCTAAGAATTTTAAGTGTTTCATCATAGGAGGGGTGGTATTGGCTAAGGGGATGATTTGATCCTAGAGCTAAGAGTCAGCAAGAGGCATACAAGTAGCAACCAGAGCATCAATGGGTAGCTGCAGGTTGCGTGCTGAACAAGCAAGATCATAGAGGGTTTTAGTTGCCACGCAAGCCTAGAAAGGGCAAAGACGGAGTGCGCTGTGAGGCCACTGTGGCTTACACAGGGACAACCAGGCGTGTAAGGACTACATCACCTGCCTAGGGTTATGCATCCTCTCCCCGAGTAGCACAGGCATCATAAGGTTGTGCGAGCCGACACAGAGGGCTTCGCAGGGTACAATAGGGCTTCCTAGAGGTTGAAAGGGGTTGAGTTCTATAAATCCCATTTGAGGGTGTGAATCCGCCCATTTTTCCTTCTCCAGAACAAAGGTATTGTTGCGTATATTATATTTATCTATTAGGTTAACTATTAAGGTGCCCATATTTTCTTACTTTAGATTCTACTTAATAATATAAATGCTCCGGTGCCACTTAAGACCCGCTTTTCCCGCATTAGGTTTTTCCGTACGCTGTCCGTAAAATATTGTGTGTCACTTCTCAGGAGTGTGCATGTATTCGGTTTTAGATATGCATTTATGAAGAACTCGTTAATATGTTTACTTCGATGTTCATGTTGAAATTTCGTACTTATAACTTGATTAAGTAGAAGTATAACCGTATTTACCGTAGGGTTTCGTATAATATTCGTAAATTTTCACAACCTACACTTCGATGGTAATTTTGATTATATTTTTGAAGTCGTACACATCCTCCATCCTCCATCCTTCTTTGAATCAACACAATACCTACAACACATGGGCTTAAGATTATTTGGACCACAACTTTATAAATAATCTCCCATGCTTGATTTTTGATCTCTTCATTCTCCTTTGTGGTCACCCCATATGCTACAATGTTTGGCAAATTTAATATAGAAATAAGGTCAATATGGTGACCTATGCTTCTTATGGGTGGTAGCTTACTTGAAATTCATCAAACCACAATGTCAGAATCTCATCTAATAAATCATGAACTTCTTAGGTAATCCATCCATATTGTTCTAGTAAGGATTACTTTAAGTTACCAACTAGAGCAAAATTTACCTCCAATTTTTAAATTCTATAACAATACATTTCACCGACCGACGACACTTTAGGACTAATTTTTTTTTCAACATATTCATCCTTCAAAGATAAAATTATGTCTTTCGCCATATTTCTTAAAAGAATGTGTTTCTTCTCCCACCATGCAATAAAACTTTATTTTAGTCATCCCATGGTCTACCCAATAGAATATGGCATACATCTAGGGGCATTATGTCACGCAACACTTCATCCTTGTAACTTATAATTTGGAACGTAATTTTTGCATTGTTCATTAATCAAAACATGATTTCTCCTTATAAATAGGAAACTTTATATGGTGTAGGATGTGTCAACTTTTTCAATCCTAACTTTTCCACCATTTTTATGTATATTAAATTATCCGTACCCCACAATCAATTACAACAACCAAATTATCATCGATACCACTATCAGCTACAACTTTCCAACACTTACCTCTCGATTTGTACACAATCCTAAAGAAACTTCTTTCTTTGGAGTGGGTTCCTTTGATTTTCTTTGCATGATTGAGTAGGGAGTATTTTCATTAGCAACAATTTCTCCCATTTCAGAGGTTCTTCTTGTATGGTATAATTCACAAAATTATTCATCTCCCTAGACTAGATGTGCACTTTTTTTGGTTTTAGAACTATTTTTGGACAATCTCATGGCATATGCTCTAGATTGTTGCATTTATAACACCTAACTTTGTAATATTTATGTTTGTCTCTTATCTCTAGAATTATATCTTCTTCTCAAAAATCAATTTTTGGTGCCCTAATTAATTGACTTAAATACTCCCTTATTCCCTATGAGATTGAAATCTTCCTTTATTGCTTTGTTTTCCCCTTCCTCTTTGTTGGACTCCTTCCCTCTACCATTCCAACTTTGTTTTCTCAAGTTATATTCCTCTTTTTAGATTTTAAATATGATTGATAAGCATCCTTAATTTTCCTTGGGAATAGCATGTTAATCTCATCCTCGCTGATATCATACCTCAAACCATGGATGTATCTAGCTACTAGCTTTCTTGCATCTTCTATATGTCCAACTTTATATTTATTCCCGATGAATTTCTTCGCAAATTCTTTCACCTATTACTGGTTTTTTCTTAAGGTTTTGCATTTGCCGAAAATATTTAGTTGATAATCTTTTAAGCATGAACGAACCTTTTAATTTCACCACCATCATGTCCCATATTTTAATATTGGCTTTACCTTTGTTTTCCACTCTACTTGTACTACATCCCACCATAATTATACATGACCCTACAATCTATTCATAACATATATCACTTCTCTTTTCTTCATCAACATCTTCATAATCAAAACATTTATCCACAACATTGGCATAGTCTATAAATTCTTTAACATTCGCATTACCTTCATACATGGGTACCTCCATCTTTGGTTAAAAACTTAATCAAGTTATCACCCCAAATATATTTTCCTAATGATTCTTTATCAACCTCTAATTTTTCTTCATCGTAAAATTCTTTCCTTCTCATTGACATCACCTATGACAGCTTCCTCTTATTTAGCAAGATTGTGGCTTGCAACCTCAACCAACTATATCTCATTGTTGATGTTTTTTTTTTTTTCGAGGGAAAAGATACCAAAATTGGATATTAAATCTTATGGGGAACAATAAATACTCTTGACTTTATAGAGGTGGTACTCCTCTTTCAATGTGGAATGCTATCATATATGTTTTCATAAACGGGTCAGAGTGCTAGATAACAAACCCCAACAAGTATTCCAACAAGGCTCTCATATAGCATATTTTCTTTATAACCACATGAAAAATAAATATATATAATTAAACAGAATGTGAAGAATTGTCATCTACTAGGTTTACTTTCAACAAATATTTTTCCCTTTCTTTTATATATTGTACATCCAAGATCAACTATGAATTTACAATATGAAAGTAGAGTGGAAGATGACAAAGTCATCAAAGAACATAAATAAATGTTAACTAAATGATTCACTAAGGTACAAATTCATTCATACATTTATGGGGAGAAATATCTAAAACAAAACAATAAACATAAAATAAAGTGATGGCTCAGGGGATTCCTCGTAGAACTCAAAAATAATTTCATGCATTCCAAGATCTTAAGAGCATCGTTGAAAATCATGAGATTCCTACCGCTTGTTTGGAGATTAAAGTTTTAGGAACCACAAATGATATTCCCTCCCGTAAATATCTCTCTCTTTAATAGTCAAAATAATATAAAACGTCATTCCCTAAGGGACCATATAATCGACTCCGCATGTAATTCATATGATAAAAATTCTATCCGGAACAATGAGAGAAACTATAAAGTAGCTAATCAACTTTACAAATATACAAGATAATTCATGAATTTGATAATGAATAACATGGAAGAAAGAATGGAAATTGCTTGAAACAAAATAAATAACACTCATAAAATTGCAAAAAAGGACAAAGGTACACTAGAATCCATCACCATATAAATTTATATGTGCGAGATAACATTCAAATAGTTATTTCAATAAAATCCCATTGTGAAAATTTTAATACTTTCCGAGACTATGAGATAAAATATAATTGAAATATACCACTTTTACAAGATATGGATCTTATTCTCCTATCATGAAAATTTTCATAAGAATGGAGAAAACATAATCATTCCTAAATTAATAAATTTGCTCAATATAATACATAAAATAACCTATTGGAAATAAATATGAGAAGAAAAGATGAAAGGTAAAGTCAACCTGGTTGATTCAAAAACACTTTAAAAGGAAAAAATTACCTTCAACAAAAACCCAGAATAAAAAAGTTCTGTTTAATAAAAATCAGGAGCCAAAAGATCATAAAGAAATGGGCTCCTATATAACTTGTGTATGAATTATAAAGAGTCAAGGGACCTTGTGTAGCTCACACATAATGTAGTTTTTGCCTATCCTACTGCATAGTCATCATGTTGAGTAATTACCTAGTCATCTATGTCCAATCATTGTTTTTTAAGTGTCACTATATGATATTCTCAATTGGTTTCCACGTGTCATAAAGATATATGCAAAAGGTACATAGGATTAAAAGGATATGAGAAATATGGTTAGAGACTTAAGGGTCAAAGTAGTTTGTTGTCATGTAAATCAGACTATAATGTTTACATAAAAATAGAGACAACAACCTTTAAACTCAAATCATCCACCCTACCAAGATTAAGAAGTTCTAGATTTTAAGTCTAGGGGGTGAAGAGACTGGGTGATAAAATAGAGTCTCGATGAGGCCTCTCCTCAACCTATGACAAAGCCTAAAAGTCAATTTCCAACAAGCTAGAAATCGCTTTTTAAGGAACTTGGGTGAAACCCTTTGGAAAAATGGCCCAAGAATTTCCATATATGAATTTTAACATTAAATGTGGTTGGAAATGAAATAAATTCAACTCTAAATAGTGAAATACGTGATATTAATTAGTATAGAGTCAAATGAAGGATTTTAAGTAACTTACATGGAAAAGTGTCGAAACCATGTTTTTGTTGCAAATCCTATATACATAAACTAATAAATCCTTGGATTTGGAAAATAATTCAATAATATACAAGCATAAAATGTGCAAATAATATCTATTGTACCTATAGTTGGTTATATTTAGCAATTTTGATTCATTTTGGCATGAAAATCTTTGCTAATAAAATAAATAAATGGAAGAATTAACAAGAAAATAAATCCTAAACTAATGCTTAAAATGAAAGATCTTGAGTTTCTGGGAGAAAATGTCAGTTGAATTCTATACATGTGCCCAACATACCTAACTCCTTGCTAGAGTGTGAAATCAACACCTTCTTGTTGATCTGCTTGATAAATCAAGAGAGTAGATTTGGTCTAAAAGAGAAGCTTTCCCCACTATTGAATTAATACCCTTTAATATTGTTCAAACCCAACTAAGAGACCTCTCTGGGTGTAAGTAATTTTCGATCTCCAGATGAATATGAATACGAAATCCTACATGATTGAAAGCTCCCTTTGACTTGTCCAATCACTTAGATTGATCCACTTGCAAAACAAAAGGCAATCGGGGGTTTCCCCCTAGTTCATCCCTTCCACAAGACTATGTAGCCCTTTAATGACATGATATATTAACTTATGTATAGTTTTATTTATTATTAATTTTAACATATTAAACCCTAATAACATAAGACCCAAGAAAAAAATGAAGATAAAAAAACCACCCCACACAATGTATATAGAATTATTGTCAATGGCTTGCAAATGTGAATTCATTATTACTTGATGGCACAAATATCATATGATAACAACAACCATACAATGAGGAGGCTGAAATTTTATAAAAAATTTGCAATGGCTAGCTAACAACTAGTTTTGACTCTTTCGAAATGTAATTTACTAGTCATCTACAAGTTGGAGACTTAGTAAATTTTCCATAAAATATTAGATGACAATTCTTTATTTGCCCACCAATTGGTCGATTTGGACAAATTTTCTCAATTAGGCCCACAATTTACTTTGGTAATGATTTGATATGGTCAATAATAATATATAATGGGCTTAGTTGGTTCAATGTTCCACTTGGATGGTCCTTGGAGAGTTTGGACTTGGTCCAAAGTAATGTGACTCGGTAGAGAAGAGGTTGAGTTGGTCCTTGGAGGAATTTTTCACATCTTAAAGCGACTAATTTTTGGGTTATTTATTGAACTAATTGGCCTATGGGTCTCCAAGCTAGTTAGACCCTCTAATGACCATTTGACTTCACCAACGACTAGTTTTTACTTTTCCTTCTAGTAAATCAATTTAGCCACCTAAAAGATGGATCTTGAATGCCCTTGATCATTTAATAATTATAGAACTTGGGAATTACAAGTCCAACTTGGATTTGTACTAGGTTTCTTCTAATTTCCACATCATTACCCGTTATGCCCCGTCATCTACCCCCTATGTTGGTTCTTTAATGCCTTAATGGATATTTGAAATCTATCACCTTGGTTTTGTTCTCCCTTGTTTTGTTTATCACTGGGACATAATGCATGTGTGATTTCCCCAACTCTCCTCGTTATGCCTCTTAATCCTCGCTTTGATCAATTGGCCAAGTTTGAAGAAGTTATAATTAGGTTGCCTTCTTTGATTAAAAAAATTATTTTCAGATGATGTGATTCCTCTCATCTAACCGCACAACATGAGACAAAGAAGATCTTTGGACCATCCGAACCTCTTGCATTGGGAACCATGAATTGCCTTAGGAAATTAAATTTTTAATATGACATTTCCATTAATGAGATTTGTTTCGAGGAACATTGCACTCAAATTCAAGACCATATAGATGCTCTATAAACCATAAGCATGAGGTAAAACATAGTTGCACCTTGATGTGGGACTAAATTGGCTTATACACGGTGATCACCTCTACAAAAATAGGCTCCCATAAAATCACGAGTACTCAAGTAGGATCACCTAAGACTTTCTAATTCTATACAAATGATGAGATGAAACTAAAATGAATTACATGAGACCAACCATGATTTGACCAAGATAACAAAATATAGACTCAAGAACAAGACACATCCCCGAGATACCTAATACAAAACCTTACACTAGTGTTACAATGCTTTTGACTTGTGACCTTGGGCTTACAATGGTGGTGATAAATATTGCAGAATTTTTTATGTACCTCCGTTGACATGAGGGGTAAAAAGTGGGAATTGTTGAAGGGATTCAAAAATTTTTGTTTATTTTGAAATTAAAAAAAAATGAGTGGAATTGTATTTTTTCATTGTTGAAATTGCATTTTTTGTATGTATAGGATTTAATGTCCTTAAAAACCTCTTATTGCATTTGATTATGATTCTTAATAATTAATATTTGTGATTCCAATAAATTATTTGAATTTTAAATAAAAATGATTGAAAAATATGATAAAAGTTCAATCATAATATTTATAAATTACATAATTTTTTTCATTCATGATTATCCCAATTATCTATATATTTTATGTAAATTAGAATTTATAATTTAAGATATTTTATTTGTCACTTTGTGTAGGGATCATATGCCAATTGATTAGGTATTTATATTAGAAATAATTAAAAAATATGATAAAAATGAGAATAATATTATTTTTAAATTACATAGTTTTTTGTGTAATGATTCTAATTAGTTATATTAGTTATATGTATGGTAGGTAAATTAAGATTTAAGATAAAATTATTTTGTTTTATTATTACTTTATGCTAAGAGAATATGTCAAATTGATCGAGTTGTCTTTAATGCGATTTTTTGAAAAAAAAATTCGATTTAATTTGTCTAAAAATCCGGGTAGGAATTCAATGAAATCACAAGTTTGATTTGTAAACTCGCACAATCGAAGTGCCCTAGGGGTTTTTCGTAAGGTTGAATCCATATATGCGCTCAAACAACTAGTTTAAATAACACAAATCAAGATTTCACCTCAAATTCTTCTCACGATTCTCGTCAAAAACCCACCGAAAACTCTAAGAAATCGCATTAAAGAAAACTCCCAAGTTGATTAGGTATTTATATTGATCTTACGCAGTACTAATTGAGAGAATAGTAAATTTAGAGTGTTGATTGAGTGGATATGAGTAAATTGATAAAATAAAGGAAATAATGTCATCATTATTAAAATGAAAGTTTGCATCATTTGAATTCAATGCGTGTATTGCATGGAGCCCGCAGTTGGCTCACTTTGGTTATTGGGATAGATATGTCACTTAATGTTACTAATAAATACTTGATTTGCCATGAATAACAAGATCAACAAATGCATTTATGCACAAGAGGTGGATGTAATAATATGTTTAACAATAATAAATTAATAAATTTATCATATTTAATTATAATGATACATTAATGATATTAAAATATAATATATTTAAATTTAGAAATTTTACATTGAATTTCAGATTAAGTAGTTTTATAATGGGAAAGCTAAGGATATTGAAGGCTACTAAGTTGAAATTCTTTAAATGGGAGAATCTATCATCATCCAATACATAGATAAGTGAATCTTTGATTTAGTAGTGAAGCAAGGCTTCTCAAGCCTTGGACACAGAGCCTTATTGTGTCTATTTTTAAGAGTGGTGATAAAAGCATTCCCTCTAATTACAAGACCATTATGATTAGTCATGTTTTACCCAAGTTGTAGTGTTTATTTTGGAAAAGAAGATTAGCCTTTGGCTTGAAAGCTATGGTAAAAAAAGAGCGAAAGTACAAGATAGGTTTAGGTAATATATTCAATCATGGACCATCTTCATACTGAAGGATAATTGCAAAGAAATGTCCCAATAATAAAAATTATTATATTTTCCATTGCTTTTGTTGACTCGAGAATTTTTTTTTGACATCATTCTTAAAACAAAGCTATGGAAGAGGCTAAAATAGATAATGGTTCCCTCTGGTTGAGGGCCACCGTGACAAGTTTGTACCGTAATGTTATTGCCAAGCTTAGGACCACTAAAGGTTAGTCTAAGAAATTAAATACAATATTGGAGTCAAGCAAGCCTCTGTCTCTACAATTTTTTTTTGGCATATACATAAATAAGCTAGAATAATGTTTGGAAGGTGCAGTTGTGTTGGTCCCATACCACTAGTATGGTCATAATTCTTCTCCTTTATGTTTACAATGTTGTTCTTTTAGTGTAAGGAGTCATTGCAATCTTGACAAGCATCTCAAAACTTCTCCAAGGTTTCTACTCCAAGATGGATATGATTGTAAATATAATCAAAACTAAAGTCATGATAATTTCAAATCCAAAAAGATCGCCTATGATAAATTCATTTATGACGACAACCCCTCGAAGAAGTCTAATACAAATATCCGGGTATCAACATCCACAATAAGCTCAATTTGAATTATAGCATTGAGAAAAGGATAAATGGAGGTTGTAAAGCTTTCATCGTGGGCTTGAAAATAATGGTAATTTGACAAATCTTTGAATTTGGGATTAAAAACTCATCTTTAAGAATTTTGCCACTCCTTTGATTTTATATGGATTGGAGGTTTGGGGTTGCAATATATCAAGAGAGTCATGAGGAATATTAATAGATAGAAAAGCAATTCATCACATAAACCTCAAGATTAAAGGAAATAATCCCCGCCCTATCCTCCCATCAAGCAAGCCTTTTCCCATTGAAATCATGGCTATATTAGGTATCTTACGTATAAGAAGAAGTTATACAACATTGATCGCAACATGTTTCCTAATATTGCTTCTAACTATAGCAAACCCCCACCTTTGGCTCGTGTGCAAGGCAGCATAAGGATGCCTAGTTTTGGTTGGACCACCGGGGAATAAAAGAGGGGATCATGTCGATAATTTATACAATATTAAAAATGTTATTACTTCCAAATTCAAGAAGAAGTGTAAAATAAAGAGCTAGGAGGGAAAAAAGGAAACTATGATATTATAACGAGGTGATCAACCCTAATCTCAAAAAACCAAAAAAATTATCTCTATGTCTTCACTATCATTAAGGAGAAAAATGAAAATTGCTAATATTATAACTCATTCTCATGAGCTTCATAGTGGAAAATGGGTGTTGTTCAATTCCCAAAATGCCATGGGATGAAAGATCTTGTCATTTGTGCAATCCTAAGAGGGTTAAAGACGAAAAACACTTTATTTGATCGTCCCTCTTATACTTTTTTTTTTTTTTTTTAAAGCTCCCCTCTTATTACCGCAATAGAGTGTTACATGAGATATTACATTATACTATTGGTTTTCTAGCAATGTGGATAATCCGGGGGAAGTTTTAAAAAAAATGATCACCACATGAGTTTAAAACCAAAAACAAACCAATGCTAGAGATAAAGAATTCCTAAGATTACAAATGTCTCTTTTCAATAGTTTGGACGACAAAAGAAGACATAATATTTGAGTACATACATAGACATGAGAGAAAAATTGTGGGAGCTCTACTCGACAAAGGAAGTGTGACCATCCGACACAAAAAGGAGCTACCCATGATAGTTAAGATAGAAAAATAAGGTTTGCAAAGGACTCATGTTGCGCAAAGAGCGCTAGTAAGGAGAGCCACCACCGGGTTGATGTGGTTGCAAAGTAATGAGCCAATGTAACAATGTTGGCTTAAAATGAACCGCACCTCCTCCACGCTACCAATTGACCAAGAGACATATTCATGATAATAAGTAGTCACCAAACATGAAGGGTCGTAAGAAGAGCCTTCCGTCCACTAAGCATGCCGAGAAAAGCCTATAGAACCTGTAGGAGCATACTTTTCACCACATAGCCGATGCAAAGCATTGTCAACAATTGAAATCCCCCACCGGTTCACCCCATCTACACCTCCCCAAAGCAAACAAGGATGAGCTCGGCAAGCCATGTGCACAATAAGAATAATTCCCATCGGGAGCCATGAATTTCAAGAAACATCGAGAGGATGCTCGTAATTACTATAATCAACTCGGGATGAGTTCACCATTTTGAGATTCCAATTCCGAAGTGACAAAGTCCCCATCGAGAACCATAATTGTTAGTAGATATAGGGGGATACAAGGTGTAATTATCTCCATACGCAAAGTTGAGCTTAACATACAAAGAGTGATCATGCCAAACCCGCATCATGAGCCATTGCAACCATCCGTGAGTCGCCCGTGAGATACAAGACATTCAACGTCGTCTCCCGCTCACCGAGAGGAAGGCCAAGCATCTAATGTGAAAGGTGCACCATTACTATGTAGTGTAGAGGCCAAGACAATACCCATGAACCCCATACTTCCTGAGAGGAGGAGGAATGGTGTAGAGATGATCGCAATGTCGATACTCCATCGATGGCAGGACCAATGTATACCAACAAAAGGACTAGCCATCGAACGAAGAGAAATTAACAACAATGAGTATGGTGGGATAAGATAAAATATCAGAGCGAAAAATTGAAACTACGTGATAACACTCGCTTGTAAACAGAACGAAACAAGTGGGTGGGCTAGCCATGAAGTTGCCCATACACCACCTCCTTAAATACCCATCCGAATAATAATGAACCACCATGATTACTTTGTAAATTTTGAGGGAGAGCTCGTACTAAGAAATCAACAAAGATAATATGCCCATTCCTATATCAAGCCATTCGTGCGAGCATTATCACCACGGTGGGGAAATCGTCCATCTTATACTCACATTAAATCGATTTTTTTAACTTAACAAAACTAGATCCAATAAATCATATCAATTTTAGTGAACATTAATCATTATTTAAATAAATACATTTATTATATGATTAATACGAAAGACATCAAACATTTACATTATGAATCACAAAAATCTTAGATCTAACCTTAATCATTATTATTATCATTCATTTAAATTTAATTTTTATTTTAAATTTATTATTAAAATTTAATTAAAATAATATTGCTTTTATTTAAAATTTAACTTAAAAAATTATAATCTATTTATTTAAAAATTAATCAAAATTATATATAAATAATTAATCATTTGATTTACAATTTATTTTTATTTAAATAGCATCAATCAAGATGGAAAATTTGAAGTGACGTTTAAATGAAAAATGGAATGGAGAAATTGTTGAACTTCACGAAATATGATAAGTACATCCATTTGTCTTATTCAAACGATAACTTCACTTACTATTCTTAAAGTCATTTTTTTTTCTCAATGTCGTTTTTCCATTTTGTATTTAATCACAATGCATGTAAGGACGAGCGCGTGCACGTAATCTTGTCTTACAAATCAATTTTGTTAAAATTTCAATTCCGATATAGAAAAAATTATGAACGCATGTTTTATTAATAAAGGTTGTATTTTCTTTTGTGTGGCGCTAGGTCTATGTTTTAGGTTTAAAAATTCATGGGAGTGGTTGAGGGTGGAGTTAATTGTGGATATAAAAAAAATGTCTCAAAAATAATTTAGATTTAATTGGATGTAAACTTAATTGAATATTGTACAATTTTAATGACATCATTTTTTTATTAGATAGACCTCGTTCTCTCATCTTTATATAGACTAACCTTAAACTTAACTTAATTTAAATTCAAAAATAAATAAATAAATCTCATGAACAATATTATGTAAACAATATACAATAGAGCAAATAAATGTGTGTGGTTACATTTTGATTTTAATTTTTTCAATTTCTTGATAGATTGTGAGTGAATAATGGAACTTGATAATATTGATTTGTAGGAAATTGTAAAAAAAAACAAGATTGTTATATGGAATTTTGACTTTAATGCTAATTATATACATATTATTGGTTAATTATATTTTTTTAAAGAATAAAAAAAACATGTTTTTTATTCCAAAAGAATTAAAAATACATTTTACATGATGTATGGTGAAAAATGGTTATATATATATATATATATATATATATATATATATATATATATATATAATTTTCTATTCACTATTCATCACATAGATGATCTTTAAAGTGACATGTCCAAAGATCTTACATTACATTTCATTAAAACACTTATCTATTAAAGCATGTCAAAAATACATTAAAACCCACTCATAAGAAAAGAAAAAAACTTCAATTAGTGGATTTGGAAGAGACTAAAAGTCCTTCTGATATTCATCTTCAATAATGATACAATATTCCATCAATGGTAAACTATCTTTAGAAAAGGTATGAACTTGAACATTGAGCTCCCTATAAACGTTTTTGGAAAGATACCTCCTAAAATTGCCTTGAAATCTCCTTAATTGATTAGTGGGCCAAACATGATAAACTAATACTATGGACTTGGAGTTGAATGTGCATCCAATTTTTATAAAGGAGATTAGATCTCGAAAATTTGAAGCATGTTAGAATCCCTTTGTTAATAGAAACTTTCACAAGGAAAAGAAAACTTGGAATTTCCCAAACGTTATTTGTTTTGTTTCTTGGAATAGCCTTGGTAGTGAAGAACACGAGAATCTAATAAAATAAAAAACAAAACACAAACTACATGTTTGTCTTATCCCTTGGAGGCCCTATCAATGAAACTCCAAGCAAACGACCCTTCAACAAAGTGCTCCCACAATCCTCCACCCCTTTATACTTACACTAGGTTTGCAAACTTAGCAAAGGACATAACTCCACACATTTTACGAGGAGATTATGGGTGAATAATGGAAATTTGTCCCATATAATATTGCCATACTTGAGAAATATAGAAAAAATTGACTGCTGGAGGATGGATAATTTTATTTTTGTTTGCTAGCGTGTTTGTGACTTGCAATACTAACTTGTGGCCTAAAAAATAATCTGTACCTGCAGGAATCTAAGCCATTAAAATCGCTCGAGGATTACATCTAGCCTGGGCTACGCTAACCTTTAACATGGTTGGATGTTTTTTGGTGTCTCCTCCTAACTACCGCAAGTTTCAAACCTCAATCACATTACAAAAAAAACCCTCGAAATCCAATTGTGCTATCAACATTTGGACATTTTTTGACAGAAGGACATGGGAGTGGGAGTCTCCCATCCACTTATGTGTGCGTTGATTATGAGACCATTAATATAATCAAGCGAAGGTAAATTCAGATGTTCAACCACTACCTCAAGGTGTCCCCACAATTTCTTTGATATAAGTAGTCTTTGACAATTTCTAAAGTAAGTAGCCCTCGCATGAATTGAACCTTGCCTAATGGTGAAGAACTCATCACTTAGGTAAGTAGCTCCCCTCACGAGAATCGAACTCTTGCCCAATGGTAAGTAAATCATTATTTTTCACCATTAGATCTAGTAACCCCATTAATCGAGAATAAACCATTTTTAATTAGACATATTTTCATGAAAAACGTTTTTAAAACCTATATAAATTTTGTCTTACATTTTGTGAATGATATTCATGATAAATTTCATAAACATATAAATTTATCAAAAATAATTTTGACCTTTATAATATCTTTTTAACTAATACAAAATAGAGATAACAAGTTAAATCGCCTAAACAAACTTCCTCTTAAAATTATAAATGATATTCCTAATAAATATGGCTACATGGTAAGTTTATTGAGATGAATTTGAACTTATAATGTTCTCGAATTAACACAAATAGAGCTAAAAACTATTAAAGTTATAAATCATTATAATATTTTTATTTTTATATAATAATTACAATTATTTACTTAGTTTAGATCGTAGACTTTTACGTATCCATATTGTAAGTAATAATGTCTTTTAGATTAATCACATTATGATTTGGTGGACATTTCAACCAACCAATGTTGTTCATCCTGTGTGGACTCCTGTTCCTAGGATGAACCACATTAGTTGGTTCTAAACGTCTACCGCTCATAATATAATTAATCCGAAAGACATTATTACTTTTATTTAAATTATTATTATTATTATTATCTTACATGGAATGATTCAAAGGAATGAAAAGAGTTGAACCCATGATCCTGATTACGGTGGCTTTGAAACCCAAGGGAATGGAAAGAGTTGTCCAATGATCCTTGATTGCAAGGCTTGAACCTAAGGGAATAGAAAAGAGTTGAACCAATGATCCTTGATTACGAGGCTTGAACCAAAGGGAATGGAAAGAGTTGAATCCCATGATCCTTGATTACGGGCTTGAACCCAAGGGTCAAAAAGAGTAATGTTGAGACCAAAAAGAGTTGAACATTACTAGACCCACTCTATAAGGGAATCAAAAGAGAGTCGAACCCATAATCAATAACAAATAGCAACAATATCAAAGAGCTTCATGTCCGATGTCGATACTCCTAAGCCAACGCCTCCTCGTGTGTTTCTGTGACATGGACTAACCATCTCTCGTGGATCCTAACTTCGATGATTGTAGCGCAGACTAATGCTCATGGGTTTGGTCTAACGACAATCGTGATTCAAACAAGTGGTATCAAAGCAATGTGTCTCGAGTTCAAACTCACCCGCCCATGTTGGGGGAGAGATTGTTTGGACAACAATGGGTTCAACGCTCTCTATGTGTTTCGCGACATGAACAAACCGCCTCTCGTGACCCTAACTCGATGATTGTAGCCTAGAATAAATGCCTACGAGTTTTAGTCTAACGTCAATCATGATTCAACAAATCAAGCCTAAACCACTTGATCTAACCCTTCCAATTGTTAAATCATTATAATATATCTCGATAGATATGAAATCAATATTTTTTCTTTTTTAATATATATATATATATATATATATATATATATATATATATATATATATATATATATATATATATATATATATATATACCTTCCTCAGACATAGAGTTAATTCTATGTGCTACACCATAGTCACTTGGATGCACCACTTTTTCTTAATATCTAGTGGAATTGACAACTCTAAGAGTCTTGTACTAAGGCACACATAGTTGATTCCAACTATAATTACAAGTACAACAAACTAACAATATCGTAAAGACGATAAACTTTTAAATAATATATGATTTTTGTAACCTAAAACCAAAGAAAATGAACTTTTTTACTATCCACATTTCTTTAAAAACACTAGTAACTTTTATTTATATACATATTAAGTATCAAAGATATCCAAAGTATCAAGGAAAATTAACTAAATCAGTGGATGGTGATACAACTTCAGAAAAACCAACTTATAAGTTAAAGAAAGAGGTAAAAAAGCATGAGTTACCATTTACATACTTATAAAAGTAAGAGATATTCCTTTTAACAGGAAATGAATACTAATTTTACCCATTCATAAATTTAAGAAATTGAATTTAATAAATGAAATTAAAATGGTCCATTCTAAGGTGAATCTGAAAATCATTAATAAATATTATAAATTACAAAAGTAGATTTGAAAATCATTAATAAACATTAAGAATCACAAAATATTTAATTTAATTTAACCTATAAATAAATAAATAAATAAATAAATAAATATATATATATATATATATTTTTTTTTTTTAAATTTAAATGATAATCATTTAAATAAATAAAAAATATAACAAAATAAAAACTAAAAAATAAAACAACGTTTAAAATACCATATTCAAAATTGCTGTTGGTCGTTTCCACAAATTCAGTTATATAAAATAATTTGAAAGTAGGTGGGGTTGTTCAAACATAATTTTATTAACACACCAAACAATGTTTATCCTCGTCACTTATTTTGAGAAATATTTAAAATACCGTACCTTCTGAAAAACTGATGTGATCAGAAATCAGGGTGGTATCAAAATGAATAAAGAAACATAAATACTGTAGCTATCCGTTCAAAAAATAAAGCTTTGGTGCCCCCCAACGGCAAAAAAATAAAAAGACAAGGGAGAAAGACCAAGTTTCAAAAATTTAAATTTAAAGCAAAATATATATATATAATTCAATTGCTTTTAATTAATTTCCCCTTCTCACGCCTGACAATCCGCTTCAGACGCGCCCACGTACAATCACCAAGAACCGTCAGATCATGACATTCTACGGTCGAGATCTTTGGAACGCGAAGCCCAATAACCTTTTCAAAAACAAAGAAAAATTCAAATCCCCTATTTCTTTTCTTTTACTTATCTTTCTCGCATTAACACTAACACTGATCGATATGGGAATGGTATGGGTACTTCTCATGCCGAGCTTCATTCAAATATCTGTACAGTCATGGCGTATTCCAAAACCCATTTTCTACACTAATAGTATATATTGAAGTTCTCTACCTTGCACGTAGAGTTATTTGAACGTTTTTCTTTGCTGGCTTTGGCTGCCATGAGAACGTCAAAGCGTCGGGGACAAGTCACATCTAGCAGCCTCAGTCGGCTTTAAATGAGGTTCAGGATGTTCCTTAAACAGAGCATTTGAACACTTTGCTGAAATCAAAGCACTCTCTGCTTATTTTAGCCATGAATCCAACAACAAGCGTGGAAGGGCAAGATTTGGGGCTTTTTTGGCTTCCATTTTCCCCAGGGGCCATTTATAGGATTGTCGTTCGGGATTTTAATTTAAGGGTCCAAGGAATTATTTGAAGGCTCGTTCAGTGTTGCTTTACGAAGAAAATAAACATGGCGGGATTTGAAGGAGAAGGGAAAGGCAGCGTGGCGGAAGCCGCGAGGTTGTAAATGTGGAGAATCCTCGATGTTCAAAGTCCTCTGCCAAACGGCCCGCCTTAGAAAATGGAGCTAAATTACCTACTGTTTTCCTTACAACAAGCTAAGAAACGAAACGCCCTCGCTTACTTATCTAATCAGCACAATATTGCTGCTAATTTGAAGTCTGCAGAGACCTTCTGTTTCTTCCCTGCTAAAATCGCAGGTATGTCTTGACTTTTATTTTCGTTTTTTACGTCAGTTGCTTGGCAGAAGGGTTTCCCAGATGGACAGGAACACGCAAAATCTATATGTTTTAGGTTTGCTTAGATTTTTAATCTTCATATTTTGTCCCTTTTGTTTTTCATTAGGTATAAAAGTGTGACACGGTCTGTAGGTGTTAATTCTAGTCCAGACACAAAATCTCCTGGACATGATTTCAAATATTGACTTGTCGACTTCGTGACAGTTCTGCAAACCTGCTATCCCCATTGGATTTGTGTAGAAATTAGATTGATTTTCTGGTGTTTGGTTATATGCTCTATTGTTTAAAACAGAGCAAGCTGTTATAGCGGCTTAATTAAACATCTCTGACATATTGCACCAAATGTTGACTGTCTTAAGGCCGGCATAAGCTAAACACCATATTCAACAAACAAATTAACAGAAGAAACAATTATAATGGTAATCTGTTCAAAGATTCAAGGATCATGCGAAATGAACATCGACAGTTTGATCAAAAGCACAAGTCATGGAACCCGAGCGCAAAGTCCTTTTTACACAACGATACTGTCCCTGAGCTTTCCCTGAGCTTAGGTTAAATAGTGCAATACGGACACGGAGATTTCAAGGATCATTCAAATCAGGGGGCATTCGACTCTATTCAGAATCTCCATAATCAACCCTATATATAGTACAATTTTCTTACTGACCCCTACTTTCTATCCAAGAATAAACCATTTTACAACCTGGAACTTTAGGTCATACCTTTTTATTCCAACACAAGCATATCTGAAACAGTTTCATGTTTCTTCAAAGGCAGTCAAATTTAAACTAAACAGAAACCTTCACAGAGTGCAGAGAATGCACTTTAAATATTATCTGCATTAATCTACCCATACAGGTGTCGCCATGAATGTACTATTTGAATGTGCTAAAATTCGAGTTGACCAATGTTTTGGCAAAGTGCCTTTTTAATTTACAATGCCTTCGAAGTCGTTTGATTGCAAATCCATTGAAAATAAATATTTCCCGTAAATTTGGCGTCTTGGCAAAAACAAAATGGTGTATTTGATGTGCTGTATGATCTGTGGACGGGACACTGAAAATAACACGACAGAAGTTGGTATTGGCAATTTGATCTAATTCATCCGAGGAGGCTTTCTTGATTTGTGATTGCTTTCTTTTCTGTTTGATTGTATAGACTTCCACACAAATTGATAATGGGCAAATAAATTTGAGTCTTGACATAATTTATCAGTAGCTGTTGTCTGCTTGGGTGGACACTGGACTTTGACAGATAACTTATGCAAGTCTTTTCGCGTCATAATTGGGATATATATGGTGTGTTCGGCGGTCAGAAATCTTTAATTCAACTGCTTCTGATGATCGACTTTGAAGCTGTCTGACTTATGTGCACTGTTATGCCATTCACATGACGGTTTAATCAGTAGTAGGAGTTGAACATTAGATCAATTGGTCAGTTTGCGAAATGCATTAGGTCTAATTGATTTTCGATTTCTTTGACTTTGCAGACATTTGAATAGAACCATAGAGACGATTGCCATGATTGCACTATTTGAATGTGCTAGAATTCGGAGTTGACCTATGTTTTGGCAAACTGCCTTTTAATTTCCAATGCCTTTAGTCCTTTGATTGAAAATCCATTGAAAATATTTTAAAAATTTGGCGTCTTTGGCAAAACAAAATGGCGTGTTTGATGTGTTGTGTGATCTGTGGACAGGACACTTGAAAATAACACGACCGAAGTTGGTATTGGCAATTTGAACTAATTCATCAGAGGAGGCTTTCTTGATTTGTGATTGTTTTCTTTTCTGTTTGATTGCATAGATTTCCACACAAATTGATAATGGGCAGATAAATATGAGTCTTGACATAATTTGTCTTGAGTAGCTGTCTGCTTGGGTGACACTGGACTCTGATATAGATAACTTATGCAAGTCTTTCGGGTGATAATTGGGATATATATAGTATTCAAGAAGTCAGGAATCTTTACTTCAAGTACTTCTGGTGATCAAATGACTTTGAAGCTGTCTGACTAGGTGTGCACTGTTATGCCATCCGCATGACGGTTTAATCCAGTAGTAGAAGTTGAACATTGCCTAATTGGTCAGTTTGAAATGGATTAGGTTTAATTGATTTTCGAGTTGTTTGACTTTGTAGACATTTGGGTAAATCTATCGTAAGAGGCGATTCTTTGGGTCAGTATTTGGAAATAGTTTGTTAGATGGCTCGGATATTATAAGTGTTTAAGAACTTTAATTCCTTCTGAAGGACATTTCCATAGACTATATTTGACTAGGTCTAACTATTTATGATTGTGGAGAGTTCAACTTCAGTCAAATGTGACATAAAGCAGAATGATTAATTTACATTTTTGCAATTCTAGTAACTAATAAGTCGCTGAGTATTTAAGAATCGTGTTCCTTTTTCTGGCAATGGAGCCTTAATTTGAACATTTTTCCAAATGTGGGTTTGACTATCCCAATTTTGAAATCAAATCACTAGCAGAAGAAATTCATTGACTAAAAATGCAACAACTTAGCTAATTTATTTGTCTAGTGAAGGGTCTCGTTGAAACCACACAACTTCAAAGGTGAAGATAACAACTCTCAACTCAAGAAATGCTAATGATCGGCAGCAGAATGTTGGGGAAATTTCTGTTCCCAAACAACTCCAGACTGTAAAGTACTCCATCAATCAGGAATTCATCGAGGAACAATGAAGCAATACTCTTGTATCATTTTATCCCACAAGTTGCAGGTCAGATGGAGAATCAGAGTCTATGGATGAAAGCATGTCAACTAGTGATTCTACGTGGAAAGTCGAGAGGTTGAATATACGGATAATGATAATGCTGCAGATGTTGCTTCTCTAGAGAAGAAAACCTTGCAGAATCTGTACATTTCAAAGCATTCAAACTCAAAGTCAGGACAAGGTACGGCATCGAGAGTTCAATTCTCAGCCTCTGTTTTAAAATGATATCAGTTTTCATAATGTTATTTTCCACGTTTTTCTAATATCTCCCTTTTAAAATGTTTTATATACTGTTCAAATTTTGATGTTTCCGACTTGGTGAATTAAATTTTGCTCCTTGGTCTAATATTGGTGAAGAACGCTTTTCAACAGAAGAGTTTTTGGGTGGAAATGGCATGTGTTACTTTATTCTCGTCTCTGCTTTGTGTCTGATATCATTTACGATGCTTGTATTGGTATAGACCATCCGTTTCAGGAAGCTCCCCTAACAGAGGCAAAGCCAAAGGAATTGCATATTGTTGATGTTGATACTGATCACATGGATCCTCGGATGTGCACAGTATATGCGCGTGATATAGATCAGCATATCCGTGATGCAGAGGTAAATGTTTCTGAGTTGCTTTCTAACAATGCACGAAAGATTTAGAGCACATTGTTGTCAGTGAGATTTGTGAAGGTTATCCCTGTTACCCTTTGCACAACAAATATTAGACTACACTGTAAATCCATGCACTGTGTCATCTTCATATATCTTTTTTCTGTTAACCCTTTTCTGTAAAGACTCTCCTTGAGGCCAGCTCACAACTTTTTAGTTATTGCTTTGGGATAGTCCTAAATGCACCAATTGTTTTTTTATACTGATAGACATTACACTCAATATACCATTATGTAGGTCTTACAACAATTTAAAACCATGGTCTTGGATACATTTAAGACTTATTGCTCAATAACTGTTTCCTCGAGGATTTACTTAGGTTGACTTATTAGTACTTGAAAATCCACCGTATCTTCTTCAAGAATTTGTTCTACAGCTACTGTCAAAAAACCATATCTAATAAGTTCAGAAAATTAATTGTGTTGACTTCGATAACTTTCTTTTCATTGAGATAATTAAAGAATTAAAAGAAGTAATGAATTTAACATTTTCTCATAACTTCAAAAACAGTTTTCTCTATTGGACATCAACAATTTGTAGCAGACTAGCTTTCAAATGAAAGAGTGTTGTGCTAAAATATCTTATCCACTTCATTTAAACTGAATTCAGAACTTATGTTGTCACATCTTGCTTTGCTTAAAACACATCATGGAATGTATGGTTTTGTGTCACTACTTGGACCTTGCAAAAGGTTCTCTTTTACGAACAACAAACGCTTGTGCGTTCTGTTTACAAACAAGTTCTTCATTTGCTCTGTACGGGGTTATCAATCTAGACATGAATATGTGCCTTAATGTCTCCAATCAGATATAGTAGGCACTAGTGTGGTGCAGAGTCACTTCTCATCTATTCCAGTTTTAGGTTTTATTTCTTTCTGTTTTTTTTTCTACATTTTTCTCCACTTTTCTTTTGAATTTCTTCATTGATTTGGAAAACTATGCTAGCAGGTGAAGAGAAGGGCAGCAGCTAACTATATGGAAGAGGTCCAAGAAGATATAAATGCCAACATGCGAGGGATTCTAATTGACTGGCTTGTGGAGGTGAACCTTATGTTTTTTTCCTGTTCCCATGGAATTATTAATCATAGCAGTTAATAACTTGTTGTCTTTTGTAGGCTGCCGAGGAATACAAACTTGTTCCAGATACATTGTATTTGACAGTCTCCTATATTGACCGGTACCTTTCCAACAATGTAGTAAATAGACAACGCTTGCAATTGCTGGGCGTCACCTGCATGTTGATTGCAGCGTAAGTAATGTCATTTGTTTCCCTGTTTTCCTAAGTAGTTTGCTGTGCTGGAAAGGACTGATTATTGGACATGCTTTTGCACATTACATTCGGCTCAGAAATACGAGGAGATATGTGCTCCCCAGGTTGAAGAATTTGCTATATAACTGACAATACCTATTTTCGCGATGAGGTTTGTCATGTTACATGTTAAACAGCTGTATGTTTTATTTCTCAATTTATTCAGTTTTAATTTATATTCTTCGTTGCCTTATGCAGGTATTGCAAATGGAATCACATGTTCTACAGCATCTTCTATTTCGAGCTTTCGTCTCCAACTGTAAAAAGTTTCAGGTGAGTGTTGCCAAAGGTTGTACCGTTGTAATGTTAAAATGTAACCTGCTTTACTACCATCAGAACGTTCATACAAATTTAATCTTGATTAACTGGGCTGTCAACTATTGTTCAAAGAAAATGTCTTAGAAAGGTTCTATCTTGGAACATACTGATTTTTGTTTGTATCAAACTCAAATACTAAAGGCGGTTTATTCGAGCAGCTCAAGTTTGTCATCAGGTATGTTGTATATATTAACGGAAAGAAATAAGAATGCCTCTAAATAAACTAGCATTCATCAAATCATAACATGCTTATCGTGTATCACAGGTTCAATACCTGCAGCTGGAGTTTCTGGCAAATTATCTTGCAGAGTTGACCCTTCCAGAGTATAGTTTTATTGCCATCTGCCATCTTTGTAGCTGCATCTGCTGTTTCTTCTAGCAAATTTACTCTGGATCCAACTAAAAGGCCATGGGTATGTTTTTAGTAAGCCTTTCATTTTAAATAACTCCTTGTCTTTAATCTTGTCCTTTGCAAACTGACATATTTATACACATGCAGACGCCTACTCTCAAACACTACACCAGATATCAACCATCAGAGTCTAAATTTGTGTAAAAAAGAACTGCATGATCTTCAATGCAACAGACAGGGGTGTGGCCTACCTGCAATTCGTGAGAAATATGGCCAACATAAGGTAATTAATTTTCATAGTTTCAAATTCTGCAATTTTCTTCACAGTTGAGATTGGTACTTGACATTCAACATTGAAGTTGCAAGTGCTAACCTAACGAAGTTTATCTCTCCATCCTAACATAGTTCCCTTGGCTGCAGTTCAAGTGTGTATCAACAATGGTACCTCCAGCAACCATACCGGAATTTTTCTCTCGATTTTTAATTGCTAGGTTGCCTTCCTGAATTATGATAAGGAAGTAGACCTTACGCATTTTATAATGGACGTTGAGGCATATGCATTCCTGAGAGTGCTTGCGGATGCCTGGGACATTTCCTCGCCATCCCCTTTGTGGCCAATAAGATGATTTTACCGGCTTTTATGCTAAACATAATTTGCAGCTTTCCATGCATGCTTAATTTTCCTGTTAAGAAGTCTAATGTTGAAGCAGTGCATGTCAGTTATGGGATCAATCAATTTGGTTTTTAAAGTGCTTACGGTAGCACAGTTGTGTTGTCAACTTACATGTCACTTTATCTATTCTCTCTGGAACGCTTGCTATAAATTGTATTTAAAACCCTACCAAGCATCAATTATTTTGGTGAAATTTGTTTTAGATCTGAGAAGTCTACTTGGAATCCAACTACATCAATCTTCTTGGTGAAATGTGGGCGGTTCAACAGTGAGAAATACGTTTGGAGTGAAAATTTCCATAAATTTACTCACTGATAAAATCTTTATCGACACATTTGTAGATCTTTCAGCTTATACGAGCATGTAGCGTGTAGAAAATTTGAGAAAAATGATAACAAACAATAAAGATCACATGAACAGAGGTGGTTATAATAGCAGATTGGCTATGGATTGATGGTATACCGCTTCTTAACGCTCTGTCCAGCAATTATCCAGTTAGGGGACAGACTGCTCATTCAAGTTCAATGACCGATAGTTAAAAAGAGCTGTTGATGGTCAAGTGGGGCTGGTGGTCTTCGAATTTCAAGAGAACCCGTAGCTTTACATCCTCTTTAAAAAACTTGCAGATTAGGAATATAGAAAATGGTAAATTTGAAATAAGAAAATATGCACAACAGATATAACAGGAGAATGCATTGTTCTTTTCATTTAGCAAACACTAATAACCACAAAAATGTTAATTGGTATCAAACTGCATGTAATTGAAGACATTAGGTTTAATTAAATTTTCAAACCATTACCATTGTTTTCTAAATGGTCCAGGTGGAATCTTAGAGTGGTGGTTAGTTTATGATGAAATTCCACTGTAGGTGAGTGTGACAATCCTACACCTCGTCAAATGCAAATCAAGAAATCGAATAAGTTTTAGTAAACTTCCACACCTTTACCATTACATTTTGATTCGTCAGATGTGAATTCCAACACGAATTATGGTTGGTTTAAGTGATAGATTCCAACCAAATATTGAGGAAACTAATCCCTTTTACCCTTTTCTGTTCTTAGTCCTTGGTATCAAATGGAATTAAAGACATTCTTGCAAAATTGGAACTTATATGGGTAGCTTTGTCAACCAGTCGCAATTCATCTCGTATTGACCTTTACTGTTCTTGGTCTATGCGACCTTTACTGTTCTTGGTCTATGCAAGATAGCTTTCTGGTTACAGCAAAGTAAATATGGTCGACTATCTTTGGCAAATCCAATTTAACTCTATTGACTTACGTTGCTACACATTGTGCTCTTCTCCGCCTGACAGAAAGACTTGCTGTTTTCTTTTGCTTCATGAAATGGCATCTGAATCTCTAATTGCTTAATTATAAAAAATTAATATAATAATTTCAATTCCCATCTAACGGTGCAGTCCAAGATTGTTCGACAATAGATTCTACTTAACGACTGAAGCCGTATTAGGTTTTTTTAAAGACGTTTTCGCTCGACTCAAAGCTGCATTGGCATGGTGGAATCATAACCTTGATACTGATCATTGTGTGTTTTGAAACACGTTCCTCACGAGTGCATTTTCAATGTAAATATATTACATGGGATGCATTTACTACTCTGCTTGTCCTTTTGGAACTGGATGCATAAGCAGTGATGAATTTTACTGCTGGTCATTTCAAATTTTACAAAATAAATTTAACAAGGATCATGTCTTCAAGTCATTCATAACAGTTACATCATCATTGTAGAAGGGACAACGGACAACTACAGTTGGTTCATAATAATAATACTCGAACCATATCATAAATCTGTTGTTTTGGAGAAGATTTTTTTGTAAATGGATATTAGGGAAGATTTTTTTGCAAATGTTTATATCGTAGTAAGTGGATATCAGGGAAGGATTTCCGCAAATGTGTATCGTAATTTTGTTTCTGGAGAAGTCCATTTGTTAGCACTGCAAATTTTTCAAAAATTTCAAACTCTGGTTGTTATTGGTAAAGTTTTGTCTTTGATCCTCTCTCAGTCTCCTAACTCATGGTGAAGAGCCTTGGAGGATTAAATTGTATGAGCCTTTGTTACTTTCAATTAAATTCCAAAGAAGTTTTGAGTCCAATACTCTGTTTCTGTTATAAGGTTGATAGGGTAAAAGTCCCTTCAAAATAGGTCTTTTAACTATTTTTTAGTGGTTGAAGTCATAGGTTTCTCATCTGAAAAAGAGTCTTATTCTTTTACCATCATTTCTTTTCCAAAGTTAGAGACAGAGTGTTAAGATCATGAATTCTGTTACGAAAAACAAAAGCATTAGCTGTTCTTTCCATGAAAGACGACTATCATTTTCAAAAACCTATGGTTTTACGGTAATATAGTCTTTCCTGTATGGGTAGTAATTTCCTGCAAATTTATACGAAGTAGAGGAAATATTATTTAACTCAAGACAACATTGCTATTTGAAGATTAAGGAAAATGTTGAAGTATAATAAAAGTGGGAGTATCCTAAGAGATCTATTTTTCATTTGAGATGAATTAAAAGGTGATCATTTTTATGCTAAGGTTATGCCACTATAATGTTACTTACTAAAAGGTATAGGTGTCACAATATACAAGTATCAATAATGAAAATAGGTGATGGAGTTGGTGTGAAATAAGTGGTAGTGGTTTCCTAAATTAATACTCGTGATTTTTGTTTACCATATGGCATGTGGTAACTTATTTCCATCCGCACCGTGACAATTGCATCGATGAATTTTCATTCTCCATTTTAAAATCATCGTTATGTGCAAGTAGGTAGGGTTTCCCTGGTGAATTAGTCCTTGTTTTACAAAATTCGTGTTGAAAGTTAAGGTTAACAGTGCCGGTGAAGTAGGGTTTGGAGGTTAATCTCTGCTTTATAGCCGTGTTGAGGTTAGAGTTAACAAGTGAAATATGGGCAAAGGAGGCAAAGTAAATAGGTTTGAGCAAGAACACTGCCGGTGTATGTCATGTTTAAGGCCAAGTTCAAGTGTAGTTGTTGGTACAAATTTAAAGAAATTTCTAGTGAGAATGTGGCCGTTGCTCAAGTGTTTGTAGAGACCTTTGATGGTGAAAAGGTTAAGATTAGATCTCAAATCTTCAACATTACAGAACCATCATTGTTTTCAGGAGCAACTAAAACTTCTACAACAAGTGAGTCTTGGCATAAAAACACAGAACTCTTTCTAAAGTTGATGCAAATGTTTATTTGAAGCCCGAGTATGAGCACATTGGATGGACTCCTACCATACACATTTTCATTTCAAACTCCGAATGACAACATGTTATCATCACATCATTCAATGCTACACAATTCAGAAGGAAGATTTTCGATCGTCTGATAAGTATCAAATGAGATTTTAGTCCACATTTTGTGTGCTACATTCAGTGAACTTAGCTCCTTTTTCTCCATAGATCATTGTCACAATGTTCTGCAGGTTACAAAGACCCTAGGTTACTCATTACATAACCTATATCATAGAGAACCGATTAAGATATTGATATCTTATCACTTGAGAAGGAGAAGGACAACTCGGGATAAGTTTATAACAAAGAGTGATTTACTACCGTTTTATTCTAGAATTCCTATACTCCATGGAGTAATGTAACAGGGAAATTGAAGCAAGGAGATACCATGTTTCATAAAATTCGTGGCTGCAGAATGGAGACAACTTCCTTCAAGAGGAAAACCTAGGAAAAAGGCTCATCATGACAGGAGAACTTACAGAGGAAGTCAACCCGAAGTTCTTAACTTCCAATTTTATTTTGCCTTTAGAGGAAGCCAACCTTGGAGTAATGAGATCAAACTATGTTTTTAAAACTACTCAGAGACTCAACCAAGCAATGATATTTCATTAAGAAAATCTACTCTCACAGGTCTGAGTGGTCATTTAAGAAAGGAAAAAATAAAGTGTCGAGGCTACTACAGTAGGAAGAGCTTCTGCCTTAGCTCAACTATTCTCATCCATTGGCTCTTCAACCAAGAAGAAGAAGAACACCGTGATACATCTTACATACTCTTATGAAGATAAGAAGATATTGAATATACCGAATCGTAGTTTGAAGAGGAGAATCTAACCGTGCATTCATACATGGAGGAAAAAGGCCTAAGTATATTCCAAATCCCTACATCCGCAGACCTCACACTGTGCCTAAAATTTAAACTCAGATTAACCAACAAGCCGATTGCTAACCCCGCATTGAGATGAGATTATAAATGTTGATGATAGTCCAAAAGATAAAACCAAGAAGAAAAGGCTCAATGCAAAGGTCAAACACAAAATGAGGTCGTACAAAAGAGTGACCAAAGTTGAGGCTATCAATTTTTTTTGCCTCCATATTGGACCTTTGAAGAATGAAGAGACAAGGCCTTTTGAAGAAGCTTTTCATTTTGGGTTTATTTTCTATATTTTCTTTGACATAGCTACTTTGTTTCAAATAGGGGGTAACTATTATTTTCGAAGAATGAAGAATGAAGAGACAAGGCCTTTGAAGAAGCTTTTCATTTTGGGTTTATTTTCTATATTTTAGGATATAGCTACTTTGTTTCGTAGGTAGTCGTTATTTTCGAATATTAGTATATGGTGAAAAGAAGCTACTTTTTGGTTTATTATCACAATGATGACACCAAAGTGGATGAAGTGGATGAGATTTATGTTATGATGAATTTTTCCAAGTGTCGTATAAACCTCTAGTTGGTTAGTCACTCCTATGTTTTAGCAAAGTATGCATACATGTGTTCACAAATATTCCTTTCATGACTGGATTCCACCTTTTTTGGAGACAATTTTGATGAGTTGCGAGGGCACTCAACTACATTTATCCAACCAAATCCAATTCCATGATGCCACACCTTATCTTGTTTCTATTTTTAGTTTTTCCTTTAATGTTTGTATGAACTCTACCTTAAGTAAAGAGTTGTAATAAATTCCTAAAACGTAGTTCTACTTTTATGGGAGACTTCTGCTACGTAGCCCTAATTTTTGTATAAGTATGGTGTAATACAAAGATAGAGGGGTTCAATGATTGTATCTTGTTGAGCATACTGTTACACATTTTGAATATATAATATATCAGCATTTCGAGGACTTATGACAACTTGTTATGTGTATTGTTTTTCTTATCTCATGTGTCTCCATACTTGAATTCTTCAGCTTTTAGATTGTGATGTAATCTCTCAAATGTTTTTACTTGGCCTCATGTTATATTTGTACATGATTATCACTTACGTTGTCGTCGTTAAACTATTCCCGATGAAATATGTGTGGTAAATTAAATGTGAGCATTCCCTCGTAACAAATATTTTTAAAGTGTGCAATGAGATTCTTGTAAGACTTCTAGGAGCTTTCTTTCATTGATACACCATCGCTCCGAACTCGTTATTTTTTTCCGTTTAAACAGCTGGATTTCTATGTTATAGACCCAATCGTCCATACCTTCCTAACCTTCTCGCATTACCAATTTACTCTTGCTACCATATCAAGCCTTAGTACCCTCACATGTAAGAGATAGTTATATATTTGAAAATTTTTGGAGTGCATGTAAGATTCAAATACTTTCCACAATCCAATCCAAATCATAAATAGCCCCAGCTTAAGATGTCCGGTCAAACACTTGCCACAATCCAAGTGCCGATTCAATGCTAACATATTTTGGTGTGTCTACCGAGACGAATATTCTGAATTTTGTATTCTCCTAAATCGTTGCATGAATGCTTAGCATCGGTTTTTAAAAGTGAATAAAAAATTAGTCACTGCTTTGATTGTAATTAGTTCACCCGACGATTTCACAAAGAGGATGAGAGGGGTTTCAAGACCACCTACTGTATTAGTCGAGATCACCTCCCGTGATTCCAGCTTTCTAATCCAAGAAGATAATAAATAATGCTTAGAGGGAAACAAAAATCAGCCGAAGCCGCACCACATTCAAAGGAAAATGCTGCAAAATACATTCCAAAAGAAAATGTACCATCATCTCATGCATAACCTTAAAAAAGAAATTTCAAGCTTCAAAGCAATCTCCTAAAAATATTTCAAGTTGAAACTCGCTTCCATTGAAGGCAAAGTAGACAGATGTTAGTTTAGGGTCACTCTGAAAATATCTCTCACTATCACTTAGTAACCTGGGAAACAAATACTGTCTCAAAGGAAAGAATAAGTTTTAGGTATCAAAGGAAGAAACCGTAAATAAAAAAACTTTGTATTAACAATGGGAATTAGAACAAGTGTTGAAATTGCACTCCTAGATAGAGCTATTTTAAACTGAGTAACATACATAATTTTTTTTTTTGAGTTTTCTCCAAAAATCACCTTGAATATCACTTTAGTCCACAACAGAGTATTTTCTCCGTCTCAAAAACCCATTGTTGGCTCATCCTCTCTCATAAAAAATGAGATTATCCTTCCGGTACCCGACTTTTAGTCTTTCCTCGACTTTAGCCTGAAAGGAAAACAAACTTGAAGTTGCTCCAATCCTTCAAGAATCAACATTTGAAATGTTGGACATTGGATAAAAACCAACGCTCCCCGTGTTTTGCGACATGGGCTAACCGCCTTCGTGGGATCGTTATCTCCCATGGCTGCGATTGTTGACTAACACCTATGGGTTTTGGTCTAACTAATCATGATTCCCAACAATTGGTATCAGAGCGTTTCCTTCACTCAAAGCCTGGGGTCAGCCAAGGTTGATCATTAGAAACAATAAAATGGCAGCCAAGGAAGAAAGTCTCCAATCCTCCTAAAGATATTTCTTCCTCAACCATTGAAATTGAAGTAAATCAATTTATGAAGGCTCCATTATTCAATGGAAATTTTGATATATGGGTGGCAAGAACGAGGGAATTTCTGAAGACTCAAGGAATTGAAGTTTGGAAATCAGTGATTACCAATGACACGATGACGAAGAATCCAAGGAGTACAATACAAGAGCAATGAAGGCAATTTGGAATGGGTTACCAAATTTTGTGAAGGCCAATTTTGAAAAATGTTCACTGCCAGTGTTATATGGGACAAACTTCATGACCTTCACTCAAAAGGAGCATTGACAATGATCTTCGCCAAGAAGATGATGGAAAAACAAGAAAGAAGTCCAAAATCCATCAAGGAAGGTGAAGATAAGAGAGATGACAACAAGGCTAAAGAAGACCTAGAAGATGAAGAGAACAAAGAAGACTTTGAAGAAGATTTCCCAACAAACTTATGGCTTCCATGGAAGAGATTAACGGTTTGAAAAGGAAAATGAGGAACTTATGAAGAAAGCAAGATGGTAACCAAGACAAGACAAGGAAGGAAGTTGGACTTCATAAGCTTCAAGTAAGAAAGAGATGAGGAGCTCGCCAAACTTAAAGAGGAATTTCATCTAAACAAAAGAAAGCATCATGAAGAAGTCATATCTATGACAAATCAATTGATAAGGCAAAGAAAAGGGAAGAAACTTTGCCGTAAGCCACCTTGAACAAAGCCTTATGAGCTTGAACAATCTTGAAGCAGAGACTAGTCATTACAAGGAAGAGGTCTCTCTCTAGATCTCAACTAGAAGAAGCAAGGAAACAAGCGCAAGGACTTGAGAAGGTGATGGAAACTTTGGCACCAAGTAGAAGGACAAGTTAATGAAGCAGTAAAAGGAGAGAAACACCACGATATGCCAACTAGAAGAAAGGATGAAAATCTGAAACTAAAATCGTACATCAATCTTCTCAAGGCCGAAACATGTGAAGCTACAAGAATAAAAAGAAGAAATGGAGAGTGCGCTCTAGCAAAGGAGAATGAAGAAGTCTTCATAATGAAATCAAATATCATCTCCTTAAAATCGAAGCACATGAAGCAACCAGGATGATGGAAGAAATGAAGAAGCAACTAGTTATGAAAGATGAATATTGTGAAAAGTTGAAAGGAGAAATTGTCTTTCTTAAAAAGGAAGTTGACTTGCTAAATAAGAACTTGAAAAGCTCTCAAACCCCGGATGACATCCTAATTCATCAAAGGTCTCCCCTTGATAAATCAAAATTCTGCTATGTGAATCCTCACAAGAAATGATAATGTTTCAAACAACAAAGATGTGAGGAACTCAAGTAGCTCCTACAACACCCTCCAAAAATACAAAAAATAATAACACACACTTCAAATTTTTTGGAGCTCCCTTTGAAACTAAAGAAGAAAAAAGCCAAGTAAAGTGTTTAAGAGCAAGTTGCTAAGTCGCGGATCCATGATTTCGCGACCCATGCGCCCCAGGACTCTCGCGACCCCAAGGTCGCCGGTCGCAAGAGCCTGGCCGGCAATTTGCGACCATGACCACGACCTTAAGGCTTCAAGGTCGCAAGGTCATGAAATGAAGTATTTGGGGAATTAGCGACTCGTCGACCTTTGCGACCAAAGAACGCAAGGTCGCGGAACGCAAGGTCGCAAACCCATTAACTCGCGACCTCACGGTGCTCCGCACGTGCGACCTTTATATGTGTCGCTAGGTCGCATTTGTGACCGCGCGAAAATCGTGGAATTGCTCGACAAAGTTGGTCGGCGCGTTTTCTTCCCGGTAAGTTTCCATTTCCTCCTATGTTTCCTTTTCCCGCATTTCTTGCTAAAATTCAGCCATCCCATGGTCTTAAATACTCGCCGGTGAGCAAGATAGGGTTTCCGTTTGAGTTTTATTTTTGTTTTTGGTTCCCACAAACCCCTGCAGTCACCCGTGTCTTGCCAAATTCCCCATGGTCGTGCTTTATTTCCGCCTTAGACCCTTTCCACTCGCGTACTTTTCCTCAAGGAGAGTTTATCCGCAACCGCGCGCGCCCAAACCCCCCAAGCAGCGTTCCGTGCGACTCGCGACCTAGCGACCCGTCGCAAGGTCGCAAGGTCGCAAAACTCCCTCGTTAGAGACTCGCGACCCTCGCGACCCAGTCGCAAGGTCGCGAGGTCGCATGTGAGTCCTTTGTAGATCGACCTGGGCCGACCCCCGTGAGAGAACAATTAAAATTTGCATGTGTAGACTTTATTTAGCCGTTATCATCATGTCTTTCTCTATCCCCGGGGATTCTTTCTTGAATGCAACAAAAAAGAGATAAAGATGCACGCACTCGTCCTCTCCGACTCTAGCGATATGGCACCCCGGTATCCCGAAGGAGAAGTAAGAAGGTGGTGGAGGAAGAGTCGTACATAGACATACAAACATCTCCTCCACCAATATATTTTCGCAGACACCCTTTGCACCTTCGCAAAGGAGGATAGCCTTAGGTGGTAAGGAAGTATACCGCGAGTTCGCCATACCGTAAGAGGAGTTTCCGTAGGATCTCCGACCGTGAAGTATACTCCGAAGGTCAAGAAGTCCAAATTGCACCTAGCAGCTTTCCACATCCCTCCATCTTTCCGTGACCGTAAATATTGGACCGGATCATACGTAAGACCGATCCTAAGAACTTCGCAATCCGAGATAAGTGAGGTAAAGCTTTTTGCAACATCGGGAGAGCTCAAAAGCACAGTTCAATACTCGCTACCCAAACCAGAGGTGAACTTCACCCCAAGAAGGTTTTCCGTAAATGGGTTATACCGATGGTTGATACAATCGAAAATGGTGGGCGAATCCGCATAAATTTAAAAATAAAAAAGGACCAGGAAATACCCCGTGGCTTCGTCCGAGGAAGGTACAAGTTAGTGGCCGCCATGTCGGTAAGTGTGGTGTACTCTGACGTTCGTACGCCACCACTTTCAACCCGAACATGGGCAACCATTATGGAACACGTAGCAAGACACTTCCGCACTCGGTTCAATTGGGCTTGCATATTAATGGGCTCCATGCACATACCCCTTGCTTCGGCCTTTAGCCCCGTATGCGAGGGGGCGCCGTCGAATTCTATATGGCTTCGTATTTATTAGATGCCGTCTGTGCCCACCGCATGTTGAGGGATGGTGGCTGCGAACCGGGACTCGAACGTACCCAAGAAATCCATTTATTGACCAAGGTATTCTGGGAATCCAGTATTGGCCGGACATCGAGCAAATCTCTCATATTTTCATTCCCGCCCTTTACTAGAAACTATTTGGTCAAGACACCCCCCTCGCATGTCCTTGCGAGCAATGGAGACACTAGGTCGTGGCACACTGGTTTCCGTTCACCGAATTTACAATCATCCGAGTATTTGGCTCATTCAAAGCACCACATGATTTGCCTAAATTTGCTACCGATTAAGGTGCTCATGCAGGAGGTATGTTCCCAGATGACCTCGGGCTTCTCCAATGTCCTTTCCAAAGGGAAGAAGAAACCTTGGCCCGCTCCACCTCTCACCATTGGTGCTTATACAGTCAAGGAATCCAGAGAAGTAGGGCGTGAAGGGGAAGAGGTAAAAAGTTACCACTTCAGAAATCTGGATTGCGGAACTTATGACCCAGTCAGGATAGTTCCTGAGCATTGTAAAAGGGCCAATTTTAGATGGAGTTATCAGCATGTCGAGCGCCCGGCAGAGGACGAAAGAAGAAACTGGTACAACGCAGACATACATCTAGCTCCAGGGATCGACTCTGACCAAGAAGAAGAGGATCACCAGAATTTAGAAGATAGAAGCCATAAACTGGGAGGCGCTTCTTCCTCCAAAGATAAAAGAACACGGATCAGTACAGGACATGACACCTCGGATCAGCAAAGGGCAGCAGAAGCCCAAGCCAAGAAGGAAGAGGAAAATAAAATGAAGAAGGATGAAGAGAAACGTAAGAAAGATGCCAGGACAGAACGGAAAAAGAAACAGGCTGAGGAAAAGGAAAGACAGGAAAAGGAAGCACAGGCAGCGGCAGAACAAGCACTTAAAGAAGAACTTGACAAAGTCGATCGTCAAAAGAAGGCAGAACAATCCACCGCAACAGAGCGAAAGAGAAAAGCAGAAAAGGAAGCAGAAGCAGAGTCAGAACGCAGGAAGAAGGAGGAACACGACAAGGCAGAGGCCGAGCGCCGGCAAAAGGAGAAAGAAAAGGGTCAAAGGCAGGATGAGGAGGACGAGCTAATAGACGACATCGACATATCTCCCCTGGAAATTCCTCCAGGTGGCGCGAAAAGTACCCTCAATGTTGATGATTTTCCCGGGGAGCAAGAAGAAGAAGTCTTCGACCTGACCAGATTGACATTTGACCAATTATCCTTCAAAATACGACAAGAGAAAAGGAAATCGTTGGCGCAAAGCCATCCCGCCATATCTACGGTCGCCACTGGAAAGGACATAGTCCCAGATACAAGGACTAACCCTGTAATGATAGCGTCAGCAGGCACCGCTTTTGCCGTGGCCACGGAGGAAAATGTCACCAGAATGAGCAGGGAGATTATTTCCCTACAGAACAGGCTAAAAGCAGCGGAGCAGGAGAAATCAAGACTAGAGAGTGAAATGCTACAGCTCCAAAGTAAGCCCGCCCAAGTGAATGAGGTCCCACTGGCGGTCAGGAAAGAGTGTGATGTGTTGGAAATGACCATGAGGCAAGTATATAAGGAAATGCTCACCCTAAAACAAATAGTGGCCCCGTTGGTAGAGGCACGAGAGGAAACCAAACAGAATCATGAGCAGCTCAGGGAAGCCTCGGTAGCTTTGGACAAAATGATAAACTGGACAGCACAGTACCAGCAAGCTCCCGAACATGTGCCTAGGAAGGATTGGAGTCACACACAAGACGCCAAAGTACAAATTCGAATGAATATGCAGTCCAAAGACAAGCTGGCCAAAGATTTGGACAAAGTGATGTCTGCATATAATCACCTGATCAGTGGTATTGACTCCATGAACGCTCTTCATCACATTCCGTCATTAGGGGCACTGGATGAAACTAAAGACTGGGAGCAGGTAGAGCAGGAAATTCAGTCTTTTCTGTAACCCGTGAGACAAGCTGCTGCCGCACCAGAATTTGAGGCATCACATGAAAACCTAAATCGGTTGCTTGTCACTCCAGTACAAATCTATACCAAGCTTGCCTCCCTCTCAATCCAGATCTCTCAGAAGAAGGATACTCTAATACCGAATGCCCTGGAATGTATGCATCGAATAAAAGAGAAAACCCCTCTTGTCGCCCCTATAGCAGCGAATTACCAGACCTGGCGAGATTTCCTCAAGGGCAAGAAAGTTGACGCTCCAGAAACCTCAAACACACAACCACCTCCATAGCCAAGTTTTTTTTTCAAGCGCAAGTCGCGACGAGTCGCCGGAGTCGCGGCCGCCTGCAGAGCATACGGGTCGCGAGGTCGCATTTGTCCCCGGTGCAAGTCACACTTGCGACCAAGTCGCAGGTCGCAATCTTCTGGTCGCAGGTCGCAAGTGTGGCAAAGGTCGCAGGGAAGCTGAACCGACGGGAAGTTGAAGTGTTGGAAGACCATAAGTGCATCTCTTGAATCTATAAATACCCCTGTGGGGCACATAGTAAAGGAGTCCTCTTTTGTGGACTGAAAGGCAATATTGCATTGTAATTGAAGAATCATACTCTTGGCATATGTAATACAAATACATGTTAAAACCCCTTTGATTGGATGATGTGTTTAGCTGTGACAACACTGTGTGTATTCTGCGTATAGTTTCAGAATATCTTTTGATCAATGAATCTGTGTTATTAATAGTATCATTCATGCACCATAGCTATCTGTGATTGTGTTGATGATGCTCAATTTTATTATTTACTCTTATGATGAATGTTAATGAACTGTTTTGTTAGCGTTTCGTCATATCTTTCGGAAAGTTAAGGGATACTCTTGCCACAAAGAACTGTTTCTTTGATGGTCAGATTATCTTGCATGCATACCCCATAGATGTGTTGCTAACGACACTTCCTGAGTGTATGCATTTTTGTCTATCACCTTGCTACGCATAGTGCCATATATTGGTTTGATACATCAGTCAGGTATTCTGTATCATGTGAATAAGTGTATATTTGCAGTTTCAATCAGGTTGCTCGAAACCGAAGAGAAAGTCATTTAAGTGGTAGCCGGACCCACACCCCGGACGGGATCCCTACTCCGAGCGGTTCAAAGTCTAATTGGGACTTTCTACCGGGGAGATCCCCTACTGTTGGCCGGACATATTTTCCCGTCAACAGAATTGGTGCTAGAAGGAGGGCCATTGCATCCTCCCAGCATACGACCGATATTCCATCACCAACTCCCCACCGGGAGGTCATAAATAACGAACCTCCTCTTCCCCCCTTGGAGGATATTCCAAGGGAGGAGGCTCGGTACTTTGAGATCACTAACGAACAGTTGAGATCCTTACGCCCAGTTGCCCGTAATCTCGTCAGGGATTTACGATATGCCCCCATCATGGAGTTTCTAGCTCACACTAGGACTCCTACTGAGAACATCACCTGTAATGGTGTGCTTTTCAGCACCATACCTGAACTTGTGAACTCCATGATTGAAGACCTCTGGCGGGCTGTCCAGAAAAATGACCCCGTTCTCCAAGATAGTGAAGGTTTCTCTGATACTGAACCTTTCCCCGAACCTCAGCCTGACTTACATCAGTGGAACAACAACCAAGTGTATTCCCCTCTAGAAGAAAGAGGAGGGGGTCGAAGAAATGAAAGAGAAGGCAACACAGCCCAAAGAAATGTAGGGGAAGGAAACAGGCCTCGAAGAAATGAGGGTGGAGTCAACAGGGGTCATAGACGTGGAGGCAGAGGAGATATAGTTCGTTGCCAACGACACCACGTCAACCATCCTCACCACCAAAACCAAAATAGGCCCCTTCCCCACAACTGGGAGCATCTTAGAAACATGAATAACCGTGAAAGACACCAAGATGAACACTCTCGCCATCATGATGGAGCATCAGTGTCAGGGACGGGAAGTGAGTCCGAGGGAGAAACCCAATATCGTCAGCACCCCAGGAGGGTGCAGCCCCTAGCCTGGATGGCTCAATCCCCATTGGCCCTTTTAGGTCCTCTCCATGATATGCCTAGACACCCGGAGAAGCATCTTCCTAAGTTTGATCCTGAGAAAGGTACCTCCGCGGAAGATCATATTAGTAGCTTCTATCTGTCCCTACAAATCATGAGAGTTCAGTCCGATGATGTCGCATGTCGACTGTTCCCACACACTCTTGTAAACCTTGCAGCCACTTGGTACCGTTCCCTACCCAGTGCTTCTATTACTTCATGGGACCAGTTCCGCCGTGTGTTCCTGCAAAAGTTTGCAGAAGATAAAACACCCTCTATGCTCCTCACAGAACTAAGCACCATCAAGTGTCATAGAAAAGAGAAAGTTAAAGACTTTAACCAACGCTTCGCCACAATATTGCAAAAAATTCCTCCAAACTTAGCATTGGACGATTCTATCACCATCAACTACTACACTAAAGCTCTCCCTAGGGATATTGCCGTTTTCGTCAAACGCGAGGCCCGCGCTACCCTTACAGCAAATTACGTTGCTGCTCTCGCGGTAGAGAAGGACATGTTGTCGATAGGAGTCATGGACCATGAAGGAAAGGATGATCACAAACCAGCCACTAAAATAAAAAAGGTCGGTCTTCCACCCCAAATAGAGAGAGAGAAACTTTTTTGATTTCGAGAGTGGCCAAGACCCTCAAACTACTAGCGAATGACGTCTGCGACTTAAGGAGAAAGGGCGTTGAAACCTCAGCTACAAATAAACCTCCCAAACCCCTTTTTCAAGAAAAGTAATCGGCCTGCCAGCGGACCTCCGTCGAAGTCCGGCGCACGGCTCTCAACGTGGAAGAAATAGGGAAGAAGACAATTTTTTCTCTTTTCACAGTACCCATTCCGAAAAAATGTGCCCGCAATGGATTGGCAGCATGACCGCGGTGGTTAACCAACTTTTGGATGACCAAACTCCGGGAAACCAGATAGAGGATGATGTTTCTGATCGAGATGAAGGTTCGCTCCTAGATGGGGAATCAAGAGCCTCTGTCCTAACTTTTGATATAATCCGCGGGGGGGGGGGAGAGTCTTGCTCCCATTGATATCAACATGGTAGGCAGTCCCAAGGCGCAGCCCACTCGAAATTATAGTCTTAGAAGCAAAGGATCTGTTCCCGAACAATCATATGAAGACAAGAAAAGGGCCTTCCTGAGGAAAATTCTTCCCCCTAACAACGAAGGACAAGCTACGCCGGAGAAGCCTACAAATAGTAACAGCAAAGCAAGTCACAAGACCAAGCTCCCGGTGGAACCTAGAGATCTTCCGAAACTAGTCCCCAAACTGATACTAGCTACAACATCGTGGAGGATATGAAAAAGACCAGAGCTAATATCTCACTCTACGAGTTGGCCCGCATCACGCATCAAAAGGAGCTTATTCTAAAAGCTTTTGCCCACAACCCAAACGCGAAAAATGTCAGCAACACATCTGCACAAATCAGTCCAAATATCCAGTCTATAGTGAACGCTGTCAACACGAATTCGAGAGGATCCACCCCTCCCTTTCTTTTGTCTTTTGAGATTTTTAACTTCAACGTTCACAATTGTCTTGTTGACTCCGGCGCATCCACGAACGTCATGCCTCTGTCTGTTTGTAAGAAACTCAACATCCACCCAGAGAAAACCGACGCAAAATTCATTCAACTTGACAGATCGCAAGTACCAGCCGTTGGAGAATTAAACAATGTCATTATCCACCTTTCATCTGACTCTAGAGTCCATCAATGCATCGATATTGTGGTTGTTGACATCCCTGAAGCCTATGGTCTACTACTTAGCAGGGACTGGTCTAGCAAGTTGCAAGGATACTTTGCCACAGATTGGTCCCACTTATGGCTTCCTTACAAGGGGAGGAATAACCAAATCAGGGTCGAAAGTGAACCCTACATGAAACACACTGTAACTGATTTGGATGCCACAAATGAACCCATCAGCTTTGCCTAGGAGGAACTTGGTATGTGTTTCCTGGAGGCCATTTTTGGATGTTACCGAACTCCTTGATCTTCAGTAGGCCCCGAGGTCCAATCTGAATTGGCACTCGTCGCAGAAGAGCAAGCCCAAACTGTCTTACACCAAGCCGAAGTTCCTCCGCAATCCACTACCCCCAAGGGCTAGGAAAGTGACATGTGGACCTTGTATTACGACGGTTCCAAAAATCTCGATGGTTCTGGTGCTGGCTGTGTCTTACTTGATCCTCACAAGAAAAAATTCTTAATCTCCTGCCGGCTGGAGTTCCAATGCACCAACAACACTGCTGAGTATGAGGCTTTGATCCTTGGGCTTAAAAAGGCGCTGGATTTGAACGTAAAATGCTTACAGGTCATTGGAGACTCCGAGATTATCACTCGGCAGGTACGCAATACTATTCACTGTTTGTCTCCACATTTAAAGGCGTATCAACAAGAGGTATGGTGATTATTTTCTGCTTTTGACGCTTTTAGAATTAAATCTTTGCTTAGAATGCATAATGCAGCGGCAGATACTCTGGCTAATGCTGCTGCCAGATTTACCCCTTTGAGGGATGGTTTTTCTATTGAAGTTATGTATAAACCCTCCGTGCCAGACAATATCACTAACTTGCGTGTTTTCGATGATGATCAACAGGTGCTGGAATTTATGTGTAACTCAGACATATTCAAAGACGCTGCTATAGATGAAGATGAGCACGACCAAGCTATGCAAAAAGAGTACGAGCAAGTCAAAGGAAACCCCATGCCTAAAGGGGTGGTATCACTGGAGAAGCTTTTCGATCTGCAAAATTGTTTCCGTGGGCCCCCAAATGCCAAAGTACAGAGCTCTATCTTAGCTCATCGACAAGTGAACTTGGGATCAGAGGATAATCCTAAATTCGTCAACCTTGGGAAGGACTGCACCCCCCAAGAGGCTCAATATTTCACTCAGCTATTTCGCAAATATCGTGACGTGTTCGCTTGGACATATGAGGAATTACGCACATACAATACTCGAATCATACAACATGTGATACCCATCAAAGAAAATGTAAAACCTTTCCAACAAAAGCTCAGGAAAGTACACCCTACAATGGAACCATTGATTCTGAAGGAACTCAAAAAAAATTTAGATCCACGCATTATCTTTAAAGTTCGCCATTCCACATGGGTGTCCAGCAAATCACTAGGTACGGAAGAAGTGGTGAAATTCGCTTATGCATAGATTCCGAAACTTTCATCGGGCCTCGAATAAAGATGGTACCGGTACCTATGGAGCAAATATTACAACGATGTCCGGGTCGAAGATGTTCTCTACGTTGGACGAATTCTGCGGTTACAATCGGAGTGTCTTGGTGGTGAACCGAATAGGTTAAAGACTACCTTTCGGACTAAGTGGTGAACTTTCGCTTGCACAGGCGCATGCCTTTTGGATGTATGCACGCGGGAACAACGTTCCAAGGGTATGGATAGCATTCGGAAATTCGATAGGCCAAAGTGGTAGTCTACTTGGATGATGTTACCATGTTCTCTAAACGCCGGGGGGATCATTTGCGTCACCTCAGACAGATCTTCGAAAGGTGCAGAAAATACGGCATCTCGCTCAACCCAAAGAAGAGCGTTTTTGCCGTAACGGAGGGAAATCTACTGGGTCACATCATAACTAAGCAAGGCATTGTCGTTGATCCAGAACATGCGAAAGCCATTGCTCAGATTTCTCCCCCCAGCAGTAAGAAAGCAATGCAGTCCTTTTTGGGAAAGATCAATTTTGTACGTAAGTTTATATCAGATTTCACCGAGATAGTTAAACCACGACAGGGAATGATAAAGAAAAATGCTACCTTCAAATGGAATCAGCCCGAAAAGGAAGCTTTCGACCAGATCAAGAAAGCTATAGCCGAAGCACCTTCCCTCCAGAGCCCAGATTTCGGCAGAGATTTTAGCTTGTATACTTTCGCTTCGGATTCGTCCTTCGCAGCCGTACTCACACCAAAGGACAGGAATAATGACGAGTGCCCCATTTCATTCGCACGCTGATGCCGCAAGAGATGAATTGAATTATCCGAAATGAACGAAAACGAGGGCCTGTGCGGTATGGCGATCGAACATTTCGGACCATACATCCTAAAAAACCATACGGTTTACGTTCTCACCCGGTTGTCCCGGCTCGCGTTTGCGTACCCCGCGGGCGGGCGGGGGAACGAGGGGCGGGTTAGTGTATGCAAGAATAGAGCTTAGAGTTTAAGCCTGACACATGCCCCCGATTCAAGGGCAGGTCTGCCAAATGGGCTGCGGAAGACCGCAAGTTCTCAACAGAGTGAAGAAGATAATTGGGAACAAGAAATTGATATGTACCAAACTGACGTCTTGCCTCAGGTAAGGAACCCTTCTTGGTACTCGGATATTTCAGGATATTTAGCACACGGTACATTGGACCCCGCTCTAAATGCCCGGCAGAAACGTGCAATCAGACTCAAAGCTGCGCCTTACCAGTTAATCCAAGGAAAGCTTTTCAGGAAACATTCCGATGGGGTCATGTTACGCTACCTGGAATATGATGAAGCTCAGAAGATCTTAATCGAGCTGCATGACGGACCAGCAGGAGGTCATTTCGCCGGAGATACTACAGCCCATAAAATAATGCAAGCAGGTTATTATTGGCCAACTCTTTTCAGAGATGCCCACGCATATGTTCGGAAGTGCGTTCAATGCCAGAAATTCGCAAACCGAGAAGCGCGCCCCGCCGCCCCTTTGTTGTCAGTAGCAGTAGAAGAGCCTTTTCAACAATGGGGTCTAGACGTCATTGGCGAGATCCTACCCCACTCTTCTAAGAAACACCGGTACATCCTGATAGCCACTGATTACTTCACCAGGTGGGTTGAAGTAGTACCATTACGCCAAGTCAACGATCAGGAGGTAATGCAATTTGTCATTCATTCCATCATTACCAGGTTTGGCGTTCCGACTTCCTTGGTTTTTGATAATGCAACATATTTTTCATCTTTTAAATTATATGATTTTGCTTTAGAAAATGGTATCGTTCTTAAACACTCTGCAAAATACTATCCCCAAGGAAATGGTCTAGCGGAATCAACCAATAAAAATCTGATTCGCATCATTAAAAAGACCTTACTGTCTCACCAACGCAACTGGCATAATGCTCTCCAAAATGCACTTTGGCTTGATCGCGTCACCCCTAAGTCCTCAATAGGCACCTCACCATATTTTCTCATGTATGGGAAAGAAGCTGTCCTCCCACCCAATTTGTCTCTTCCTGCTCTGCAGTTGTCTCAAGAATGCCATGGTACCCCTTGCCCCGCATTGCAAACCCGCATTGACACCCTGCTGAAATTAGAAGAGGAAAGGCAGAAAACCCGGGAGAAATTCGCCATCCACCAGAGTCGGATCAAGAAATGGTTCGATAAAAAGTCTGCAGGAGATAAAAAATTTGAAGTAGGAGATCTTGTCCTAAAGTGGGATAAAGCACACGAAGAAAAAGGAAAACATGCCAAATTTCAAGCACTATGGATAGGTCCCTTTTAGGTTAAAGAAAAGGTGGGTCCCCATACTTTCCGATTGCAAACTCTGGAAGGAAAAGTCGAGGTCCTCCCGGTAAACGGGCATGACCTCAAACACTATTTTACTTGAATAGCCCTCAAAGGGCTGTTTTCCCCCCTGTATCATAAAAGTTGCATTTTTTTCATTAAAAAAAAAAAAAAAAAAAAAAACTCTTTCTCTAACTCTTCAAAGAAAACCTTATCTAAGCTGCCCGCAACTGGCTCACTCCTTGAAGAGGTTCTATGCTGATGAAATGCCCTTCCCGCAAAACACGGGGCAGTCGAAACTCGCTTGTAATGGGCACCTAAGGATAGTACACGGCCTTACTAGAGTCTTCAAGCATAAGGAACCACCTAGCGGCTTCGAAGGGTGCAGGCAGAGAAAGTCTTGCATAGCAGCAACCGGATCGTGAGGGAACAGGGCTGACTCAAGAGAATTGCAGGTCATCCGGGAAAAACCCGAGTCCTCATATGAGACCAGGAGCAATCTCTCTGCAAGAAAAAGAAGTCGGGATCCCTCATCCGCCCAGGCAAAATATGCCCATCCAAATAAGTGCTATAGGCACATTCTCAAATAAGTGCAATCACACAAAAATAAAGGGTAAAGGATTGAGAAAGGCTTCCTGCGCAGAGAGGTGTTGTAACGACTCCGCCGGGGTACTGACTAGGCTCGCTGGCAGCGGAGCAACGTTCATGACTCCTTAGGCAGTGACTCCGCCGGAGCCGAGAGGTTCGCTAGCAGCAGAGCAACACCATGAGGACGAAATAATTGTACCGGACCCTGCAGTTGTCCAAGGTTTCCCCGACCCTCTCAATCCTGGAGCGTGAGGAATTAAAATTCGGTTGATCTGCACCCAATGAGCCAAAAGGCCAGGCGACTATGCGGGGTGGCAAAGTAAGGAAGGTGTAAACTCTGAGGTAAAAGAACAAGCTAGTATTAGACCCCTCCCTCCTCCCTCATCGACCCTTCATCGGCAAAGACTCTGAATTCATCCAGTGAATCGCCATTTGTTGTAGCTCCTACAACACCCTCCAAAAATACAAAAAATAATAACACACACTTAAAAATTTTTGGAGCCCCTTTTGAAACTGAAGGAGAAAAAAGCCAAGTAAAGTTTTTAAGAGCAAGTCGCTAAGTCGCAGATCCATGATTTGCGACCCATGCGACCTATGCGACTCTGCGACCCTAAGGTCGCCAGGGCGCCAGGTCGCAAGAGTCGGAAGTCAGGCAATTTGCGACCTTGCGACCCAGCGACCCTAAGGTCGCAAGGTCGCAAGGTCGCAAACTATCAACTTGCGACCTCATTTATTGCTCGCACGTGCGACTCCTTTTTATAAGGGCAGGTCGCTAGGTCGCATTTGTGACTCGCGGCGAAAATCGTGGAATTGCTCTGACAGGTCGACTGGCGCGTTTTCTTCCGGGTAAGTTGGCATTTCCTCCCCGTCTTTCCTTTCCCAGCATTTCTTGCTAAAATCTAGCCACCCCATGGTCTTAATTACTTGCTGGTGAGCAGATAGGTTTTCCAGTTGAGTTTTATTCCTGTTTTGGTTCCCATAAACCTCCGGGTCACCTGTGTCTTGCCCATTTCCTCCTGGCTGTGCCTTATTTCAAGTTTAGACCCTTTCCAGCCGCGTATGTTTCCCGGTAGGGAAAGATTATCCGCAAAACCGCAGAGCTTGAAGCGACTAGTGTGACTTGCGACCCGGCGACACAGTCGCAGTACTTAGTGCTGCCGCCCCATTTCTGCAGGCTGCAAACCTGCGACCTAGTCGCGAGGTCGCGAGGTCGCATGTGATTTATTTTGTAGATCATCGACCCTGCGACCCCCAGAGAATAGTTAATTAAACTCTGCATGTGTAGACTGTATTTAGCCGTTATCATCATGTCTTTCTCATCCTGGGATTCTTTCTTGAATGCAACAGGTGAATTTAGAGCAGACACGATACCGGTCCTCTCCGACTCTAGCAATATGGCACCCCGGGTATCCCGAAGGAGAAGTAAGCAGGTGGTGGAGGAAGAGTCAGACACAGACATACAAACATCTCCTCCACCAATATACAGAGACACCCTTTGCACCTTCGCAAAGGATGACAGCCTTAGGTGGTATGAAGTATACCGCGAGTTCGCCATAACAGAAGAGTTTCCAGAAGATCTCCCGGACCGGGAGGTATACCTGAAGGTCAAGAAATCCAAATTGCACCTAGCAGGGTCACATTCCGCCATCTTTCCGTGCCCAGAAATGTTAGACTGGATCATACAGAAGACGGATCCTAAGAATTTCGCAATTCGAGATAGTGGAGGTAAAGCTTTTGCAACGTTGGAGAGCTCAAAAGCACAGGTCTACTACTCGCTCCCCAAACCAGAGGTAAACTTCACCCCGAGATGGTTTTCTGCAAATGAAGTGCCGATGGTTGATACAATCAGAAAATGGTGGGCGGAACCAGATAAATTTAAAATAAAAAAAGACCAGGAGTACCCGGTGGCCAGTCTGAGGAAGGTGTATAAGTTAGTGGCCGCCATGCTGTGCAGAGTGTACGGACGTTCGGATGCCACCACTTTCAACGGAACATGGGCAACCATTATGGAACACGTAACAGTACACGACACTCGGTTCAATTGGGCTGGTATATTAATGGGCTCCATGCACACAAATTTGGCTTCAGCTTTAGCCCCAGATGAGGGAGCGCCATCAGAATTCTATATGGCTTCGTATCTATTAGATGCTGTCTGTGCTCAGCTGCATGTTGAGGGATGGCCACATAACTGGGACTCTGAAAAGACCCAGGCAATACATTTGCAGACCAAGGTATTCTGGGAATCCAGGTACAAGTCAGACATCGAGCAAATCTCTCATATATTCATTCCCGCCCTTTACGGGAAACTATTTGGTCAAGACACCCCCTGCATGTCTTGGCGAGCAATGGAAACACTAGGTCAGGTGGCACAATGGTTTCCATTCGCTGAATTTACAATCATCCGAGTATTTGGCTCATTCAAAGCACCACATGCTCTGCCTAAATTTATTACCGATAAGGTGCTCATGCAGGAGGTATGTTCCCAGATGACCTCGGGCTTCTCCAATGTCCTTTCCAAAGGGAAGAAGAAACCTTGGCCCGCTCTACCTCTCACCATTGGTGCTTATACAGTCAAGGACTTCAGAGAAGTAGGGCGTGAAGGGGAAGAGATAAAAAGTTACCACTTCAGAAATCTGGATTGCAGAACTTATGACCCAGTCAGGATAGTTCCTGAGCATTGTAAAAGGGCCAATTTTAGATGGAGTTATCAGCATGTCGAGCGCCCGGCAGAGGACGAAAAAATAAAATGGTACAACGCAGACAGGCATCTAGCTCCAGGGATCGAATCTGACCGAGAAGAAGAGGATCACCAGAATTTAGAAGATAGAAGCCATAAGCTTGGAGGCTCTTCTTCCTCCAAAGATAAGAGAACACAGACCAGTACGGGGCCTGACACCTCGGATCAGCAACGGGCAGCAGAAGCCCAAGCCAAGAAGGAGGAGGAGAAGAAAATGAAGGAGGATGAAGAGAAACGTAAGAAAGATGCCAGGACAGAGCGAAAAAAGAAAAAGGAAGAGGAAAAGGAAAGACAGGAAAAGGAGGCACAGGCGGCGGCAGAACAAGCACTTAAGGAAGAACTCGACAAAGTCGATCGTCAAAAGAAGGCGGAACAAGCCGCCGCGGCAGAGCGAAAGAGAAAAGCTGAAAAGGAAGCAGAGGCAGAGACAGAACGCAGGAAGAAGGAGGAACACGACAAGGCGGAAGCCGAGCGCCGGCAAAAGGAGAAAGAAAAGGGTCAAACACAGGATGAGGAGGACGAGCTAATAGACGACATTGACATATCTCCCCTGGAGATCCCTTCAGGTGGCGCGAAAAGTACCCTCAATGTTGATGATTTTCCCGGGGAGCAAGAAGAAGAAGTCTTCGACCTGACCAGATTGACATTTGACCAATTCTCTTTCAAAATACGGCAAGAGAAAAGGAAATCATTGGCGCAAGGCCATCCCGCCATATCTACGGTCGCCACTGGAAAGGACATAGTCCCAGATACAAGGACTAACCCTGTTATGATAGCGTCAGCAGGCACCGCTTTTGCCGCAGCCACGGAGGAAAATGTCACTAGAATGAGCAGGGAGATTATTTCCCTACAGAACAGGCTAAGAGCAGCGGAGCAGGAGAAATCAAGACTAGAAAGTGAGATGCTACAGCTCCAAGGTAAGCCCGCCCAAGTGAATGAGGTCCCACTGGCGGTCAGGAAAGAGTGTGATGTGTTGGAAATGACCATGAGGCAAGTATATAAGGAAATGCTCACCCTAAAACAAACAGTGGCCCCATTGGCAGAGGCACGAGAGGAAACCAAACAGAAGCATGAACAGCTTAGGGAAGCCTCGGTAGCTTTGGACAAAATGATGAACTGGACAGCGCAGTATCAGCAAGTTCCTGAACATGTGCCTAGGAAGGATTAGAGTCATACAAAAGAAGCCAAAGTACAAATTCGGATGAATATGCAGTCCAAAGACAAGCTGGCCAAAGATTTGGACAAAGTGATGTCTGCATATAATCACCTGATCAGTGGTATTGACTCCATGAACGCTCTTCATCACATTCCGTCATTAGGGGCACTGGATGAAACTAAAGACTGAGAGCAGGTAGAGCAGGAAATTCAGTCTTTTCTGCAACCCGTGAGACAAGCTGCTGCCGCACCAGAATTCGAGGCATCACAAGAGAACCTAAATCGGTTGCTTGTCACTCCAGTACAAATCTATACCAAGCTTGCCTCCCTCTCAATCCTGATCTCTCAGAAGAAGGAGACTCTGGTACCGAACGCCCTAGAATGTATGCATCGAATAAAAGAGGAAACCCCTCTTGTCGCTCCTATAACGGCATATTACCAGACTTGGCGAGATTTCCTCAAGGGCAAGAAAGTTGACGTTCCAGAAACCTCAATCACGCAACCACCTCCATAGCTAAGCTGTTCAGGCGCAAGTCGCGACCGTCCCCAGGTCGCAGGTCGCACCGGCACACAGGTCGCAAGTCGCACCGGTGCCTAGGTCGCAGGTCGCAATCTTCTGGGTCGCAGGTCGCATGTTCGGCAAAGGTCGCAGAGAAGCTGAACCGTCGGGAAGTTGAAGCGTCGGAAGGCCATGAGGGCGTTTCTTGAATCTATAAATACCCCTGTGGGGCACATAGTTGAGGGCTGCTCTTTTTTGGACTGAAAGGCAATATTGCATTGTAACTGAAGAATCATACTCTTGATATATGTAATACAATACATGTTAAAACCCTTTGATTGGATGATGTGTTTGGCTGTGACAACATTGTGTGTATTCTGCGTACAGTTTCAGAATATCTTCTGATTAATGAATCTGTGTTATTAATAGTGTCATTCATGCACCATAGCTATCTGTGATTGTGTTGATGATGCTCAAGTTTATTATTTACTCTTATGATGAATGTTAATGAACTATTTTATTAGCATTTCATTATATCTCTCGGAAAGTTAAGGAATACTCTTGCCATAAAGAACTGTTTCTTTGGTGGTCAGATTATCCTGCATGCATACCCCATAGATGTGTTGCTAACGACACTTCCTGAGTGTATGCATGCTGTCTATTACCTTGCTACGTACAGTGTCATATATTGGTTTGATACATCAGTCATGTATTCTGTATCGTGTGAATAAGTGTATGTTTGCAGTTTCAATCAGGTTGCTCGAGACCGAAGAGATAGTCATTTAAGTGGTAGCCGGACCCACACCCCGGACGGGATCCCTACTCCAAACGGTTCAAAGTCTAATTGGGACTTTCTACCGGGGAGATCCCCTACTGTTGGCCGGACATATTTTCCCGTCAACAGATTTGGCGCTAGAAGGAGGGCCATGGCATCCTCCCAGCATACGACAGATATTCCATTACAAACTCCCCACCGGGAGGTCATAAATAATGAACCTCCTCTTCCCCCCTTAGAGGATATTCCGAGGGAGGAGGCTCGATACTTTGAAATCACCAACGAACAGTTGAGATCCTTACGCCCAGTTGCCCGTAATCTCGTCAGGGATTTACGATATGCCCCCATCATGGAGTTTCTAGCTCACACTAGGACCCCTACTGAGAACATCACCCGTAATGGTGTGCTTGTCAGCACCATACCTGAACTCGTGAACTCCATGATTGAAGACCTCGGGCGGGCGGTCCAGGAAAATGACCCCATTCTCCAAGATAGTGAAGGTTTCCCTGATACTGAACCTTTCCCCGAACCTCAGCCTGACTTACATCAATGGAACAACAACCAAGTGTACGATTTGCGAGAAGAAGGAGAGGGGGGTCGAAGGAACGAGAGAGAAGTTAACACAGCCCGAAGAAGTGTAAGAGAAGGCAATAGGCCCCGAAGAAATGAGGGTGGGGTTAATAGGGGTCACGGACGTGGAGGTAGAGGAGATATGGTCCACGGCCGGAGACATCACACCAACCATCATCACCACCAAAACCAAAATAGACCCCCTCTCCACAACTGGGAGTACCTTAGAAACATGAATAACCGTGAAAGACACCGATATGAGCACTCTCGCCATCAGGACGGAGCATCAGTGTCAGGGACGGGAAGTGAATCCGAGGCCGAAACTCGATATCATCAGCACCCCAGGAGGGTGCAGCCCCTGGCCTGGATGGCTCAATCCCCATTGGCTCTTTTAGGTCCTCTCCATGATATGCCTAGACACTCGGAGAAGCATCTTCCTAAGTTCGATCCTGAGAAAGGTACCTCAGCAGAAGATCATATTAGTAGTTTCTATCTGGCCCTACAAATCATGAGAGTTCAGTCCGATGATGTCGCTTGTCGACTATTCCCACACACTCTTGTAAACCTTGCAGCCACCTGGTACCGTTCCCTACCCAGTGCTTCTATTACTTCATGGGACCAGTTCCGTCGCGTGTTCCTGCAAAAGTTTGCAGAGGATAAAACACCCTCTATGCTCCTCACAGAGTTAAGCACCATCAAGTGTCACAGAAAAGAGAAGGTTAAAGACTTTAACCAATGCTTCGCCACAATATTGCAAAAATTCCCTCCAAACTTAGCATTGGACGATTCTATCACCATCGACTACTACACTAAAGCGCTCCCTAGGGATATTGCCGTTTTCGTCAAACGTGAGGCCCGCGCTACCCTTACAGCAAATTACGCTGCTGCTCTCGCGGTAGAAAAGGACATGTTGTCAATAGGAGTCATGGACCATGAAGGAAAGGATGATCACAAACCAACCACTAAAAAAGGTCAGTCTTCCACCCCTAACAGAGAGAGAGAAACTTTTGATTTCGAGAGTATGGCCAAAACCCTCAAACTACTAACGAATGAGGTCTCTGACTTAAAGAGAAAGGGCGTTGAAACCTCAACTACAAATAAACCTCCCAAACCCTTTTTCAAGAAAAGTAATCCCAGCACCAGCAGACCTCCGTCAAACTCCAGCGCCGCTCTCAACGTGGAAGAAATAGGGAAAGACAATTTTTGCTCTTTTCACCAAGCTGCCCATTCCGAAAAAACGTGCCCGCAATGGATTGGCAGCATGACCGCGGTGGTTAACCAACTTTTGGATGACCAAACTCCGGGAAACCAGACAGAAGATGATGTTTCTGATCGAGATGAAGGTTCGCTCCTAGATGGGGAATCAGGAGCCTCTGTCCTAACTTTTGATATAATCCGCGGGGGGGAGAGTCTTTCTCCCATTGATATCAACATGGCAGGCAGCCCCAAGGCTCAGCCCACTCGAAATTATAGTCTTAGAAGCAAAGGATCTGTTCCCGAACAATCATATGAAGACAAGAAAAGGGCCTTCCTGAGGAAAATTCTTCCCCCTAACAACGAAGGACAAGCTACGCCGGAGAAGCCTACAAATAGTAACAGCAAAGCAAGTCACAAGACCAAGCTCCCGGTGGAACCCTCGAAGACCACTACCGAACCTAGTCCCCAAACCGATACTAGCTACAACATAGTGGAGGACATGAAAAAGACCAGAGCTAATATCTCACTATACGAACTGGCCCGCATCACAAATCAAAAGCAACTTATTTTAAAAGCTTTCGCCAACAACCAAAATACGAAAACTGTGAGCAACACATCTGCACAAACCAGTCCAGATATCCAATCTATAGTGAACGCTGTCAACGCGAATTCGAGAGGATCCACCCCTCCATTCCTCTTGTCTTTTGAGATGTTTAATTTCAACGTTCATAATTGTCTCGTTGACTCCGACGCATCCACGAATGTCATGCCTCTATCTGTGTGCAAGAAACTCAACATCCTCCCAGAGAAAACTGACGCAAAAATCATTCAACTTGACAGGTCACAAGTACCAGCGGTTGGGGAATTGAACAATGTCATCATTCGCCTCTCATCCGACTCTAGGGTCCATCAATGTATTGATATTGTGGTTGTTGACATCCCTGAAGCTTATGGTGTACTGCTTAGCAGGGACTGGTCTAGCAAGTTGCAAGGATACTTTGCCACAGATTGGTCCCACTTATGGCTACCTTACAAAGGGAGAAATAACCAAATCAGAGTCGAAAGCGAACCATCCATGAAACACACTGTAACTGATTTAGATGCCACAAATGAACCCATCAGCTTTGCCCAGGAGGAACTCGGTATGTGTTTCCTGGAGTCCATTTTTGGATGTTACCGACCTCCTCAGTCTTCAGTAGGTTCTGAGGTCCAATCTGAAATGGCACTCGTCGCAGAGGAACAAGCCCAAACTATCTCACACCAAGCCGAGATTCCTTCGAAATCTACTATTCCCACGGGCCCGGAAAATGACATATGGACATTGTATTACGACGGTTCAATCTCGATGGTTCTGGCGCTGGCTGCGTTTTGCTTGATCCGCATAAGAAAAAATTCTTAGTCTCTTGTCGACTGGAGTTTCAATGCACTAACAACACTGCTGAGTATGAAGCTTTGATCCTTGGGCTTAAAAAGGCGCTCGATTTGAAGGTAAAATGCTTACAGGTCATTGGAGACTCCGAGATCATCACTCGGCAGGTACGCAATACTATTCATTGTTTGTCTCCACATTTAAAGGCGTATCAGCAAGAGGTATGGCGGCTCATTTCTTCTTTTGACGCTTTTGGAATTAAATCTGTTCTGAGAATGCATAATGCAGCAGCGGATACTCTAGCTAATGCTGCCGCCAGATTTACCCCTTTGAGGGACGGTTTTTCTATTGAAGTTATGTATAAACCCTCCGTGCCAGACAATATCACTAACTTGCGTGTTTTCGATGATGATCAACAGGTGCTGGAATTTATGTGCAACTCAGAGATATTCAAAGACGTTGCTATAGATGAAGATGAGCACGACCAAGCTATGCAAAAGGAGTATGAGCAAGTCAAAGGAAACCCCATGCCTAAAGGGGTGGTATCGCTTGAGAAGCTTTTTGATCTGCAAAACCGCTTCCGTGGGCCCCCCAAATGCCAAAGTACAGAGCTCTATCTTAGCTCATCGACAAGTAAACTTGGGATCAGAGGATAATCCTAAATTCGTAAACCTTGGGAAGGACTGCACCCCCCAAGAGGCTCAGGATTTCACTCAGCTATTTCGCAAATATCATGACGTGTTCGCTTGGACATATGAGGAATTACGCACATACGATACTCGAATCATACAACATGTGATACCCATCAAAGAAAATGTAAAACCTTTCCAACAAAAGCTCAGGAAAGTACACCTACGATGGAACCACTGATTCTGAAGGAACTCAAAAAACTTTTAGATGCACGCATTATCTTTAAAGTTCGCCATTCCACATGGGTGTCCAATTTGGTTCCGGTACGGAAGAATTCAGGTGAAATTCGCTTATGCGTAGATTTCCGAAACTTAAACCGGGCCTCGAATAAAGATAATTACTCGGTACCCCCTATGGAGAAAATATTACAAGCAGTGTCTGGGTCAGAGATGTTCTCTCTGTTGGACGGATTCTCTGGTTACAATCAGGTACTGGTGGCTGAACCAGATAGGTTAAAGACTACCTTTCGGACTAAGTGGGGAACTTTCGCTTACAGGCGCATGCCTTTTGGATTAATCAACGCAGGAGCAACATTCCAAAGAGCTATGGATATAGCATTCAGGCGTCTGATAGGCCAAAGTGTGGTAGTCTACTTGGATGATGTTACGGTATTCTCTAAACGCCGGGGGGATCATTTGCGTCACCTCAGACAGATCTTCGAAAGGTGCAGAAAATACGGTATCTCGCTCAACCCAAAGAAGAGCGTTTTTTCCGTAGCAGAGGGAAATCTACTGGGTCACATCATAACTAAGCAAGGCATTGTCGTTGATCCAGAACGTGCGAAAGCCATTGCTCAGATTCCTCCCCCCAGCAGTAAGAAAGCAATGCAGTCCTTTTTGGGAAAGATCAATTTTGTACGTAAGTTTATATCAGATTTCGCCCAGATAGTTAAGCCACTACAGGGAATGATAAAGAAAAATGCTACCTTCAAATGGAATCAGCTCGAAAAGGAAGCTTTTGATCAGATCAAGAAAGCTATAGCCGAAGCACCTTCCCTCCATAGCCCAGATTTCGACAGAGATTTCAGCTTGTATACGTTCGCTTCGGATTCGTCCTTGGCAGCCGTACTCACACAAAAGGACAGAAATAATGACGAGCATCCCATTTCATTCATGAGCACCGGTCTGCAGGGAGCTGAATTAAATTATCCCGAAATCGAGAAACAGGCCTATGCGGTATATAAAGCGGTCAAACATTTCAGACCATACATCTTGAAAAACCATGTCACAGTTTACGTTCCCCACCCAGCTGTTCGCTCATTGTTCATGCAGCAGGAGCTGGGCGAGAGACGAGGAAACTGGTTTGCGTGTATGCAAGAATACGACTTAGAGTTTAAGCCAGCACGCACAGTTAAAGGACAAGGTTTATGCCAGATGGCTGCAGAGGCCGCAAGTTCCCAACAGAGTGAAGAAGATAATTGGGAACAAGAAATTGATATGTACCAAACTGACGTCGTGCCTCAGGTAAAGGACCCTTCTTGGTACTCGGATATTTCAGGATATTTAGCACACGGTACATTGGACCCCGCTCTAAATGCCCGGCAGAAACGTGCAATCAGACTCAATGCTGCTCCTTACCAGTTAATCCAAGGGAAGATTTTCAGGAAACATTCCGATGGGGTCATGTTACGCTGCCTGGAATATGAAGAAGCTCAGAAGATCTTAATCGAGCTGCATGATGGACCAGCAGGAGGTCATTTTTTCGGGGATACTACAGCCCATAAAATAATGCGAGCAGGTTATTATTGGCCAACTCTTTTCAGAGATGCCCACGCATATGTTCGGAAGTGCGTTCAATGCCAGAAATTCGCAAACCGAGAAGCGCGCCCCGCCGCCCCTTTGTTGTCAGTAGCAGTAGAAGAACCTTTTCAACAATGGGGACTGGACGTCATTGGTGAGATTTTACCCCACTCGTCTAAGCAACACCGGTACATTCTAACGGCTACGGATTATTTCACCAGGTGGGTTGAAGCAGTACCGTTACACCAAATCAACGATCAGGAGGTAATGCAATTCGTCATTCATTCCATCATTACCAGGTTTGGCGTTCCAACTTCCTTGGTTTTTGATAATGCAACATATTTTTCGTCTTTTAAATTATATGATTTTGCTTTGGAAAATGGCATTGTTCTTAAACACTCTGCAAAGTACTATCCCCAAGGAAATGGTCTAGCGGAATCAACAAATAAAAATCTGATTCGCATCATTAAAAAGACCCTTCTGTCTCACCAACGCAACTGACACAATGCCCTCCAAAATGCACTCTAGGCTGATCGCGTCACCCCTAAGTCCTCAACAGGCACCTCACCATATTTTCTCGTGTATGGGAAAGAAGCTGTCCTCCCGCCCAATTTATCTCTTCCCGCTCTGCAGTTATCTCGAGAGTGTCATGGTACCCCTTGCCCCGCCTTGCAAACCCGCATTGACACCTTGCTGAAATTAGAAGAGGAAAGGCAGAAAACCCGGGAAAAATTCGCCATCCACCAGAGTCGAATCAAGAAATGGTTCGATAAAAAGTCTGCAGGAGATAAAAAATTTGAAGTAGGAGATCTTGTCCTAAAGTGGGATAAAGCTCACGAAGAGAAAGGAAAACATGCCAAATTTCAAGCACTATGGATAGGTCCCTTTTAGGTTAAAGAAAAGGTGGGTCCCCATACTTTCCGATTGCAAACTCTGGAAGGAAAAGTCGAGGTCCTCCCAGTAAACGGGCATGACCTCAAACACTATTTTACTTGAATAGCCCTCAAAGGGTTGTTTTCCCCCCTGTATCATAAAAGTCGCTTTCTGTTCTTGTTAAAAAAAAAAAAAAAAAAAAAACTCTTTCTCTAACTCTTCAAAGAAGACCTTGTCTAAGCTGCCCGCAACTGGCTCACTCCTTGAAAAGGTTCTATGCTGATGAAAGGCCTTTCCCGCAAAACACGGGGCAGTCGAAACTCACTTGTAATGGGCACCTAAGGATAGTACACGGCCTTACCAGAGTCTCCAAGCATAAGGAACCACCTAGTGGCTTCGAAGGGTGCAGGCAGAGAAGGACTTGCATAGCAGCAACCGGACCGTGAGGGAACAGGGCTAACTCAAGAGAATTGCAGGTCATCCAGGAAAAACCCGAGTCCTCATATGAGACCAGGAGCAACCTCTCTGCAAGCAAAATAAGTCGGGATCCCTGTTGCTTCGGAGCCAAGGGCATACATCCAAATGATGCTACAGGCACGTTTCTCAAATAAGTGCAATCGCACAAAATAGGGGTAAATGATTGAGAAGGCTGCGCGGAGAGGTGATCGCGACTCAGCAGAGATGCCGACCGGGAGCTCGCAGTGAGAACAACGTTCATGACTCCTTAGGCAGTGACTCCGCCGGAGCCGAGAGGTTCGCTGGCAGCGGAGCAACACCATGAGGACCAAATAATTGTACCGGACCCTGCAGTTGTCCAAGGTTTCCCCGACCCTCTCGGTCCTGGAGCATGAGGAATTAAAATTTGGTTGATCTGCACCCAATAAGCCAAAAGGCCAGGCAACTATGCGAGGTGGCAAAGGATGGAAGGTGTGAACTCTGAGGTAAAAGAACAAGCTAGTATTAGACCCCTCCCTCCTCCCTCATCGACCCTTCATCGGCAGAGACTCTGAATTCATCCAGTGAATCGCCATTTGTTGTAGCTCCTACAACACCCTCCAAAAATATGAAAAATAATGACACACACTTCAAAATTTTTGGAGCCCCTTGAAACTAAAGAAGAAAAAAAAGCCAAGTAAATTTTTTAAGAGCGAGTCGCTAAGTCGCGGATCCATGATTTGCGACCCATGCGACCTAGGCGACTCTGCGACCCTAAGGTCGCCAGGTCGCCACGTCGCAAGAGTCGGAAGTCAGGAAATTTCGACCTTGCGACCCAGCGACCTTTAGGTCGCGAGGTCGCAAGGTCTCAAACTATCAACTTGCGACCTCATTTATTGCTCGCACGTGCGACTCCTTTTTATAAGGGCAGGTCGTTAGGTCGCATTTGTGACTCGCGGCGAAAATCGTGGAATTGCTCTGACAGGTCGACTGGCGCGTTTTCTTCCGGGTAAGTTGCCATTTCCTCCCTGTCTTTCCTTTCCCAGCATTTCTTGCTAAAATCTAGCCACCCCATGGTCTTAATTACTTGCTGGTGAGCAGATAGGTTTTCCGGTTGAGTTTTATTCTTGTTTTGGTTCCCATAAACCTCCGGGTCACCTGTGTCTTGCCCATTTCCTCATGGCTGTGCCTTAGTTCAAGTTTAGACCCTTTCCAGCCGCGTATGTTTTCACGGTAGAAAGATTATCCATAAAACCGCAGCAGAAACCCAGACGAGCTCGCTTGGCTCGACTTACGTTGACGGCATCGTATATCGCATAAAGGAGTTACGCCCCGTTTCTGGCAAACTCTGGAAGCCTGCCGGCCTGAAGTCGCTTGGTCGCCCAGTGCAATACGTGCTTTTACGAATCAGCGACCCTGCGACCCCCAGAGAATAGTTAATTAAACTCTGCATGTGTAGACTGTATTTAGCCGTTATCATCATGTCTTTCTCATCCTGGGATTCTTTCTTGAATGCAACAGGTGAATTTAGAGCAGACACGATACCGGTCCTCTCCGACTCTAGCAATATGGCACCCCGGGTATCCCGAAGGAGAAGTAAGTAGGTGGTGGAGGAAGAGTCAGACACAGACATACAAACATCTCCTCCACCAATATACAGAGACACCCTTTGCACCTTCGCAAAGGAGGATAGCCTTAGGTGGTATGAAGTATACCGCGAGTTCGCCATACTAGAAGATGAGTTTCCAGAAGATCTCTCGGACCGGGAAGTATATCTGAAGGTCAAGAAATCCAAATTGCACCTAGCAGGGTCACATCCAGCCATCTTTTCGTGCCCAGAGATGTTAGACTGGATCATACAGAAGACGGATCCTAATAATTTCGCAATCCGAGATAGTGGAGGTAAAGCTTTTGCAACGTTGGAGAGCTCAAAAGCACAGGTCTACTACTCGCTCCCCAAACCAGAGGTAAACTTCACCCCGAGATGGTTTTCTGCAAATGAAGTGCCGATGGTTGATACAATCAGAAAATGGTGGGCGGAACCAGATAAATTTAAAATAAAAAAGGACCAGGAATACCCGGTGGCCGGTCTGAAGAAGGTATATAAGTTGGTGGCCGCCATGCTGTGCAGAGTGTACGGACGTTCAGACGCCACCACCTTCAACGGAACATGGGCAACCATCATGGAACACGTAACAGTATATGGCACTCGGTTCAATTGGGCCGGTATATTAATGGGCTCCATACACACAAATTTGGCTTCAGCTTTAGCCCCAGATGAGGGAGCGCCATCAGAATTCTATATGGCTTCGTATCTGCTAGATGCTGTCTGTTCCTAGCTACATGTTGAAGGATGGCCGCATAACTGGGACTCCGAACAGACCCAGGCAATACATTTTCAGACCAAGGTATTCTGGGAATCCAGGTACAAGTCAGACATCGAGCAAATCTCTCATATTTTCATTCCCACCCTCTATGGGAAACTATTCGGTCAAGATACCCCCTGCATGTCTTGGCGAGCAATGGAGACACTAGGTCAGGTGGCACACTGGTTCCCATTCGCTGAATTCACAATCATCCGAGTATTTGGCTCGTTTAAAGCACCACATGCTCTGCCTAAGTTTATTACCGATAAGGTGCTCATGCAGGAGGTATGTTTCCAGATGACCTCGGGCTTCTCTAATGTCCTTTCCAAAGGGAAGAAGAAACCTTGGCCCGCTCTACCCCTCACCATTGGTGCTTATACAGTCAAGGACTTCAGAGAAGTAGGGCGTGAAGGATAAGAGATAAAAAGTTACCACTTCATAAATCTGGATTGCCGAACTTATGACCCAGTCAAGATAGTTCCTGAGCATTGTAAAAGGGCCAATTTTAGATGGAGTTATCAGCATGTCGAGCGCCCGGCTGAGGACGAAAAAAGAAACTGGTACAACGCAGACATGCATCTAGCTCCAGGGATCGACTCTGACCGAGAGGATGAGGATCACCAGAATTTAGAGGATAGAAGCCATAAGCTTGGAGGCTCTTCTTCCTCCAAAGATAAGAGAACACAGACCAGTACGGGGCCTGACACCTCGGATCAGCAACGGGCAGCAGAAGCCCAAGCCAAGAAGGAAGAGGAGAAGAAAATGAAGGAGGATGAAGAGAGACGTAAGAAAGATGCCAGGACAGAGCGAAAAAAGAAAAAGGAAGAGGAAAAGGAAAGACAGGAAAAGGAGGCACAAGCGACGGTAGAACAAGCACTTAAGGAAGAACTCGACAAAGTCGATCGTCAAAAGAAGGCAGAACAAGCCGCCGCAGCTGAGCGAAAGAGAAAAGCTGAGAAGGAAGCAGAGGCAGAGACAGAACGCAGGAAGAAGGAGGAACACGACAAGGCAGAAGCCGAGCGCCGGCAAAAGGAGAAAGAAAAGGGTCAAACACAGGATGAAGAGGACGAGCTAATAGACGACATTGACATATCTCCCCTGGAGATCCCTTCAGGTGGCGCGAAAAGTACCCTCAATGTTGATGATTTTCCTGGGGAGAAAGAAGAAGAAGTCTTTGACCTGACCAGATTGACATTTGACCAATTCTCTTTCAAAATACGGCAAGAGAAAAGAAAATCCTTGGCGCAAAGCCATCCCGCCATATCTACGGTCGCCACTGGAAAGGACATAGTCCCAGATACAAGGACTAACCCTGTTATGATAGCGTCAGCAGGCACCGCTTTTGCTGCAGCCACGGAAGAAAATGTCACTAGAATGAGCAAGGAGATTATTTCCCTACAGAACAGGCTAAAAGCAGCGGAGCAGGAGAAATCAAGACTAGAAAGTGAGATGCTACAGCTCCAAAGTAAGCCCGCCCAAGTAAATGAGGTCCCACTGGCAGTCAGGAAAGAGTGTGATGTGTTGGAAATGACCATGAGGCAAGTATACAAGGAAATGCTCACCCTGAAACAAACAGTGGCCCCGCTGGCAGAGGCACGAGAGGAAACCAAACAGAAGCATGAGCAGCTCAGGGAAGCCTCGACAGCTTTGGACAAAATGATGAACTGGACAGCGCAGTATCCGCAAGCTCCCGAACATGTGCCTAGGAAGGATTGGAATCATACACAAGAAGCCAAAGTACAAATTCGGATGAATATGCAGTCCGAAGACAAGCTGGCCAAAGATTTGGACAAAGTGATGTCTGCATATAATCACCTGATCAGTGGTATTGACTCCATGAACGCTCTTCATCACATTCCGTCACTAGGGGCACTGGATGAAACTAAAGACTGGGAGCAGGTAGAGCAGGAAATTCAGTCTTTTCTGCAACTCGTGAGACAAGCTGTTTCCGCACCAGAATTCGAGGCATCACAAGAGAACCTAAATCGGTTGCTTGTCACCCGAGTACAAATCTATACCAAGCTTGCCTCCCTCTCAATCCTGATCTCTCAGAAGAAGGAGACTTTGGTACCGAATGCCCTGGAATGTATGCATCGAATAAAAGAGGAAACCCCTCTTGTCGCTCCTATAACAGCGGATTACCAGACTTGGCGAGATTTCCTCAAGGGCAAGAAAGTTGACGTTCCAGAAACCTCAATCACACAACCACCTCCATAGCTAAGCTTTTCAGGCGCAAGTCGCGACCGTCCCCAGGTCGCAGATCGTACCGGCGCACAGGTCGCAGGTCGCATTTGTCCCCCAGGTCGCAAGTCGCACCGGCGCCTAAGTCGCAGGTCGCAATCTTCTGGGTCGCAGGTCGCATGTTCGGCAAAGGTCGCATGGAAGCTGAACCGTCGGGAAGTTGAAGCGTCGGAAAGCCTGAGGGCGTTTCTTGAAACTATAAATACCCCTATGGGGCACATAGTTAGGGGCTGCTCTTTTTTGGACTGAAAGGCAATATTGCATTGTAACTGAAGAATCATACTCTTGGCATATGTAATACAATACATGTTAAAACCCCTTTGATTGGATGATGTGTTTAGCTGTGACAACACTGTGTGTATTCTGCTTACAGTTTCAGAATATCTTTTGATTAATGAATCTGTGTTATTAATAGTATCATTTATGCACCATAGCTATCTGTGATTTTGTTGATGATGCTCAAGTCTATTTACTCTTATGATGAATGTTAATGAACTGTTTTATTAGCGTTTCGTTATATCTTTCGGAAAGTTAAGGGATATTCTTGCCATAAAGAACTGTTTCTTTGGTGGTCAGATTATCCTGCATGCATACCCCATAGATGTGTTGCTAATGACACTTCCTGAGTGTATGCATTTTGCCTATTACCTTGCTACGCACAGTGTCATATATTGGTTTGATACATCAGTCATGTATTCTGTATCATGTAAATAAGTGTATGTTTGCAGTTTCAATCAGGTTGCTCGAGACCGAAGAGAAAGTCATTTAAGTGGTAGCCGGACCCACACCCCGGACGGGATCCCTACTCCAAACGGTTCAAAGTCTAATTGGGACTTTCTACCGGGGAGATCCCCTACTGTTGGCCGAACATATTTTCCCGTCAACAAGGGCCAAGTTTCTGAAGGCAGGTTGTGCCAGGAGATTGCCTGTGGGGTGAGGAATATTCCTCACTAGATTTTTGCCAGTATTTTCCTCTATAGGATTACCAGATTTTGGGCATCCAGTTGTACTCATAATTTCTCACTAGTGCATAATAATAAAACCCTCAGATGCTAAACCAGTTTTTCCGCATTGGGTTTTTTCGGGGACTTTTGTCCAAAAACAATTTGTGTTATATTTTATGTGTGTGTGTGGTAGCATTTCTAAGCTTCCATCGTTTTATTTTTCCGCAGAATTTTATTTGTGAAGGTTGTAGTGTGTTTATTTCGATATTTTCCGTAGCAGATAAATTGTTAAATTAATTAAAAATTAGGAGAGGTAATACTAGTTGCTGCAATAGGATTCTATTGTTGGAATTTTCACACCATCTTCTGCAAATATTCATCTCTTCTTCCTTATTCATTTGATTTTTGAGTCTAAAGGCTACAGTCTGATGTCTTTCATACGTCAATAAGCTCTGAACTGATTATTATTCCAAGTCCCCTTAGGTTCCTTGGGGAAAGTTTGTATCTAAAATTGTGTCAGGAATATGTACTCTCATCATCTTTGATTAATTGAAGTCTAGTCTAGTTAAATGAAACACGCTTTACTGTGAGAGTTCAGCTAGTGGATCACTATCATTGCTTTCATGTTTCAGACATAGGATTCTTTTAATCCGCAAGATTAGGTTTGGATTTGCCTTCTTGGTTTGCTTTCTATTCCATTTTCTCTCATCCACCTGGACTCGACATCTGCCCTTAATGAGCTTCAAGCACATTTTTAACGATTTCGTGTGCTAAAACCAAGATACCAGTTCCGACAGATTTTGAGAATCTGCTTGGTGATTTGCAAGCTTTAATTGCATATTTGATGTTTAATATTTGCCGATTTGAGTTATTTAGTTGCATATTTTCAAGCTCTGGATTAACAATATTACATTAGGGAGACCTCCCTTGGGTTAACGATCATTAATTTGGAAGTGAGAGGTTCATTGTTTGTGACAGGGGTGACAAAACTAGGATGTTGTCAAAAATTGATTAAAGTAGATATGCCCCTCAAACTAGGGTTGAAAGCATTTATGACAAATATTTGAGGTTGATGGATTAGGTTTTGGATAGAATGACAATCAAGGTTGCTGAGTTGTGATGTTTTAGCTTTCCCTATTCCTTGGCCCTCCTATCATATACATCAGCCTTTTTACTGGAGGCAAGTACCTTTATCTTAACATGCCAAGTACCTTTAGCTTAACTTATCGTGTGTTAACTTAACATGGCTCGTTTGTCTTCTGGGTACAGTAATGGCTTTGTCCAAAAAATTGGGTTGAAACCTTCTTTCTTCGGTTGATTTCTGACCTTAGATATTAGATGTAGATTTTTTTCACTAGATCTATGGAGAGTTTGGTCTTCAACTCCAAGACTTGGAACTTCTCAGTGCATCTTTTGACTTTCATGCCTTTCCGGAACAGGTGCATTTGTTGGACGTCATAGGGCTCATCCCAATTAGAATCTTCTCTCTAAGTTAATGCATTCCTTTTGCAAAACATGCAAAGTTTTCATTCATCTAAACCTTATTCAAACCCTAGGGCTTTGGGTATTGAGTAAGAGAAAAAATCCACCATAGCTTTTATACCAACTTGTAGTGTGCTTGTATCCAAAATAGCACAAGCACTGCAACTGTATGAGTAATTGAAACCAATGTTTCAGATATTGTTTTAGGGAATACATATCTGAGGGTTTGGAAATAAACTTATCGTAATATTGACAAAGCATAAACTTGGATCTGAAAATCACAAAAAAAGAGGAAATATTGGGAGAGATCAAACATATTTGCAATGCTAATTGAAACTATAACTAAAGATATGTTGGTAGTAAAGCACAAATAATAAACAATAACAACAATACACAAAATGTTGGGGGTAGTTGCACACCTAAGGTTGATTGCACTCGGTAATTCTTCTCCAATGGCGAAAGTTGATTGTATACTTTGTTTGTTTGTTTGAAAAATATCTCTTGTGTTTGAAAAGTATTTATTGTTTTACAAGTAGAAAACCAAAAATTATAAGGCTATATACATTGAGTTCTATAAACTCTTTTGAAGAACTACTAAAGTGGAATAGTCCCTGCAATCCAAATATTGGGCATCTTTTATCAGAAATGTTTCTTTTCCCAACAACTGATGATGGACATTCATAATATGCCTGATCTTCAAGAGGAGGTAGCAAAGTTGGATATATATATATATATATATATATATATATATATATATATATATATATATATATATATATGTAGTTCGGGGTGCTAGGATTCATTCTCGTCTCCAATTTTTCTAGGAGGGGATTGAGAGGTCCAACTTGATTGCATCACTTAGAACGATAAGAGACACAAATGAGAGGTGGGAATCCCTCTTTATGCCCATATTAGGTATAAACTCTGGCATAAAGCTTAAGTTATTAATAAAAGTGCTTAACGCCCTTCTTACGTAAAAGTGGCCTTTTACAAGCATTATAATGCGACACTATGAAGGTCTAGGGCTAGATGATTAATACTGGATTATGAGCTTATAGACAAAATAGTTCATGGACATAAAGTTAGTGCCTATTAAATATGTCGTGGTTAAACACAATACAAAATTCAATAGATAGTCATGGTGAGGCAAATATTATTTTCCTACACTTTAATTGTGGTTAGGTTTTGAAGCGAGCATCTACTATTCCACATCATAACTGACATGTTTAGCCATATTGGTACTTAGTGACATATAATGATTAAATAAAGCTCTTTTGAGAAGCATTTTCATGGTTTTGAAGTTGGCATGGGTTATATTATATAAGTAATTGTTATTGAGGGTCTCATTGGCTGGTCAAGTAGGGGTGGTGATAATTGCCCCACTAGGGTTCAATTCCCCTACTCCCCCCTCCCCAAAGCATAGCAAAATGTTTAATATTTAGCCCCCTCATTAAGATGGGGTTTTCATGCCCAACACAAGTAGGTCAGGTATGGTGATAGACAGGGATCCTAGCCCCATTTATTAGTTCTCCACCAATTGAGGTTTTCATTGTGAAGTGCTTAAAAAATAAGAAGCATCTTAAGAGTTATTTTATATTGTATAGAGTCCAACATTTTGTTAGTAGCATAGATTCATAGTGCTTGAAGGAATATACCGAGCAATATATTTTTAGTACATTTTCTACTACATTTTCTACATTTCGCTGCGACATTTGTTTACAATTTGCTACTTTGAAGACAAATTTAGGGCTAGATGCAAATCTATTTAGTTTGTTGTCTTGGGTTATAATTAATTTTGAATTCAATATATAGACCATAGGGTCTTCATTTGTCATAGAGATATGCTTTTAATTATTTGAGTGTTATTCATTCATGGCAAGAAATGGATTTGATGTGCATTCCTTCGTAATTTTTTATTTGGAATCCTTATATGCCCATAGTAACATTATCAAGACAATCTTGATTAAGGAGGGAGGCTCTTTGGGCTGCCCTAAGGATTTGTAATTAGTTTTGGTCCTTTACTAGACACTCTTTTGAGGTAGCTCTTGTAGTGACATCAACTCGTTCTCCCTTTGTGGTTGTTTAATTCTGGATATTTTTAGGAGGGGAATTGAATGGTTGTTTGGTTGGTTTTGACATTATTGGAATTACCTCATCTTGAAACAACTAGAAGAATTTATCATTGCTTTATCTTTATCTTTCTCTTTGTATAATTAATCCCCATTTAATGTTTCCTTGATACAAAAGGGTTTACTTATCTGTAATTTGCAACAAGGTCTGGGATTGGTTAGACTCTGCGGAAGAGTAATGCCCTTGTTGTCACTGGGAGATGCTCATCATGATCAGGTTTCAGTGGTTGGAGTCTTTGTTAAGGATCAAAATCAATACGTCATCTTTTCTTCAGTGCACAAATCTAGGCTTTGGAATCCTATGTGGAGTTCTTCAAGTGTTTATGCCATTGCTAATAGACAAATTCTTTGTCTTTCAATGAGTTCCATCTCATCAAGGTTTTTTCCATGTCCTTTGGGATTTAGGTAGATGGTTGATGAAATGCATCTCATTGGAAGGCTGTGATGACCATTCAAGATCTTTTATCAGTGATACATGGGTATGCATACCCACATCTTGGATACATGTCCTAGAGGGTGATGACGTCTTGGGGACGTGGCATATGCTCTGGGTACACTAGGTCATACCAAACTTGAGGGTACACAGGGGACATAGGGGCTACATCCCCATCCCTAATTGTGTCTTGAATGTGTTGACATACCTCGTGGGATGAGGGATGTCCACACATCCTATGTGTTTGGGTTGGGCCAATAATAATAGAATAAAAAAGCGAAGCTCGAACCCACTGTATGTAAATTAGAACATATTTTAATAACTTCTTGACTACTTAAAAGCCTAATTGTTCCACATACCATCTATTCATTCATAGTTCTACCCTGTACAATTTACTTCTAGGACATTTTGCTAGTGTTGGGCATTCAGTGGGTCTTTGGTATTCCTTTGAAGCTGTTGGCAAACGATTTCCGGATTGCTTCCATCTAATTTTGCATTTGTAGAGTTGTTTTTGCTAGAAATTTTCTATTTAAACTTTTTTGGGGACAGTTCCTTATTTTTTTTTGAAAGCTTGAAGAATTTAGTTTTAAAATAAGAGAAATTTTGTTGTTGGGGCAACCAAAAACCTTGCAACATCCAACCAATACAAAACCATGCAAGAGCCAACGAACAATACAAAAAATGTCTCATTCAGCCAACAACGACAACAAGATTGATCCCATTTTGAAAATGATATGGTAGTTGTTACCCACCACCAGTGGGTGACCCCATAGGAGAACTTTTCTCCTAGATTTGTCTTCAACCGACAACCCCTTGCTAGCCACTTGATAGCTTTGATGTGCTACATTTCTTTGCCACTTGAGCTAGCCATTATGTATCCTCGCTCATTTGTCTTGATCATATGTTTGAAGGTGGGCCATCCAATCCCAAAGGTATGTTTTTTCATTATGTAATTGGGTGTTTATGCTTGTTTTTCTTGGGCACACTTGGGTATGGATTACTGGGTGACTTGGAAGAAGGAAGGGCTTTGACTATACTTTTGTTCCCTTACCTTAACTGGGGGTTAATCCTAAATCCTAGTCCCATGAGATCTCCTTTATTGGCTATTTTCTTTAGGAATGGCACTGTATGGGAAAGCCTGATTTTGGTTGCATGATTCCACTTCCCAATGCCATATGTATCACTTCCCTTTGCTCATTACAAGCCCTCATTACATTCTCCCTATCTGGGTCCACATTTGTCCATTGGGTCCACAAGGTGTTAGCCTCCCCTTCACCTTGTCCACATCTTGGGTCGGGCCAGGAACGATGCCCCGAAGGTTGATGTAGCTAAATAAGAAAGATAAAATCATAATGGCCACATACAACCGATAATATACCACAAAATGCAAAAGATGGTTCCAAACATGAGCTCTATCCCCTATTATTATGGCCGTCACCCTGGTTCCTAGGGCCCCTATGAGTGCTCCTTACATCATTAAGGAACCCTTGAATGTCCCAACAGTTGGTGGGTAATGAACTGCCCCACTTTAAGTGGGTAATCACTGCTATATCTTACATATCATGCTCTCATCCCCTTGATCCCCGAGTAGTAAAATGAAGAAAAATTAATAAAAGACATATGAAGAACGGTGGAAAAACAAAGGTTGAGGTAACTCATGTAACACGATTGCTCCCTCCTACATTCATATACCCAAGGTGTAGGCTTTCCTCATCATAGCTTCCCTTGTACCATGGCATGTGGCTTAGAGCCTTCCCTTGTCCCCACTCTGTTCCATCATTATTTCACATGACACCTGCCATTTGAAGGGTGTACCTTGGACCTGTCATTCCCTTAGAGGTTGAAATCACCTATTAAGGTCCTTCATTGCCCAAGAAGGTAACATTGGTACATGTTCAAAGCGCCAAATTTGGAAGGGAAACCCACTACCAAGTGTCCATTTTTGCCTTTGATTTACAAACTTATTTACACAATTGCACTAATGAATCATTGTATTGGAAGGCGAGGAGATGCATTGGATCTTATACATGATTGCAAGTGGGTTTTCATCTTGGACTTGGCCTCCCTATATGGGATCCAAGCCCTCCAGAGGATCACAATGGCAGTTGTAGGGTGAGTGTTGAGAGCCATGGGCCTCCATCCATGCAGAGCATTGATTTCCACACCATGGACTTCTTTAGCACCACCATTTTCTTGTTGTTGATGCATTTGAACCATGTTGCCCCAACTAGCTACACATTAGACTCGACACTTGGCAGTTGTTCTAAGGCCCAGAGGAGGTTATGTCTTTCCTAGGAAGACATGGGAGGGCATGTGTGATCTTCTATCCCTCACTGATGGAGCATCGACTTGATGAGCCACTTGGAGACCCATGAGACCATTGCTTGTGCCCCAGAGCTGCTTGAGGCACCACATGATGTTTTGCTTGGAGATCAAGGGGCCACCCTCTTTGACCATCATTCATGGAGGCATCTTCTTCATCATGGCACTTGAGGACTCAACTAGGCCCTTTAGTGGCCCTTTTGCACCATTATTTTATCATTTCGGCTTCATTTGGATGGCTTATCTTACACATTTGAGCTATTTGGTGGGCTTGTCACCAAAGTTATTGTTATTTTGCATATTAAAGTAAATTTAGGGGCATCTTAGGCTAAATCGAACTTGTAGAGGCTCATATAAATAAAGTGAGACCTCGTTTGTATTGTTCATCATCATCACTTCTTGGAGTAGCTCTTTTGGAGGAATTTCTCACTTTTCTCTTGGTTGTCTATTGGAGATCTCTTGATGCATTTCGATATTTTGGAGCTGAAATTTGTTCTTTCTTGGAGTCATCTTTGTGAAAATTCTATAATGTAGAATTTTACTGCAGCTAATAATTATATTTCTTCTATTGCATTCCCACACAATTATTTAACATTTTACTGTGTTAAATATCAAAATAAAATATGCTGCAGACTTCACGATAAATAAACAACATGAAAGAAATAGCACAAGTATTCACACATAGACACTGTTATTTTTGGACAATTGTCCCCGGAAAAACCCAACTTGGGAAAACCAGTGCAATAGAGATGAGGGTTTCTTTATTATGCAAAAATCCTGAGTACAAATGTGTGATTGTATTTGTCAATCAATCACCTGAAGAAATCTGATAAGAATGGGCTTAGTGAGACAATTCTCACTTCACCAAGAAGTTCAGGCACCAACTTGCTCTAACTTTGAATGCCTCTGCGTGATTTCTGTGCAGCGACTGCGTCACTCATGTTGTCACTGCGTCACTGTTGCTGCTGCTCGTTGTGGTTGCCTCGGTGCTCACTGCAGTGTGAGACTAGAGTTTTCCCCTCTTCCGAAAATGTCTTCCGGCTACTGGATGAACCCTCAACTGTCTCCACAACTGAAATCGAAACTCCCTCTGCTGCCCTGCGCTGGCCCAACGTAACTGCTGCTTGGCTATCTCTGCACTGCTGCTCTGGCTCCCTTCTCACTTCTCTTCCAACACTCCTTATTCTTCAGAAATTCTCCCTCCTGGAGAGACCACCTTCCCCTCTCTTTGCAATCTAGAATCACTTCGATTCTTCCTTTGGCTGAAGAATTCGATCTCTTGATTCTTTCTCCGTCTGATGTGTTTTCCATTGGCCCCTCACCCTCATTCTTATAATCCTTCGTTGACCTTTAAATGACCAAGATTAAAACATAATCAAGGGCTAGGATTAACTTGGAGGTGATCCATGACTTTATCTAGAAGATTCACACTTGGTTTAATTAATACCCTTTAATTAATTAGTTTCCCTAAGTTTAGACTTAGGGAAATATTAAAAACGATTAATTAATTTAATTAAACCATCTCTAAGTGGAATTTCCCAAAACCATTTCTGGGTTTTATGGAATGCATGTCCCTTAGCCTGTATCCAAAGTTACAAGGCTAGAGCACATCCGATGCTACCATAAATCAACACTCCCTCTTAGCGAGGAAAGTGCTCTAGCAAAACAACTCACTGTGCTGCTGATCTGACTTCTGGAGCATCTACTGCTGTGTTGTTGATGCTGCTCACCAATACTGCACAAAATGCTGGATCTGTATTGCTGCTGACTCTGCATGCTGCTGCCAACTGCCACTATATTGCAACTCCCTCTGAATTTTGCGCTGAAGATCCATTGACTACCGACATGGATTTTCAGTCATACCCAACTGTTCTCTGAACTGAGCGAACTTAATCTTCCCCAGAGCCTTAGCGAGTATATCTGCTATTTGTTCTGCTGTGGGAATGTACTAGAGTTGTATAGCCCCACGCTGCATACAGTCTTTGATAAATGACACCTGATGTCAATATGTTTGGACTAATCATGAAATACTGGATTTTCAGAGAGTTTGATCCAACTCTGATTGTCATAGTAAACGCAAGTCGGCTCCATCCTGCGTTTGAATAGACTCACAAGAAGTTTCCGAAGCTAAATAGCTTCGCATGTAACTGTACTAGCTGCCATGTACTCTGCCTTAGCTATGCTCAATGCTACTGACTTTAGTTTCCTGCTGCACCAGGACACCATTCCCGATCCAATGCTGAAACAGTACCCAAAGGTACTTTTCTAGTCCACTGAGCTTCCTGCCCAATCTGCGTCTATGAATCCACCAAGTTTAACATCCTCTCCTCGGCCATACCGTATACCAAATCTGACTGTTCCTCGTACATACCTTAGCACGTGCCTTGCTGCTGCCCAGTGCATTCTTTTGGGTTCCACCATGAACTGACTAAGAGTGTTGACAGCGAAACAAATGTCTGGTCTGGTGTTAACCAGATACATCAATGACCCGATGATCTATCTGTATAAGGTGGGGTCTACTTCTGTGTCTTCTGATGCATCTATCTTTTTCCAATTTGTGATCATGGGAGTACCATAGGCCTGCAATCCTGCATTCTGAACCTCTTCAGAATTTCTAAGGCATACCTCTCCTGCCCATGAAAATATCACCATTCTTCTGACAAACTTCCAATCCTAGGAAGTAATGCATCAACCCCAAATCCTTCATATCATATTCTGCTTCTAGATTCCATTTGCAATTATTGATGAGCCTAGATGATCCTGTGAGAAAAAGATCATCTACATATAGTACTAATACCAATGGCTCATCCTCTACCAGCAAATAGTAAAGATTTGGATCTGCGTCACTCTTGACAAATCCCAACTTTTGCAAATAGCTATCTATTCGACCATACCATGTTCTCGAAGCCTGCTTGAGCTCGTACAGGGCCTTCTTCAATCTGCATACACGAGACTTCCTTTCTTGAGTCTCAAAACCCTCTGGATGTTCGATATATACCTCTTCCTCAATTTCTCCATTCAATAACGCTGTCTTGACATTCACTCGATGAATCTTCCATCCCATCTGTGCTACTAAGGATACAACAGTTCAGATGGAGGTATATCTGGTAATTGGTGCGAAGGTCTCCTCATAGTCAATGCCTTCCTTCTGAGCATACCCTTTTGCCATGAACCTTGCCTTATATTTCTCTATGCTACCATCTGCAACGTATTTGATCTTGTAGATCCATCGCGATCCAACAACTGATCTGCTCTGGGGTCTGGGCACAACTTCCCAGACATCATTTGTCATGATGGAAGCATACTCTTCTATCATGGCATCTACCCATACCTAGTGCTGAACAACTTCCTGGAAGCTGGAAGGTTCCTATACTTGGGCAACCAGAGCCTGGTACCTATTAGGAGGTCTACACTGCCTCTTCCCATACCTGGGAGTCCCGATAAAGTTTTCTGCATCCCTCAGTATCTACTGAACCTCTCTGCTGATTCGACCACTGGTGGAAGGTTGTTCTCTTAACTCTTCCTCTTGATCAGGTTGATCCTCAGACTGAGTCTCCTCCTGATCCTCTTCTGTGAAAACGATAGTACCTGTATTAGGTACCACCGTCTGTTTTTCTGTCTGATCTTCTTGGTGCCACTGCTGGTCTTGCACTAAAGGAACTTCTGTAGTTTGATTCTCTGCTGACATATCACGCGATTTCTGAAAAGCTATATCCTCCATGAACTTGACATCGCGTCTTATCACAACCTTCCTGCTGCTAGGAATATAGATCCTATATGCCTTGGAGGTTTCACTGTATCCTACAAGATACCCCCTCTCTGCAGTCTGATCAAGCTTGCTTCTCTTCTCACTTGGTATATGACAGTATGCCATGCTACCAAATATCCAAAGGTGCCCTACCAATGATTTCTTCCCTGTAAAAACCTCTTCAGGAGTCATCTTCCCCAATGCTCTATGAGGAGTCCTGTGTTGGATGTACACTGCTATGTTGCAGGCTTCAACCCATAAATATCTGGGTAAGTCAAGGTCGAATAACATGGCCTTGGCTGCACCTACAATTGTCCTGTTTTCCGTTCTGCCACACCATTCTGTTCGGGATTGTATGGCGTAGTCCACTCCCTCCTGATGCCCTCCTTTGCGCATAAATCTGTGAAGTCTCCATCTATGTATTCTCCACCATTATCTGAACGCAACGTCTTGATTTTCTTCCCCATCATATTTTCAACAAGAGCTTTGAATTCTTTGAATTTTTCAAAGACTTCATCTTTAGTCTTTAGGAAGTAGATCCAGGTTTTTCTGGAGAGGTCATCGATGAATGTGACAAAATACTTTCCACCCTTGAGAGCGTTAGTGGACATAGGTCCACATATATCTGAGTGTATCAGTCCCAATATGCTTGCTACTCAGTTTTCACTTCTGGAAAAAGTTGCCTTAGCGTACTTCCCAAGTACACATCCTCGGCATACATCATCATGCTCCGTACTGAGAATAGGTGCCCCATATTTCTCTGAGCATCTTCAATGCACCATGGTGCAAGTGTCCCATTCTTCTATGCCAAAGTTCATTCAACCCCTTCTTGTCTTCTAGATTACTACTGACTAGTGCCATTGGAGACTCAAGCTGCAACCTGTATAGTCTGTTGCTTCTAACTCCAATCTGCCTTGTTTGCTTCCAACTAGGGTGCTTGACATATACCTTCTTTTCGGCAAAGTGTATGTCATACCCTTTGTCCTGCAACTGAGATTAAATTCATGCCCAGCCCTGGCACATGTAGTACATCTGTGATCTTGACACTGGTTCCAGCTTCCATCTGAAACACTACGGCTCCTCTCCCTACTGGAGTGCATTTTGTGCTATTCCCCATAGGGATTTGGAAGTTCATCTGCTCCTCCCTATAGCTCGAGAAATATTCTCGTACTCCAGTCATATGAGCTGAAGCCCCGCTATCAATATACCAGGTTCTTGCAGATGCTGAACTTGACAAATATGCACAATCCTCTTCTAACCTAGAGGATAAAACATCTAAGTCTGCCATACTTATATGTGCTTTCTTTCCTCTGCACTGCGTCCCTTCTGAAGCTTCTGGACTGCGTAGTCCCTTGTCTGACTCTGCTTCCTTTGGATTTGACAGCTCTGATACCATGTGAAAATTCTATAATGTAGACTTCTACTGCATCTACTGATTATATTTCTTCTATTGCATTCCCACACAATTATTTAACATTTTACTGTGTTAAATATCAAAATAAAATATGTTGTAGACTTCACGATAAATAAACAACATGAAAGAAATAGCACAAGTATTCACACATAGACACCGTTATTTTTGGACAATTATGCTCGCAAAAACCCAACTCGGGAAAACTGGTGCAACAGAGATGAGGGTTTCTTTATTATGCAGAAATTCTGAGTACAAATGTGTGATTGTATTTATCAATCAATCACCTGAAGAAATCTAATGAGAATGGGCTTAGTGAGACAATTCTCACTTCACCAAGAAGTTTCGGCACCAACCTGCTCTAACTCTGAATACCTCTGCGTGATTTCTGCGCAGTGACTGTGTCACTCACGCTGTCACTGCGTCATTGCTGCTGCTGCTCGTTGTGGCTGCCTAGGTGCTCACTACAGTGTGAGACTAGAGTTTTCCCCTCTTTCGGAAATGTCCTCCGTCTACTGGATGAACCCTCAACTGTCTCCACAACTGAAATCGAAACTCCCTTTGTTGCTCTGCGCTGGCCCATCGTAACTACTGCTCGGCTATCTCTGCGCTCTTGCTCTGGCTCCCTTCTCACTTCTCTTCCAACACTCCTTATTCTTCAGAAATTCTCCCTCCTGGAGATACCACCTTCCCCTCTCTCTACAATCTAGAATCACTTCGATTCTTCCTTTGGCTGAAGAATTCGATCTCTTGATTATTTCTCTGTTTGATGTGTTTTCCATTTGCCTTTCACCCTCTTTCTTATAATCCTTCGTTGACCTTTCAACGACCAATATTAAAACATAATCAAGGGCTAGGATTAACTTGGAGGTGATCCATGACTTTATCTAGAAGATTCACACTTGGTTTAATTAATACCCATTAATTAATCAATTTCCCTAAGTTTAGACTTAGGGAAATATTAAAAACGATTAATTAATTTAATTAAACCATCTCTAAGTGGAATTTCCCAAAACCATTTCTGGGTTTTATGGAATGCATGTGCCTTAGCCTATATCCAAAGTTACAAGGCTAGAGCACATCCGATGCTACCATAAATCAACAATCTTCTTGATCTTGGATTGGATATATCTCTTGTTATCTTGTAAGTAATCTTGTTGAATATTTTTATATGGAAAATGTCTAATATGTGGAAATTTTGCAGCTACCTTTTTCTTTTGTGCCCTAATTATTGAATATTATTAGATTGCAAATTTGTGCATGTTACTCATTGATAACAAATAGATGAATGTTCCTAGTGGAGTAAAACTTTTTTTTCTTCCATGAAAATCCATAGATCTTAGGTGGGTAAATGTTCAAGAGTTCTTGCTAGGGCATCTCTTTTTAGCCTCCTTGAAGACAATTTCGGCCAAATTTCAAATCACTTAGACTATATAGGCCAAGGATAATGCATTGATCCAAGTAAATTTGGTGATTGCCCCTTTTACCCTTCTCTTTCTTCTCCCAGAATTTCGGCCTCCTACCTAGACGGTTGAGGTAGGGCTTCTTGCGAAATCCATTAGAGGGACTATTTCTCGAATCCGTCTGGATAAGCAATTGTGCTGGTGTTTCCTCTTGATCCTCCAGGTTTGGTTGAATTCCCATGGTCGATTTGCAAGAAAAATCAAGCCCTAGCTCTGACTTTGGAAATCATCTTGAACTTCTTGGTGAGAGGTCTTCTTGAGTGTTTTTGCACATAATATTCGGTGGAATAAATCATTCAAACCATTTCTCCTATCCCACCTTGACCAAGAGAGCACTTTGGAGAGCCCTCTCCCATGATTATTCGTAAACCCTAGGTCTTATGTGGTCCCATTCTAGGTCCTTCTCAAGCATAGTGAGTGCCTATTTAAAGGCATATAATCATCTTGCAAAGCTTCTTGGGAGGTCCTTATCAAGTTTGGAGCCTTGACTCGAGGCATCCTTGTTAGTATTTGAATATCATAAGCCCTAGGTCTAAGTCTCTTCCTCATAGGTCTTTCTTGGAGAGCCATTAGCTTCTCTTGAAGCATTAAGCCCTTATTTTGAGCCTCTCCTTTGAATGGGCCTTGGAAATCAAATCATGCCTAGTTATTGATCCCATTATTTTAGGTGATTTCCCTCATACTGGGACTCCTCCCATCGGTGAAAGTATGTAAAGAGTAGGGGACACCGACTGAGGTGATTGTGGGTCTTTGTCCCATTGTTGTTGCTTGGTCTAGTAGTCATCCCTTAGGTACCCCTCCTAGGACCCATGCTAGATTTTGTGGCAACATTTTTGGCGCCATTGCTGGGGAAGAAGTGAGTCTACCCTTATGAAATATTCACCTTCTTCCTTAACGACAATATAGATCCTTGTCTGGTGACTCCTTTGGAAGAATGAAGTCCTAGTTCTTCATTGAACTTCAAAGTCAATGCTTGTAGGGTGAAGCAAACATCTCTCAAGACATTTCAAATTCACCGTGGCGACTCCATATCTAAAATATTAAGAAAATTTGCATGGAAATAAATAGCTCATTAAGAGGCCTATTTTATATGTTTCAAGATGATGATCCTCGATCCAATGATCATGATGTCATTAGTAGGCAATAGAGTTTGATGTTGCTCTTAGTGAATCTCTTGAGAGCCATGAAATTGAGGAGCCTTCCCAAAGCCCTGAAAGGGGGTTTCGGTTCTTCCTAAGATATGATGGTTGTAGTCCACGTTGTCCTTTCCCCAATAATCAAGATGATGTGATTGTGGATGTGTATGAGACATCTATCTCTTCATGTAAAAAGGAGGATATTCCTGAGCTTGTGCTTCATCAAAAGTTTATGAGCTTGGTCGTTGAGTTCTGCATTCTCGCGTTGCAAGAAAAATTACATGAGTCAGTTCCTCGTTTTCATCCTCACCCATTATTCTTGATACATGGGTCTCTTATTTTCCCACCTCCCACCCTTGAGATCCTGTGCATGATTGTTCCTATCTTTTCTCTTGGATTTATCGCATGAGTAGTCATAAAGGAAAATGTTTTTATATTGATCTAATGATATGTTGGTTACATTGGCTATACGATTACACTTAGTATTTGCATAATGTAACATGCATGGTAGAGTAGGATGCATTGCATATTGATTTCTAGATAGCTAACATCATCATATCATGTTCTTGTTACCCACCACCAGTGGGTGACCCCATAGGATAATTTTTCTCCTAGATTTGTCTTTAGTCGTCAACCCCTGACAACCACTTGATAACTTTGATGTGCTAATTTATCTTCACCACTTGAGCCAACCATCATGTATCCTTGCCCATCTGTTGAGATTGTATGTTTGAAGGTGGGCCATCCAATCCTAAAGGTATGGTTTTTCATTATGTAATCAGGTGTTTATGCTTGTTTTTCTTAGACACGCTTGGGTATGGATTACTAGGTGACTTGGAAGGAGGAAGGGTTTTGACTATAATCTTGTTCCCTTACCTTAACTGGGGGGTTAATCCTAAACCGTAGTCCTGTGGGATCTCCCCTACTAGCTTGCAGGTTTAGGATGGGCACTACTTGGGAAACCTTGATTTTGGTAGCATGGTCTCGTTTTCCCATTCTACTTTTTTCGCTCCCCTCTACACATTACATGCCCTATTTCATAATTTTCCCCCTCTAGGTCCACATGATCACTGGGTCCACAAGGCCCTGATACTCCCCCTCCCATTGTCCACATGTTTGGCTCGGGCTTGGAATAATGCCTCCGAGGTTGATGTAGCTAGAAAATAAGAAGATAAAAGCATATCATGACCAAAAGGAAATAATACCATAAAATTCAAAATATGACCAGGACAATAAAATTAGCACGTGGGCAAAGGCCAAACATGAGCTCTACCCCTTATCATTATGGCCATCACCCTGGTTCCTAGTGCCCCTATGAGTGCCCCCTGCGTCATGAAGGAACCCATGCATGTCCCAACCCCTAGTGGGCGATGAACTGCCCCAACTTAGGGGGGTAATCACTGCTATATCATACACAACATGCTCTCATCCTCTGGAGCCCCGAGCAGTAAAATAAAAGAAAAATCAATAAAAGGCATAAGGAAAATGAAGAAGGGTGGAAAAGCGAAGGCTGGGGTAACTCGTGTACCACGATTGCTCCCTCCTGCATTCATACACCCAAATATGTGGACATCCCTCATCATTACCACCCTTGAGCCCATGACATTTGGCCTTGAGACCCCTGTGTCCCAATCCACCTTATCATTATCCACATGACACCTACCACTTGAAGGATGTACCTTGGACATGTCCTTCCCTTTAGGTGTTGGGAACGCCTAATAGGGTTGTTTATTAGCCATTCCTACCCAAGGAGGTAACACCATTACATGCTCAAAGCCCCAAATTTGGAAGGGAAAACCACTATAAAGTCTCATTTATGCCCTTGATTAACAAGCTTATTCACTCAATTGCACCATTGAATTATTTTGTTTAAAGGTGAGGAGACACATTGGATATTATACATGATTGCAGATGGGTTTTCATCTTGGACTTGGCCTCCCTATATGGGATCCAAGCCCTCCAGAGGATCACGATGGAATTTGTATGGTGAGCGTTCAGAGCCTTGGGCCTCCATTCATGTAGAGCATTGATTGCCACACCATGGGATTCTTCAACACCACTATTTGCTTGTTCCTTGCCCCAATTATTCGAGAGATGATGCACTTGGACCATGATGCCCCGTCCGTAAACACATTGAACCAGACACTTGGCAGTTGATCCAAGGTCGAGAGGAGGTTGTGTCATGGGAGACATAGGAGGGCATGTGGCTTGGGTTTCGAATTCATCGCCCTCCAATCCATAAGAGTATTTATTTTTCTTACTGGCTAGTGCAATTCCCAAATAGTTGGAAGGCAATATACCAAATAATACTATTAAGATGTTTGGGTACTTAGAACTCATGCTTCTAACTATGAATAGCTACCCTGGCCTAGTTTATGTTGCCCATGTTTCTCAAGCCTTGCCTTGGTGGCTTTCAAACTGTCAAGGAGCCTATGAAAAGTTTCAAGCATGTTATATACCACAATTTTATTTAAAACTAAAGAAAATTAAAAGTATTGAATTAAAAATGTAATTTACCTTGGTGCACTGGGTGGTGTTTTTCCGTCTTTTCTCTGTTTCTTCTCCTCTGCGACGACATTGAGGGCCTTCCATTGCCTCACAGGAATCATGGGCAAACACTCATACCTAGAGTTGTTTTCCAAGTGACCCCTATACATGTCTTGTATATATTTTAAATAGTTGAAGAGTGTTTGGAATCTTGCGTGGAGAATTTTTCTATCAATGTTTCGAGCTAAGTATCACAACCCATCATCATGAGATTCACAGAAGAATCTTGTATTTATTTAACTAACCAAATGTGTAAATAAATAGTAATTAATCTATAAAATTAAAGGTCTTATGTCGGCCAAATTAAATAAAAGAGAGGTAAATTAAAAAGAAGTTAATCAGAAATTAGAAAATGTAGTAATAAATAAGATAATGTAATTAATGTAATTAATAATCATAATAATTAAAAAATATTAAAACCAAGTCAATTAAAGATGTAGCTAAAATTAGAAAATAATAATTAAAAAAATGCAATGTAATTAATGTACTAATAATAATTAAAAATGAAGCAAAATATCACAACTTTAGCTGATCTTACATTTTTAGAAATTTGCAGAGATAATATGACCGACATAATACCTTTAATTTTATAGATTAATTACTATTTATTTACACAATTGGTCAGCTAAATAAATACAATATTCTTCTATGAATCTCTTGATGATGGGCTGTCATACTTAGATCGAAACGTCGATAGAAAAATTCTTCATATAGAATTCCAAACACTGTTCAATGCAAACCTGCGAAAACACAAAAACTTTAATCTTATCCCTGCATGGAAGATACGTATCACAATATCTAGCCGATCTTACATTTTTAAAAAATTGTAGAGATAATATGGCCGACATAATACCTTTAATTTTATAGATTAATTACTATTTATTTACACATTTGGTCAGCTAAATAAATACGAGATTCTTCTCCGAATCTCCTGATGATGGGTTGTGATACTTAGCCCGAACCATCTATAGAAAATTTCTCCATGCATGATTCCAAACACTCTTCAATGCAAACTTGCAAAAACACAAAAACTTTAATATTATCCCTGAATGGAAGGGATAAGCTAAATGAGATTATGTGCTTTGAGAAGAAACATATCAAAATATCATGGGAGACATGGGAGGGTATGTGTCATCCTTGAGCCCTCATTGATGGTGCATCGACATGACTTTGAGCCACTTGGAGACCCATGAGACCCATTTGGGAGCCCGAAGCCCAAAATAGGGGTTCCGAAGATGTTTTGTAGCATAATGAGGATGTCACCCTCTTCATCATGATTTTTGAGGCCCTCTACCAAAGTTCTAGAACAAGAGGCCCCAATGATGTCTTCTAGGCCTCTTTGCATGCATGACGTTAGCCTTGCGTGGGCTAGAGAGAGAGATAAATTATTTTTTAAAAGCTATCATGGTTGGCCTATAACCATGGGTGGGTTACTTAGCATCTTAGACATGTTAGAGGGGCTTGTTCATTTGTAATTCGACCTCATAGGTCTTGTATATATTTGGGAGACCTCATTTGAGATTTGACCATCACACTTGGGATTTTTGACCTCATTGGAGAATTCAAACCTGCAATTTGAGGAGACTGAGATGTTTTTGGGATGCACTTTGATGTTTGGATCTTTCTTACTATATTTTTGGAGCTTCTAAAGTATCGTTGATGGATGGATATACTCTACATTGTCTTGTAAGTGTTTCTTTTTGGTGAAATTATCCTACAAATATTGTCTAATGCATGGAATTTGTTCTCATGATAAGAATTCACATTTTGTTTTATTGAATATCTTTCAAAGTTATAATCTTGGGAAGTTTTGCATGTGTTACTCATTTATGATGTGGAAAGAATGTTCCTAGTGGATAATGATTGCATTTAATCCATGAAACTCCATTAACTAATGCTAAAAAGGTAATTGTTGAAAGGGGTAGCTAGGGCTTCCTCTTTTAGCCTCCTTAAAGGTCAATTTAGCCAATTATAAGCACCCATGACTCCAATACTCCCAATTGTCTAGTCACTAATAAAGTCCTTTGGTGGTCACACACAAATTTACATCATAAATTTTCCTTCCTTTTCTCTTCTAAAAATTCGTGCCTTTAAGGATAAGGAGGCCATCTAGGGCTTGGTGCGAAATCTCTTGGAGGAGGAATTTTTGAACTTTGTTTGGATATAGCTCTTCCTTTGTGTGCCCTCTAAAGGACCTCAAATTTTGGTGGAGTTCCCATGGTGGATTCTCCAAAAAGTTTGATGCCCTAGATGTCGCATCAAGAGGGAACCCTAGAATCTAATCCTTCAACTTAGGGATTCTTTGAAGGTAAATTCTTTAGTACTTAGTGAATTAAATCATACATTTCCTTTTCTCTTACCTACCTTGAACTTGGATGCACATAATCTCGTGTCAAGTCTCAACCCTAGGTCTTGTGTAGTCATTTCAAAATGGGTTTTGGGTGGAAAGTCTTATTAGCCTCTCCCAAGGCTTACACCTTTGTTGAATCTTTCCATTAGGCTGTGGTGACAGTAGGCCTTTGTCCCAGGTTTTATTGTGCCATATAGCTTTTGCCTCTTCACAAGGCCTGCTAGTTTGTGCGACAACAGTTCTCATGTTAGATTATTTGCATTTAGAATAGATTTGATTTCCTGTTTGGTATTGTTATTCGATGAAAACATGGGCGGTCAAAGTATGCCTAGGTCACATGCTTCCTTTGTTTGCTTATCTATGATGTGCAGGTAATAGGTCTGCAGTCCCAGAGGATTGCTGGTGTTCTCATGGCCTCCTCGTTCGAGTACATGGTTCATGCACTCTACCGAGAGCTCATGTCCCAGTTGGAGCTAGATGTTACCCACCACCAGTGGGTGACCCCATAGGAGAAATTTTCTCTTAGATTTGTCTTCAGCAGACAACCAACAACTCCTTTCTAGCCGCCTGATAGCTTTGATGTGCTACATTTCTCTGCCACCTGAGCCAACCATTGTGTACCCTCGCTCATCTACTTGTTCGTATGTTTGAAGGTGGGCCATCCAATCCCAGAGGTATGATTCTTCATTATGTAATTGGGTGTTTAAGCTTGTTTTTCTTGGATACACTTGGGTATGGATTATTGGGTGACTTGGAAGAAGGAATGGCTTTGATTGTACTCTTGTTCCCTTACCTTAACTGGGGGTTAATCCCGAATCCTAGTCCCATGGGATCCCTTTTATTGGCCATTGGCTTTAGGAATGGCACTACATGGGAAAGCCTGATTTTGGTTGTGTGGTCCCGTTTCCTGATGCCATATGTCTCACTTCCCTCCACTCATTCCAAGCCCTCTTTACATTATCTTTATCCGGGTCCACATTTCTCCATTGGGTCTACAAGGTGTTAGCCTCTCCTTCCCCTTGATCACATCTTGGGTCCGGCTAGGAACAATGCCCCAGAGGTTGATGTAGCTAAAAAAGAAAGATAAAAGCATAATATGGCCACATACAACAGCAAATGTACTACAAAATGCAAAAGATGGTTGGGACAATAAATTTTAGCATGTGGGAAAAAGCCAAACATGAGCTCTACCCCCTATTATTATGGCCATCACCCTCGTTCCTAGGGCCCCTTTGAGTGACCCTTGCATCTTTAAGGAACCCATGAATGTCCCAACCCTTGGTGTGCAACGAAATGCCTCACTTTAAGGGGGTAGTCATTGCTATATATTGCACATCATTCTCACATCCCCTTGAGCCCCGAGCAGTGAAATGAAGAAAAATCGATAAGAGGCAAGAGACATATGAAGAAGGGTGGAAAAACAAAGACTAGGTTAACTCACACATCACAATTGCTCCCTCCTACATTCATATACCCAAGTTTTGGGCTTTCCTCATCTTAACTGCCCTTAGCTACCCTTATACCTTGGCATGTGGTTGGAGTCTTCCCTTGTCCCCACTCCATTCCATCATTATTTCACATGAAACTTGCCATTTGAAGGGTGTACCTTGGACTTGTCATTCCCTCAGAGTTTGAAACCACCTAATATGGTTCTTCATTAATCTCTCCTGCCTAGGAAGGTAAGGGTTTTTTTTTTAAAAACAAAGTCAGTTATCTTGTATTCATTCCAAAAAAGAAGGCTAAGAGCCTTGATACAAGGCTTCTTGTTGATTGAGAAGGGAATCCAGAACAAAGTCCCTTTGTCTATATTTTCTTGCTTTTGCATAAGACAGACTAAATCCTACATATCCTATGACACTTACTTTGTAAACTTTGATAAATTGCCGCAACTAGTAAATACATTTACATTTCATCGATCACTCTAATGAAAGACAATACTACAGAGGACAAGATAACCATTTTGATTGAGAGCAAGGCCCTTTGGTGACTTCTACTAAGCTAAACCTTTCTATTCTTGCTGTTCTTGATTGATGGATCTCTCTTCATTCTGAGGATGCTTGCTTCTGCGATTATTGGAGCCAAAGTTCTCTGAAAATTTCTTTTCAACCATTTGACGAAGTGAATATAAGGCTTGCTCGATGTGGGAGCAACACTGGCAAATATTGTTGAGTGATTCTTTGAGGGAGGCTGATTGGTAGTATAGGAATCCTAGCTCTGATGAGCATCTTTCATTCCATTGTTCCTGCAATGCTTTGACTTGATCCAATTATGATTTGAGAGATTTACAATGAGGACAATCTGGGTTTGATGCCATAGATTGGGGGCTTTGAGAATGGGCAAAGATGAAGAGAAGGAATAGATCACCACGGGGCAGAGGGGATGCATAGTGGAGGGAGAAAGGGATAGCGCTGGGAGGAGTGGGAGAAGCAACACTGCACTTAGCAATTTGTTGTGAAGAGGTGAAAAGAAGGAATATATCACCACAGGACAGAGGAGATGCACAGTGGCGGGAGGAAAGCGCTGGGTGGAGAGGGAGAAGCAACACTGCACTTAGCGATTCACTATGAAGAGAGGGGATGTTGTGGAGTCTATTTGAAGAATTCTGAGCACGAGAGGAGAGAGTCTCAAACACATGATCTCTGAGGGTGATCATAAGAATCATTGCTTTGTATACGATTGGCTGAACATGGAATGTTACTTGAATGTGCTATCCACATGGGGATAGGAAATTTGTTCTTTGGAGATTTGCTGATGATCTATGAAGTGACGCATGTTGTTGTTTTGGGGGAGTCAATTTGGAATGACCACTTCTAATGTCCTTTCTTGCATGTGATCTGATAACATTTCAATTTTCATTGAATATGCTGGACAAGGATCTCTTCATTGATCTTGGCTCCTCCTTGGGGTCTACGACAGGCTTGTTTGCCAAATTGTCAGCCTTGTAATTGATTTCTATGAGGAAGTGGAAGAATGAGGCCTCTCCCAGATGCTTCATCTGTTGTTGAATTCGAATCACAATTTGTCCGAGGGCTGCATTGGTGATGCTTGTTCTCTTAACCATCTGTTGAATGAGAATGGTTGAATCCCCAATTACTATTGGATTTTTATAGTTGAATTCACGGAGGATCTGTGCACCCAAAAGGAAACCGTAAGCCTCTTTCGTGTTATTTGTTTCATTTCCGAATCCCCATTCGTAGGACACTATTTCTGTTCCTTCATGATCAAGGATTAATCCTCCTCCTCCAGCTCGTCCAGGATTATATTTGGATGCCCCATCAAAGAAAAGGTAGGGCCGATTATGTGCTTTTAGCCAATCCCCAAATTCCTTATCTTTCAGTCTCACCTGCCAATTGAATATGTTGAGTCGATTTCTCAAGGGGAAGCAAACATTGTGGGGTATCTTGTCCAGAACAAAAGTGAACCATAGCCTTTCTTCAATTTGCAAAGATTGAATGCCAATTTTACAATTTCCTTTTGAGAGGATGACTTTTGTGGAGAGACTCCAAATTTTAGCCATTACTTTCTTGCATTCTGGCTTTTTATCTTGGAAAATATGTTTGTTCCTAGCTTACCAAAGCTGCTAGCATAAGAATGTTAGGAGAATAGTCCAAAATTGCTTAAGCAAATTTTTGTTTTTGAAAGAATGAGGATAATTTCCATTTGGTAAAGAATTTAGAGATGTTGAGCTCGAAATTTACCTGAACTTGAAGAGTTTTAACCAAGGCTTGCCAACAATTTTTTGAGAATTCGCACGAGAGAAATAGGTGCTGAATGGTTTCCTCAGCTCTCGAACATAGAGGACATATTGAAGGGCCTTGGATGCCTCATTGTATGAGATTATCAACTATAAGGATCTTCCCCTTAAGCAGTGTCTCTGTAAAAACTTTGATTTTTGGCAAACTTTCAGTTTTCTACACGATTTTTCATAGAGGCCAATTGGACTTCCTTGGAGCCAATTTTTAAGATGTTGGAGATCTAGAATGGATGTGAGTTTGGCTTGCCCATTATGTTATCATCCGAAAGGTTAATTTCTTTCCCTCCCCCTGGAATTCTGGAAGTGTGGGCTTGTATGAGAGGCAATTTTTTTTTGAACAACTTCCAAATTTGCGAACAGGGGCTGCTAGGTGTCTGAATGTTAAGGAGTTGGTGTCGGGGAGCGTTAATGTATTTGTGTTCTAATACTTGCTTCCACCATGTTGACTCTCCTGTTATTAACCTCCAAATGATTTTTGCTCCCAAAGCTAAATTCATCAATCCTAGTTGTCGGATGGCTATCCCTCCTTTGTCATAAGGTGTTATTACTTTTTTCGAACTTATTAAACTAGAATTTTTTGTTTCTGTTCTGCCTCCATGCCATAGGAACTTCTTTATGATTAACTCTATTTGCTTTTGAATCCCTACGGGAGCCTGCACAATTGTATATTGGTATAAGGGGAGGGATGATAGAACTGATTTAATTAAAATGACCCCGCCTACAAAATTGAGCCATTGCATTACCCATTGCTGAAATTTTCTCTTCATTTTGTCTATAACCTCTGCATTCATTGGACATTTGGAGATTGGCATTCCAAAATATTTAACATGTGTCCAATCTATTTTGTAAGGGATTACAAAAATTTGAGATATGCGCTGGAGTGTTCTAGGAAGGGTGTTCCAAACCATATATGTTGCTCTTTAACTTGTTAAGTAGTCCTCCAGAGGCTTCCAAAAGTTGAACCATAATGGATTTGAACCTTCTAGCAACAGTACAAGAAGCACCTCCTATAAATAAAGTGTCATCGGCAAATTGGGAGTGATTCATGCTTTTAATTCCTCTGCTATACTAAATTCCAGAGAGGAGCCCGCTTTGCCTATCTTGCTCAAGTTTCCTACTGAGGGATTCAACCATTATAATGTAGAGGAATAGAGAGATAGGACAACCTTGCCTAAGTTCCTTGGTGCTTTGGAAGAAGTGCTCTGGCCTTCCATTGATTAAAGGGGCTATCCAGGGCCTATGAATACAAGCTTTAATGAGGTCGATGAAGTCCCTAGCGAAGCCTAATTTGTCTAGGACAACAAAAAGGAACGAGTGACTAACCCTATCGAAAGCATTTTCCATGTCTAACTTTAGGATGAATCCTTGATCTTCTCAGGATAGGCTAGCGGGTATGGATTCCTGGACTAAAAAAATATTATCTACAATCTTTCGATTGGGAACAAAACCACCTTGGTTTTTTGAGATCAAGTGAGGGAGGAGGGTTTTGAGACGATAAGCCAGGATCTTGGTTATGATTTTGTAAGAGGAATTGCACAAAGAGATGGGTCTAAAACGATTAAAGGAGGTTGGTCTTGTTTCTTTTGGAATAAGAGCAAGAAAGGTAGATTTTGTGTTACCCCCTATTTTGCGCTTGCACTGAACCCATTAAATCATCTTGAGTAGATCTTTCTTGATGAACTCCCAAAATGTGCGATAGAAGGCTATGGTGAATCCATCCGGTCCTGGTGCTTTGTCAAGGTGCATGTTCCATATCGCCCTTTGCAGCTTTTCTTCCTCCACTGGTTTGGTTAATGCTGCATTGGACTCCTTTGAACCCAGTTTTGGGGTTTTTCTTCAAAAATGCTCAAAACTATTTGGCTCTGGCTCTGCTGTTAGCAACCTTTTGAAATGTTGATGTGTCTCCTCTTTGATCTCATCCTGCCCTTCAATAACTTCATTTCCTTCTCCACTTATCATTTCTATATGATTCTTTATGCTTCGTGCTTTAGTTTGATTGTGAAAGAAGGTTGTATTCATGTCGCCAACTTGTATCCATAAGCTCCAGGATTTGATCCTCCAACTTTCCTCTTCTTTCCTATTTGTTTGGTATATCTCCAATAGAGCTCTTTTTCTTTGGTTTGCAATTCTTTAGTGTCTTCTTCATTTTCCAATTTCACCCATACATGGTCCCATTCTCTTTGTAGCTCGATTTTCTTCTGCGTTGGTTCCTTGCATTGAGTTCTAGCCCATTCTTTAAGTGCAATTCTGACCATCTTTAACTTGGATTCCTATACCCTGGCGATCCATTGATTCTCGCTTTCCATGTGGACTACACCAATTGCCTGGCCTCTTCGATGGTGGACAATTGAGGATTGTAGTGGAAGGGAAGAGGTCCCAAATTTGTGCTTTCACCGAAAGTCAGCGTGATAGGATTGTGATCTGAAGCTGCTGTTGAAATAATTTTTGATGAAATGATTTCTACTCCTGTAATGAGACTTGCGTGAATTAAAAAGCGGTCTAATCTTTCCTTTATATTCCCCTAACCTGTTCTTCTATTGCTCCATGTGAATTTTTTGTTCTTTGGAGTAATATCCAATAGATTCTATTCCTCTATTATATTTTCAAGATTGTCTCTGCTTGGGTCCTGGAGGAAAGAACCTTCTTGTTTTCTCCAACATTCATTACCAAGTTGAAGTCTCCTCCGACTATGACACTTTGGTTGCCTTCTGCTGCTAGTTGGTCTGTTAAGGATTTCTAGTGGATTTCCTTGTCTCTATAATGTACTGGGGCGTAGACATTGAATATTTTAATGATATTCCCTGTATTTTTTTTAAAAATATGTTTTGATCCAATGATGATATTTGTGAACTCCATTGAGTTCCATTATTGTTTGATTCCACATAGTGCAGATTCCTCTCGATGCTCTTCTTGCACTTATTGCTACACATTCAAAATTTTTTATTCTTTGGATTACTGACACCATTTCTTCCTCACTTAGCCTGGTCTCTTGGAGTAGAAATATTTTTGGGATTTCTGATTTGACGAGATCTTTAACTGCGTTTGTTTTGGAGATATGTTCGAGACCTCCACAATTCCAGGAGACTAGGTTCATTATTTACTTTGTGATGGAGCGACAAGGACCTTACCTCTCCCTGCCTGGGTTTGCATGTCCTTGATTCTTGCTCCTCTATCCATGTATGTATCCATTGGTTGCTAGATTCCAATTGCCATATCCTTTTGTGTTGCTTCGTCTCAAATCTCCTTGTTTGATTTCCTTCCAGTTTTTTTGGGATTCTCTGGACGGGCTAGTGTTTCTTTGGATTTATTTTTGGTTATGATACCTTCATAGGATGTGGCTTGTGGGGTCAATGATGGGCAGGGAGATGTAGGGAGGGGGAGGTGGGGGTTGGAGGGAGGAATATTAGGAGGGAGATTAGAAGACGAGGGGGAGGAGACAACATTGTGCTACTCCATATCGTCTTGTTGGATCTCACCATCTTCACAAGCTGTGTATTGAGAAATTAATGCTAGTAGAATTAGGGTTTGATTCCTCTTTCTTGATAATTACTTGTGAATTATGTTGGCTTCTTTTAATTCTTTATTAGATTATCTTTCATCAAGCAATTACCAAATTTTGTGTTTATGAAGATCACAAGAACAAGAGACACAAGATGTAGGCACTCTCAGCCAGGGCAAAACCCCTATCTAGGGGAAAACCCAATCAAACCTCTTCCTTCAGTAGTTTTTACAAGACAAGACAAGATAATCCAAGACTCTTTGACCTAGACTCAGACTTCCTCCAACCACCAAGCCAACCCTTCCTTCTTCTTCAGATTATAACCTTTCAGCAACAACTTCGACCTTGCAGAAGTAGAATTTCGACCTCTCCAGCAACAGAACTTCGACCTCTCCAACAACAGAACTTTGACCCTAATAGTAGCCCAATAACTTTTTACGAGTGAGGGAGAGAGATAGCCCAAAACTTCGATCTTGTCCTTTTACTGTGATTATACTTCTCTTGGAACTTCAAACTTTTTCTTCTTCTCCTTCTTGTGTATCGAACGTGTTGAGTGAGTGAGCAAATGGATCAAACTACACTTCTATATATAGTCTCTTTTGTGGGTCGAATTGCCCTAATGTTGGCCAACTTCATTATGCAAGGGCCGACTTGGTGTGGAGGTGACAAATGAATTATTTTACTCAATAGTAATTCTTTTAACATGATTCAAAAACACAAGAAGGGTCTCATAAAATGGACAATGACTCTTATGACTCAAGATAAAATCTAGAAGTCCTCAATGGGGACTTTGACCTAGAAACTAACGACCCAAGCATGAAACCCATGCTTTAATAAGTCATTTTAATAATAATAAATTTTTTTTTTTCTTTCTTTTGATAAATACGTTTCATTATGACTCAAATACAATTATGAAAGCGAACCTAGTTACATTCTTCAAAACTACGAGGGGATCAAGATCAGGGGTTGCAAAGGGTGAGAAAGGATTGCTGAGGAGAGATTGAGGGGCTCTAGACTACAGAGGGATAGAGGATTTAGAGGGGCGAACTTCAGATGGGATAGATCCTGATTGAGAAGGCCCTGCATACTTAGATGATTTATTGGGGTTCCCGAGATTTTTGCGTCTCACTGTTTCCCATTGCACTTCTTGGGTTTCTGTTGGTTCCTCTGCTGCTCTTTTAGAACATCTATTCGCAAAATGACCATATTCATGACATACCTTGCATTTGAAGGAGAGTTGTTCATAATCGAGTTGTTGAATGTGCGTCCAGTTATCTACGTTGATCTTCACTTCCTCCGGCAGCCCCTTGCCTAGGTCAACTTACTTGCATATTTGAGCGCATGCATGCAAATTTTCTCTTGGCTCACTTCTGTCTATATATTTCACGAATGCATAGCCGATTGCTTTGATCGAATCATCTCCCCAGCAATGGAGAGGGGGGTGACAAAGACGAACCCTGATCGGAACAACACTGTGCATGTCGAGTTCGGGATCGAAATCCGACGTCCATCTATTTAAGTATAAGCCTCTCGAATCCATAAAATATGGTGTGTTTTTGAAGATCGGGTCTCAATCTTCCTTGGATTCAAAGTAGAAGGTGAAGTAACCCCTACCACAAAAACATATAGAGATTTGACTTTGAGTTTTTGCAGCCCAAATTTGTTCAACCCATTTCTGAACTGTTTTCGGAGAGGGCCAAAGTCTAGTGATTTGTCCTGCCAACCCTCGCTTTGCCAGGGAGAGAGCGACTTTGCGAGGGATTGAAGGGTGCAACTCGATTCTTGGGATTGCATCAAGCTTCTTCACAAATTTGGAGACGGAAGGTCGTTCTGGAGGGCGCTCGACTGAACTGATGAGGCTCATGAATTCCTGGGTATGTTGATCAAGGGGATGTGCGTGAGAAGGAGGATGACCTTCCTCCAGAGAATCCTCTGGAGGGGCCATCGAGAGGAATCGATCAACAATCAATGAAGGGGATGCTCAGCGTGGGAAGACGCACAACGTAGAGCGATGAAGCAATGTTACAATTTTCCTAGGAAGGTGACATCGATACATGTTCAAAGCCCCCAAATTTGGAAGGGAAACCCACTATGAAGTGCCCATTTCTGCCCTTGGTTGACAAGCTTATTTACTCAATTGCACTAATGAATCATTGTATTGGAAGGTTAGGATATACATTGGATCTTATACAAGATTGCAGGTGGGTTTTCATCTTGGAGTTGGCCTCCCTATATGGGATCCATGCCCTCCAAAGGATCACAATGACATTTGTAGGGTGAGCATTGAGAGCCATGGGCCTCCATCTCTGCGGAGCATTAATTGCCACACCATGGGCTTCTTTAGCACCACCATTTGCTTGTTCATGCCCCAATTATTCAGAGATGATGATGCACTTGGGCCATGTTGCCCCAATCGGCTACACATTACATCCGACATTTGGGATTTGTTCCAAGGCCTAGAGGAGGTTATGTCTTTCCTAGGGAGACATGGGAGGGCATGTGTCATATTCTAATCCTCATTGATGGAGCATCGACTTGATGAGCCACTTGGAGACCCATGAGACCATTGCTTGTGCCGCAGAGCCACTTTAGGCACCACATGATGTTTTGCTTGGAGATCAAGGGGCCACCCCCTTTGACTATCATTCATGGAGGCATCTTCTTCATCACAACACTTGAGGACTCAACTAGGCCCTCCAACGGCCCTTTTGCACCATTATTTTATCATTTCGACTTCATTTGGATGGCTTATCTTACACATTTGAGCTATTTGGTGGGCTTGTCACCAAAATTATTGTTATTTTGCACGTTAAGTAAATTTAGGGGCATCTTAGGCTAAATCGGGCTTGTAGAGGCTCATATAAATAAAGTGAGACCTCATTTGTATTGTTCATTATCATCACTTCTTGGATTATCTCTCTTGGAGGAATTTCACACTTTTCTCTTGGTTGTCTATTGGAGATCTCTTGATGCATTTCGATATTTTTGGAGCTGAAATTTCGTTCTTTCTTGGAGCCATCTTTTTGATCTTGGCTTGGATATATCTCTTGTTATCTTGTAAGTAATCTTGTTGAAGATTTTTACATGAAAAATGTCTAGTGTGTGGAAATTTGTAACTAGCTTTTTCTTTTGTGCCATAATTATTGAATATTATTGTAAAATATTATTAGATTGCAAATTTGTGCATGTTACTCATTGATAACAAATAGACAAATGTTCCTAGTGGAGTAAAACTTGCTTTTCTTCCATGAAAATCCATAGATCTTGGGTGGGTAAATGTAAAAGAGTGCTTGCTAGGGCATCACTTTTTAGCTTCCTTGAAGAAAATTTCGGCCAAATTTCGAATCACTTAGAATCCATAGCCCAAGGATAAGGCATTGATCCAAGTAAATTTGGTAATTACCCCTTTTTCCCGTCTCTTTTTCTTCTCCCAAAAATTTCAGCCTCCTACCTAGACGACTGAGCTAGGGATGCCTACAAAATCCATTAGAGGGAGTATTTCTCGAATATGTCTCTACAAGCAACTGCGTTGGTGTTTCCTCTAGTGATGCTCTAGTTTGATTGAATTCCCATGTCGGTTTGCAAGAAAAATCAATTGCTAACTTTGACTTTGGAAATCATCTTGAATGTCTTGATAGGAGGTCTTCTTGAGGGTTTTTGCACATAGTATTCGGTGGAATAAATCATTCAAACCTTTCTCCTATCCCACCTTGACCTTGAGAGCACTTTGGAGAGCCCACTCCCACGAATATTTATAAACCCTAGGTCTTGTGTGGTCCCATTCTAGGTCCTTCTCAAGCATAGCGAGGGCCTATTTAAAGGTATATAATCATCTTGCAAAGCTTCTTAGGAAGTCCTTATCATCTTTGGAGCCTTGACCCTAGGCATCCTTGTCATTATTTGAATATCATAAGCCCTAGGTCTAAGTCTCTTCCTCATAGGTCTTTCTTGGAGAGCCATTAGCTTCTCCTGAAGCATTGAGCCCTTATTTTGAGCCTCTCCTTTTAATAGGCCTTGGAAATCACATCATACCTAGTGATTGATCCGATTATTTTAGGTGATTTCCCTCTTACTGTGACTCCTCCCATCGATGAAAGTCCGTAAAGTAGTTCGTAAAGTGCAAGAGACATTGACTGAGGTGACACTGGGTCTTTGTCCCATTATTGTTGCTTGGTCTAGTAGTCGTCCCTTAGGCACCCCTCCTCGGACCCTTGCTAGATTGTGTGGCAACAATAGTAGAAATTTAATCTCTGACAACAAGAAATGGAGGGGTTGAAAGATAAATGTAAAGGTTTAAATATGCTTCAAGCGTCCTAGCGGAATTTGCGAAGTGTAATGTTCCTGAGGGATGAATTAAGCCAAGGGATGAAGCAGCTTATCAATCCTTGTAGGCTATAGTCCTCGATAAAGGGGAAAACCTCGAAATACCCAATGTTGGGTAAGTTTTGGGGCAAGTGGGGAAAAAAGCCCAAAGATGGGGCTTGGTGTGAACATCAATTAATTAAAGAGAAAAACCCCCTCATGGAAATTTATAAATACAAGAGGCTTAGAAGCATTTGAGGTATCTTTGGATTGGGTAATTTTATCTCTGTTCTTCTTTGAGCCTGAGGCTCTTAGGGTTTAAAAATTAAGACCCCTTTTTAGTCTTGGACTAGTTTCGGTGAAGGTAATCCCACCCTGCCTGGTCACTCTCTTTTATCTTTTCTATTAGTTTTTTGTTTTGGCACAGGGTTTCTTTATACAAGGAACAACAAGGTATCTCAAGATAAATCTGCGAGGTTGGCCGAATTCCTCAGAAGCTAACTACATGGACAGATCAAAGTACTGGTGGCAAAATCTTGGTGAAAATTCGTTTGAAGCATACTGTTACCCACCACTTCGTGGGTGATATCCCTAGGAGAAATTTTTCTCCATGATGGTCCTCAGCCGACAGCCAACAACCCCTTGTAGCCCTCAACAAGCTCTTGTGCCATTTCTTTGCCACTTGAGCCAACCATGTGGTCCCTGACCATCTGTATTGATCGTATGTTTGAATATGTGCCTCCCAAACCTAAAGGCATGTCTTGTCATTTGGTAATTGAGTATTGGGTTTACTTATCATGGACACTTATGGGCATGCATTGATGAGGGGATTCATCATAAAGAGTGGGCTTAGTTTGTGCTTTTGTCCCCTTGACCTCTTTTGGATGTTACCCTTGGATTTTAGTCCCATGGGATTTCCTTTACTGACCATTTGGTTTTAGGGTGGTACTACTTGGGAAACCCCGACTTTGGTTGCGTGGTCTCGCTCCCTTATCCACATATATCACTCCCCTTCCATTCACTATACCCCCATTCATTGTCTCTCTCGCCTGTGTCCAAATTTTCTCACTGGGTCCATATAGGGTTGGCTTCCCCATTCTCTTGCCCCCACTTTGGGTCAGGCTTGGAACGATGCCCCAAAGGTTGAAGCAACTAAAAAGGAAAGTAAAAGCATAAATGGTCACATTCAACAGGAAAATGTACCACAAGTTGCAAGATATGGCCGGGATAAACATAATTAGCATGTGGGCAAAAGCTAATACATGAGCTCTACCCCATACCCATGGCCATCACCCTGGTTCCATAGGCCCTAAATGAGCCTCCTTTATCATTCTGGAACCCATTATTGTCCCGAACCTTGGAGGGCAATGAACTGCCCTACCAAAAAAGGGGTAATCACTACTATATCTTACACATCGTGCTCTTATCCTTTGAACCCCAAACAATTAATCATAGAAAAATCATAAAAAGGAAAAGATATATAAAGGAAGGTGAAAAAATCAAGGTCGAGGCACCTCATCTCCCACGATTGCTCCCTCCTACACATTACATACCCAGGTATGGGCTTCCCTTTTTCTAGCTACCCTTGTGCACCTATATGTGGCCTAGGATTGCCCCTATTCCATTTCACCTCTTTATGATATGCCACAACCATTTGAGGGATGTACCTTGGACATCTATCCTCTCTAAAGGTAGAAACCACCTAATAAGGTACCTGGCTAACCCCCTTTGGAGCTTGGAGACATTAGCACATGCCAAAGCCCACTATGGAAGGGCATGCCATTATGAAGTGTCCACTTGTTGTCCATGGTTTGTAAGCTCTTTTACTAGATTACTTTAATTACTTGTTGTACTGGAATGCTAGGGGATGCATTGGATCTTATGCAGGATTGCAGATGGTGTCCATTTGGGTTTAGTCCCTCTATACGGGGTCCTAACCCTCTAGAGGGCTACATTGGCACATATAGTGTGTGTGTAGAGAGCCACGGGCCTTCACATCAGTAGAAAACACTCCATGGATCCCCAAATATGTTTAGAGATTGCTAGAGATCCACCTTTTGGACAAGGAAGATGCATTTGGTATACTATGCCCAACTGGCCCCACAAGTGCACCACACACTTGACAGGTGTCCTAGGACTTGTATGATGACATGGCAACATTGATTCCATCATATCAGCCCTTACAGATGGTCTACAGGCATCTTCGACCCATATGGAGACCCATGAGGTCATTGGTGTGCCCCCACACCCATTGGGAGCACCACAGGTTTATTGTTTGGAGAACAAGGGGCCACCCCCTTGTCCATCACTTTTGATGATCCTATCATTATGGACTTATGGACCTCATTGGGCCTCTTGGAGGGCCCTACGACATGCATATATTATTATTTGACCTTTTGAGAGGCTTGTTATTTTATTTGTGAGCTAGTTTGGTGGGCTTGTCACCAAAAGTTAGTTAATTTGCACATTATTTTACGTTTAGGGGCTAATGTAGGCCCATTAGGTAATTAGAACTCCTAATGAGTGAATAAATAGAAGTTGGATGGATTCATTTGTATCATCACATGGATTTGGATCATTCTCTCATTAGAGAACTTTGCACTTTTTCCTTGGTGGATATTTTTGGATAATGGATGAATTTTGATGTATGGATTGGGTTCTTCTTATCTTGGAGGTTCTTATATTGCAAATGTGTTGTTGGTTGGATATATTCTCTTACATGTAAGTGCAGTTTTAACACTATTTTCTTTCGTTTTGCTGCACAGTGCATACAATGGTTATGAGATTTTCGCTATTTTAAGGCTAATTGCTACATGCATTTATGATATCGATGTGGAATTATGTTTCTATTTAGCTTATCTCTATGTATGGGCCATTTTTGATGAATGAATTGTCATAGAGATCGTGTTATCTCAATAAGCCTCTTCCATTTGCAACGAAGTATAAATTCTTTTAAGGTCACTTTTCTTCTCTTGCCCTCAACATTAGACGAAGTCCACTTGAAGAGCCTCCTTGAACAAGAAACAAAGTCCATCTTCATAATTCTCCTTGAATCCATATCCCTAAGAGAAATTAGGCACTGATCCATCAAAAGGTGGTCATTTAAATCATGTTCTTTCACCTTTTCCTCCCTCTTATAGGTCTAGCCACACTGGGCCACCTAGGGCATCAATTTCCCGACAAACTAGCCCTAGAAAAATTTTGATCTCCTAGACCCTACTATGCTAGTGTGTCCTCAAGGTCTCCTTTGAATGTGAAGAGATTCCGACGATGGGCTTCCAAGATATCCCAAGCCCTAGGTCTAAGATCAATTTTTGCCCTAGTGTTCCCAAGGCTAGTACCTCAAAATCAATTTGACATCTGTAGGTGAAAATTCTTGTTCAATCTTTTCCCCTTGCTTTGGTCAGGTTGAGAATATCATTGGTTGCTAGATTCCGTCTCCTTAACTGGGCTGGGTCCACTTGGCCCCGTGTGGTCCCATTTCTTGTCAAAGACAATTCCTCAAGGGCAACTCGGGAATCCAAGTTCTATAAGCATTTTAGGGATTGGGAAACTCCTTTCCAAGTCATATTCCATTAACATAACCCTCAAATCCTCATTTTTCCCTTTAAAGTCTTGTACCTTGCTTAAAGAGCAAGCAAGCTCCATTCTTAATCATATCCTAGGGAAAGGGTCTTTAAGGTCACTTCACATCTATTTGTTGATCCATCCTTTATAATTGACTTCCTAATTAACGAGTCTCCTCCCATCGGTGAAAGTCCGTAAAGAGAAGGGAGTCTTAGTTGTGGTGACAGTGGGCTAAGTCTCTATCATTGCTTTTGACCTAGCAGTTGCCCTCTTAGGAGTCCCTTTTAGGTCCCCTGCTGGTTTGAGTGGTAACACATACCACAATTCTTGAGGCTGGAAGAGTGAAGAACTCCTGAGCTAGACAAAATTCATGTGGTCAGATTATAGCATTGGACATTGAAACATTCTGAGGCCAAATTCCTTGGTCCGAGACATTTAGTGCTAGTAATTTGAGTTTTTTTGAGGCTGAGCGAGACTTTTTGGAATCATCTTGTGGGTTCTGTTGCAGACCGGGCATGTTTTGAGGATAAGATTATCATTTGTTACCCTATGATTAATGCGAAGGGTTTTCTGAAGCCGATTTCCACAGATCCAAGGTCCTAAGTATATAGTGCAGCCCTGTAACTAAGGAGAAAGAGTCCCTGGGGAAGTGTGAGGGTTCTAACTTGCATTAGATCTGAGATATTGAGGTGGAGTACGGACCAAATCTGAGGCTGAATCTTTGCTTGAAGTTGACATCACTTTTTTCCCTCCACTCGAAGATCGTTGGATGGTAACACTAACCTGTAGCAAATCGGAGAATTATTGATGGAGATTCTGATCTAAGTTTGTCATGAGATCAAGATTTGCTGGGGTAGCTTATGAGCAGTAAAAAGGGTTTAGAGAACTCTGAATATAGCCATATACAGAGAAAGGAAAATTATCAGTCCTAGATGGGATGTTCTGTATAATGCTAGTAGAATAGTTTCCAAAGTTGTGGATCATAATAGCTGGGATTTGATTTGCACAGTATTTTAAGTCTGTGGAACTTGTATGTACTGGAACTGTTGAACCTGGGCTTTATTGGCATCGTTGGAGTGTGACATCGTTGTGTTGAATGTTATTGTGGAACAATGATATTGTTGAACAGTGATATTGTGTTTGGATCATATTGTACCACTGAATGGACTGCTTTTATCACCACTTAATTGAGCAAAGAAATTTTGAACCCTAGTTATCTGAAACCCTAATACAAAATTACCCTTTATACTACACAAAGGGCCCTCATAACCCTAAAAATCCCCTTTAATTTGTTACTGACATTACACAAAATAAGAACAAAAACAATGTTGGTTCAAAAGAGTGGATCTACCACATTTAAGTTCATACTTGGCTTGGGAGTAATAGTAGGGTGAAGGCTTGTTTTCTTCTCTTTGTTGGCCAAGGTTCCAAGTTTGCAAAAAATGACAGTGATTCAAAAACTCTGAAATGCTTAGGTTGCAAACCGAGGCAGATGGTGTGGTTTCTAGTTGAAAATATCAACACAATGTAGGGATTGGGAAGAGACTGAAAATACAGGTTTAGGGTCTTCTGCTAGTACCTGTAAAGATGAGGAAGTTGGCCTCTCAAACTGCAGCAATTACATGATTTTATAATAGACAACTTCATGAGGATGCAGATGATGCCATTGGCCTATTTTTGTTTTTTAATGGCATTTATTTCCCTATTAACCCCTCTTCTTATTATAAGACATGGTTAGGAATATTGCAGCAACATGAACTTCATAGGTGCCCCTATGGGAACATAAGGTGAGGACTTCTTTTCTAGACAAACAATACACAAGGATCAATCCACAATTGAGGATGCATCATGAGGCTCAAGCAAGGATGGGATGGTCTATTGTTATGGAAGGGTGGACACTGGACAGATATTTGTAGGTTGTCCACCCATCAACATTATTGTTACATCTGCTGGTCTCTTCTTCCTTAGGGCAGTTGATTGTTCAGGAAAGCCAAGGATGTGTCTCTCCAATTTGAGATTCTTCAGGAGGTGATTGAGGAGGATGGGCCACAGAATGTGGTGCAGGTAGTGACAAATGTAACAACTGTTTGTAGATCATCAGGGCATACATAACCCCATGTTGTTTGCATGCAATCAACAATGCATTGAAGGACATTGGGAAGATTGATTGGATATCAGAGGTGGTGAAAGCAGCAAAAGATGTGCATATTTTTATTTGCAACCACTGTAGCTCCTTAGCCATACGCAGGAGTTATTTAAAGGAAGGAATCCCTGAAGCCCATTGAAACTTGATATGCAAGTTTTTCTTCTATTAGAAAAAATATTGAGGTGCAGCTACCATTGCAAAAGATGGTTGTGGGATCTGAATGGAATAGATGGCCAAAGTTCAAGTTAAATGAGGGGAAGAAGGTGAAGATTCAGGTGATGATTGGTGGGTATTTTTGAAATACTTGGTGTTGTTCAGAACCCCAGTAGCAAAGGTCATTAGATTTGTAAACAATTACTTTCCTGGTCTTGGAGAGATTTATGAGACCTTTGATAGTATTTGGGTGTGAATTAGAGCTGCCATTTGTGTGATTACGTTGGAATTCTACACACAATAGATTTGACCCATCATTCAATGTACTTTCTGCAATAACTATTGACACGTGTATGAAATGTTGCACATTCAGAGTTAGAAACACATGATTGATTAGAATCTTAGATATGAAATGACAAAGTGTGCAATAATGTTGCAAACATTGTTTTGGGGAATATATTGCCATGGGTATAGAAAGAAACTCATGGAAAGTGTCAGAAATTATCCGAAAACATAAGATTGGTCCTTAAATACTTGGAAAGACTGACAATTGGAAACTTGAAAAGCTTAAAAAAATAGGAAATATTAGGAGAAACGGGAGATATTTGCAACACTAATGTGCAAATGAAATGTGAATTTTGATTTTATGATTTATAATTTATCATGTTCATTGCTCATGATTTTCAAGTTCCAACTTTTCAATGTTTCCTTGTTCAAGGGAGAATGTTTAGTTTAAAGCTTGAATATTTAATCATTAGTAATTTAGCATATTTTTTATTTTTATATATTTGGGGCAGAGTTCCCTATGTTTTGTATCTGTCGTACCCAATTTTTTTTTTTGGCCTGGGTGAGGGGGAGGTTGGAGGGGCACAGTTTCCACACATACTGGGTATGCATCACCATGTATCGGAAACTTGTAATATTTTGCTTTTTATCAAGGACTTTTTTGTTAATTGCGTTCTTTCCTTTGGTGGTTAAGTCCTTGGGCATTGTTACAGAATATGGGAGATTCTCAAATTATTAAATAATTTTTCATTATGATATGTTTCTTATGGTCTATGGTTAATGACAGATTTGAACTCGATTGACAGTATGGCTCAAGTTTGCCACACCTTTTTTCAGTGGTACAAGGATGTCAGCTACCCTCTGTGGCAGACATGCCCGCTGCATGGTGTTTTAGTTCACCCCTTACAGGGTATACCACTGTCAGTTATGTTGTTATGTGTCATGTGCACTTTTGTATAGCAAGTGTAGCTACTTCTCTTGAATCCAAAAATTACATTGAATGTCAATGGAAGGAAAATGATAATGAATTAAGAAGATATGGCTTGTCGATGAAGGCAGCATGTTCTTGGTGATTTTGACAGAATATATACCCCTCACCCATGGCATCTTAGTTGAAGAATGACGGTGTTGCAGATTTCTAGAACTTAAAATGATTATGAAAAATAGAAGCAGAGAATCCTCAAGAAAATTGTAACAGGATCCAAGTGTAACAGTCCTTTTGGAATATTTAAGGGAGATCTTGATTTTCAAGGTTGAAAAGATAATGAAATCTCTTGAATATTGTATTATTTTATTTTCTGTACATTCTAATAAAGCTTCTCATTTCACTCAAAATTAATGTTCTTTGTTTAATTTTTAGTGATAGTTAATATCTAACATGTTTGCTTTAACAATGATGCTTATCGTTAGACTTTTCGACTATTATATGTGATCTTTTTGCATATTAGGAATTCTTTTGTCAAGATCACCTAAAATGGCAGTGGATGCTGGTACTGTTTATTTAATAAATTTACCAATTAGTCAAATTACCGGTCCTTCTGCTCTTGTTGATGCAATTTTTAAAACTTAGTGTGTTGTTTTGTAGGCAGTGCGCTATCTGATGAGGTTTAAAAGTGAATACACATGCAAATTGTTAAATATTGCCCGCCATCAAGCATTTGGAATGAAGGCTGCAAAAATGGTTCTTCAAACATTGCCTCCTGAGTGGCCAAAGGTATATCTCTCTCTCTCTCTCTCTCATATTACATTTATGGTACTCTTTCAATCCCATTGACATACTTTTGTGGTCATTCCTTGGACATTAATAAAAATACTCTCTCTCTCTCTCCATGGCCTGTGCATATGTGTGCTTTTTCATCTATGAGGCACAAACTCATATAGACGTGCACACTTTCTTCTTTTAAGTCAAATTCAAATGCATGCAGTTACAGATGTTTTTCTCATGCATTATTGGATTATTCTTATTGACCTTAAAAAGGAGCAAAACCAGAAGAATAAGAATAAAGGGAATATGTGTCTATGAATTTTGGTTTCAGTTTCAAACTTTCAAGATGCAACACTTTACACTTTTTGAACACTTGAAACTGATGGCTAGCTCATTTTCATCTAAATTTTAGACTTTGCAGATAGGTTGATCTGATGTGGTTGTGGTTGGGTTCCAAGGGTTGATCACTATAACTTTAAACCTCTCTTAAAAGAAAAGTAGAGAAAACGAATTTCAATGCAGCTACATCTTATGAAGGCTGCATCCTTATGAAATATTTAACACATCATTTATCTTCTATTTTGGAGGAGTGCTGGTATATGGACATGATACTGATTGTGCAATTGTTGTACAGGTTGCTATTGCAAGGTCTGAATCAGAGATTGAGAGATATGTTTGGTCTAATCAGAAGCCTTGGGTTCCACGACCTCTTTTGAGCATACATGTAAGACTTGGTGACAAAGCAGCAGAAATGAACTTAGTGGCTTTTAAAGGCTACATGAATCTTGCACAACAAATTCGCAGACATTTTCCAGATGTTCAAAATATTTGGCTATCAACAGAGATGCAGGTAATATAAAAATTTGTAGTCGAAAGTAGAGAATTCAGGTCCATTGTTATGGTTGGGGTGCTATGTAAGTTAATATCTCTTGTTCAAGGTTTTTCTTCATCTCTCGTTTGCATTTACAATTGTGAAGACCTGAATTTTTTTTTTCCACATAATTTGGATGGTATTCAATTGAGTTTCATGTTAAGCTATGAAGCTAAAGAAAATATATGTCAAGCTGGTTAATTGCTATTATACCTCTGCTTTTCCATCTGCGAACAAATCTTGTCTTGTGTCATTAGCATGCTTTAGTGGTGGACCATCCAGATTCCATATCAAACTATTTATGTTTTGCACCATGATGCATTTTCATTAGCTATAAGCAGTAATAGCAAGTTAATAGCTATTGTACGGGAATGACTATGGGCCATGCTGTTACAAAAATATAATATTTTATTATTAATAAATAATTTTCATTTAAAATATGATTATATAGAAATGCAATAATGTTATTCTGAATTCAGCATCTGCTAAGGACAACATGCCCTCTCCAAAATGTTGACATAATATTTTGTGGGTGGCTATAGTTTAAAGTCTCATGCTCTTTAAATATAACAAATTTTGTATTAGGACCATCTTATTATTATTATTCTTTCCTGAGTATTAGGACCATCTTTTAGTCCCTTTGCAGTTATTATAAAAGTTGACAAGCTCAAAACTGCAGATGCTGATAATATTTTGGATGATTATAAAGACTTTAGAAACTGAGTGGGATATCCCTCAACGATTTTGTTTATGGATTATATCAGAAGATCCATGTATGTGTGGTAGCTGACATCTGTGATGAAGACAAAGAGGCATTACATATCACCTCTAGGCTCTGATGTCAAACTGAATCACCTAATTAACTATGATTACATACAAGCATAATAATGTTATTCAGCATCTTGCTAAGGACTCAAGGTAACATATTCTTCCACCTCTCCAAAATGTTTTGATGTAATATTTTGTGAGTTTTATTACTGATAATATCACCGTCTTTAAATATACATAATTTCGTTAAGCATGCTCATCGAGCTGTGTACTCAGTACAATTAATATTCTTGCCTTAGTATTAGGACTGTTAAAAAAATCTAGCAGCCACAATGTGTAAAGTCCCAAGAACCAAGTAGTAGCTTTGTGTAAGTCATGAAGGCTACCCAGTGCCACCTCGGTAGTTCTCTCTCTCTTTAGGTTGGCTTTTCGCCAACTCAAGGGGAGTATCCCTAAGTAGGATTGCTAAGGCTATGGAGTGGAGGTTCTAGGTGATGTTTGAAGAGTAATCCCTAACACAACAAATAGTTTTTAGGAGTAGTGAAACTATGAATGGCTTCAAAACAATAAAGGTGACGGAAACCCCAAGATTATGCCTACCAAGTTTTGGGCAAAATAGTCAACGAACATCACTCCAAAGAGGGCTATTTTGTGAATAGTTAAGGAGGAAAGGGCTGCAAATAGTATGCCACAATCAGTCTTACTAGTGCTCAAAATTACTACAGAGATAAATCTTGGAGAGCCCTATCAGTGCCACTCTTGAACAAGTTATGAAGGTTCTGCCCTATAATGATATATTATTAATTATAACAACCACTTGTTTGATAGGTAAAGGATTGATATATGCAGAAATATAACAGAAAAACAAAATAGGAAGGAGAACCTCCTTACATTACTCCTACCTAAATGGAAAATATTCCCTTACAAGTTACAAGGCATTCATAAAACCTTTTTTTGCCAGAGTTTCCTGCAATTATCCAACAACATTAAAAGCATGCAAAAATCAAACCTCACACATGATAAAATGATATCTCTAAGCATACATAAAGATTGCCAAAATGATGTGCAATGCAGCCAAGGGGAGAGTTCCTTAATCTCCAAATTCCCAATCACCTTTATAATGGAGAGAGAGCTCCTCTTTATAGAGTGAGTATTCTCTCATACAATAAAATATTATTATTTGCTAAATAACACCATGCCAAGTCAAGCAAATATTATAATAATGGAGTGGTTGGATATCTCTGTAGTCCATGGTTGACCAAATCAAACAGATGTGGACACAAACCTCTCCAAACCAACTTGCCCCATCTACAAATAATGCTCATGAAGGGGGCACACCACCAAAATAGCCACCAAACTAAGTCAAATGCAAGATATAAGGAAATAAGTCCTGTTGCACCCTTTTTGTCAAAGGTTCGAGGAAGCAGATATGCCAAAGAATTTTCAAATGATCGGGTCATCTTTCCACAGTCATATGTGTCATTGTAAACCCATTCTACAAGTTATGTAATGTAAATGATGTTAGTAAGACGATGAATATATGTAACAACGTAGGTAAGCCTATTATTTTGGCAAGAGTTTCATCCTAAGAGGTTTTTTATCTCACTGATTCATATGTGTTTCTAAACACGGATGGTCGGCAAAGTTTTTCCCTCCAACCTCACCCCAAAGAGAGAGTGGAATTCTTCGTCAAAGTCTTAGGTGAGTCCTACTGTTCTAGTCGAGTCTTATGTAAAAGTGGTTTGGGAATAATTTAAGCTAGTTGGCTAAATAATTTTATTACAAACCACTTGGTCGACTGATCATATTGTGTCGCAGAATGGAGTATGTATTTTGAGGGTCTAAGCCAAACAGCTATCCCCCTTTGAGGGTTGAATTGTAAATCTTATGTAAAAATATTGTAATGCATGGTCCCTTATACTTAGATACCATGGTTAAAATATTAGATGATGGAAAAGACATTAAATCCCATCAAGTGTCAACTAATTATTTTTTCTAGTAAAAAATTGAATAAATCCTAAGCCAAAAAATTAATTAAGAGTCAAAATTAAGTTGATAGGAAAATTAAAGTTCTCCAAGTAGAAATTTCGTGGGTTTTAAAATAATTAATTTTTGGAGGTCCTCCACCAAGGGAATATTGGATATTTCAAGAAAAAATAGACCCTTGGACCTTGGTTGTTAAGTCAAAGTCAATTTTTTGAGGAAATTAGCTCAAAATAATTAATTTTGAGTTAATAAAAATGGAATTAAATGAGAAATTCGAAAATTCCTCGAAAATTAAAATTCAACGGCTAAGATTAAAAGATCTTTAAGTATTTATCAACGCCCGAGATTATTTTGACAAGGATCAAGCAAAATAGCATTATTTTTCCACTTGGAGGATTTATCTATAAATTAGAGAGTCATTTGAGTCTCTAGCCATCTGATATCTGGCTAAGAAATTGCTGCTGAAGCATTGATGTAACACTATTGTCCCGCTGGAAACTTTTTTTGAAATCATATTAAAGATTTTGGGGTATAGTTCAAGGTGTTCAGTGTTCGTTGATTTATCGTATGTGCTGGCTACGGGCTTTCCTATATTGCACTAGTAAACGATAAAATTTGTTTTTCATTAGATGGGAATAGAGTCATTCTGCTGATAGTTTTGGGCTATTCTTAGATGATTTGATTCACCATATGATTAATAGATTTTCTTTATATATATAGTGTTTGCAGGTACCTTAGCCGTTGGTCTCTAAGTTCAGAAACTGTGGGCATGAACTGACTTTCTTTGGATCCCAAATATTTATGTGGTTGATTTAATCTTCGCTAAGGCTATAGTGTGTGTTGATTTTTATGAAGTGTTTTTAGCCATTTATCAAAGAAAAAATTCCATAAAAATTATTTCTCAAAATTTATTTTAAAACCCTGGTATATTTGTAAATTTTGTAAATAGATTTATAATTTAAATTTGTAAATTATTTTTGCTAATCGGGGTTTTGAGATTTTGTGTATATTTGGTGGGTATTTTATCTCCATTTTTGGATATTTTTGCAGGGTAAGATCTAGTCTCTAATTTTCAGAAGTTGGGATTTCGAGTTTTAAGCCTCCCGAGGCCATATCTAGCCCCTCCAAAGCTAGGGTCCTCCTCTATCCCCCCTGCGTCATCCATTTCAGCCTCTGCGTTATCATTCTAGCCCTTTTTAGGGCAGGTCGTACCCTCTATGTGCCTCTACCTCCCATTTAGGTCCTCGCGTTAGGGTCTTTAGGCCTTATAAGGCCTAGCCATAGGCCTAGGATGCCTCGACTACCCTCCTTTGCCCCAAACAACTGCCTCAAAGGCTAGCTGTAGCCTTTAGGGCCCTAATTGGCCCTCAAACCCTAGCTGTCAAGCCTTTTAGGGCCTCCTGCCTCCATCGTTAGCCTTTCTCAACCTCCTCCTTCCTCTGCCCTTTCTTTGGCCTCCTACCCACTTTCCCCTTAACACTGGCTCCACTGGGCTTAGCGTTGGCTCTAGTTTGCCCTAAATCCATCTCTGAATTTTCTGGAATGAATAGTTGGTGGTTTTGCAAGTTTTTAGCATCAAAAAGTTTGATTTTCAGCAAGCAACTTCACCCTAAAGTTTTAGTAAATTTGGACCAAAGGATCTTCAAGACCTTGGGCATAGGGTTTGCTCTCTAAACCCTAGTTTTCTCATTGTTTTGCTACTGCTGCAATTTCATCATTATGACAGTGATATATAAACCTTAAAATCACATTAAGTTGGTCAAAATACTCTAAAATTGCAAAATTTAAATTTTCTAGAAATTTGGCCACTTGGGCATCAAGGATTTAGCTTAGATCTCAATTTTTGTTAGCTGGAATTTTCTGCATAAATTACTGAATCATATCTGTAATTTTTTGAATCACACGCCTAAAAAGGTCTCAATTTTTTATTTGTTATTTGTTATTTTTTTAAATTATTATTATTATTATTATTTTTTTTCCTTACAGTTTTGGCAAATTTTTCCAAGTTTTGGGCAATTTTGGGCACTTGTTTAAGCACTAATAACTCACTGTTTACAAATTCTTGCTACTGTAATAAATAGATCAGATCTAGAATTTTCTGGATATTGCATCTTAAAGTGGGCTAAAATTCATAATTTACATTGACAAAGTGTTGGGAAACTCATTGATCATCTGTGACTATCATAGGCTTGTTGTTTCTCGGATCTAAAGTGATTTTGTTACGGCTGTCATAAGATAACAAGTGCTGAAATTTCTGAACAACGTTGCTGATTTTTGTTATAGGAAATCTAACTCTCTCTTATTTTATCTTGGTCATAAAGATTGTTTAAGTTTGCACTTGAAAACACTCAAATATCTAAGTTTAATCTTGTTGATCTAGTTGGCATTGTGATATTGGCATAAGAATATTTTGCGTAATTGTTATTGATAATCATTAGTGGATAAGTGCTATCATTGGTTAAGCATCCTGTGGATCAGTTCATTATTGGCACTAAGTTGACTAACACTTTTCTTGCTTGTGAGATTGCATATAACTCATTGATAATTACTATTGTCATTAAGGATTCCGTATAACTTAAAGTACTTGAACATTAAGTTGATCTCAAACTAAGGGTTTCACTCATAATCATTGCATACACATCCTAAGACTAGTTGCACTAATAACTTACCTCCAAGCATAAGCTTAGTTTATAGACTCCTAGGACAACCCTTTTCCAATTAGCTTGAGGGATTTAGCTTTTCTTAGTGGTTAACAAAGTGACCTTGCAGTCGTCAGAGCCACAGTCTCTGCAGCACCGGAGGCACTAGGTGGTTGGAACACAGGGGAAGGTATTGTTAATCATGCCACTGCCTGCCTACCATTGGCTTCCATCCCACTATCTACTATGAAGACTATTTCTCAAAACAGTTAAGGGAGAGGTTCAACTTAGACTAGGCATTTAATCTAAAATTAACCAACATCCTTGAATCACACCTAGTTCTTAGGAGTTGCATCTCATATAGGTTAGTCATTCATATAAGCGGCAATTGTCCATTTGGTTACTTGGCTCTAATTTCTAATACGCAATAAGTTTTGACTCCATCAGGCATTGGTTTCAACATTAAATACAATCAAATCATTAATCTTGCTATATTTTTACCAGGTAGCTAGGCAACTCAACTGTGTCTCTCGAACAAGTTGGTTTCCAACTTGTTTTCCATCACCTCATTTCCATAGGGACTACCCCCCATAGCCTGTTGTTGGGAGACAATTAGAACAAAGCGGGCGGTGATCATAGTGACAACCCTTGTCCTGAGCGGTTGTCGCGGTGCCTATACAATCTGAGAGACAACATTTTTTGGTGCTGTTGTCGGGGATGAGTTTGCATAGCCCGTTACGCAACACAACATTTTTTGGTGTTGTTGCCGTTGACAGATTTTTCCGTTCTCGGGGTTTACAACAATTTCTCATAATCTTTTAATCATATTCCATCTTTACATTAATCCCGTCAACGACACAAGAATTTTTGGCACCCTTCTTGCATCATTCTTCATATTCTCATCACCTTATCCCTTGTTCTCTCACTAATCATTTTGTCTTGTTCATCCACACTTTTAGCACCTGGACATTTACGTTGGTTCCCTATTTGGGTGGCCACTCCACTTACTCATCCATTCACTAGAACGTACTCTAGAATGAATCCTAGTAGTTTGGTTAACCCTGCTCCTGATCCTGAAAAGGTTCTAAGAGCCCGGTTAAACAAATTACATTCTAGAGATCATTTAAATTTTCTCGTATAGGAAGATCTCCTTGATCTCCACTTGCTTTTCATCAACTATCCTATCAATCAAGACATCATGGGTGATTTCTACAGGCCTTTCAACTTCACAAACATTCAGGGATATCCACATGATTTGCCGAATGAATCCACTATGAGCAAGATGCCACTTTTCCAAGGGAATAATGCTTAAATTATGAAGCGCACATAAATAAGTTCAACAGTTTCATCCATAGATTTTCTTATGCTACTGATTACAAGCATGAAGATGTCCAAATAAAATTGTTTATCCTTTCTTTGGAAGATGATGCTCTTGGCTGGTTTCAAGATAAAGCTGACAATGCCTTCAATTCTTTAAGGTCCCTTCTTGATGCATTCAAAATTTCAAATTTCAAAGATAAGTATGAAGATAAGAGAGAAGGGAAGTATTTGGTTAAGGGATTCAACACTATTAAGAAAAGAGAAAATGAAACAGTTGAAGAATTTAACCAAAGATTTAATAAATTATTAAGGGACATGACTCACGATTATAATGTGAAAATTTCTGAACCTAAGTTACAAAAACCCTACTGCAATTTTCTAATTTACTTCTCCTACTTGTTCGATTTAATTAACAAGTTATTTTTCTGAACTATTCAACAAAAACATCAAAATAAATACTACTGCAGCCTACACATACATACAGATCATTTACTAAAGCATAACACACACATGACAAAGGACACAATATTTTTTGGACAATGTCCCCAGAAAAACCCATTGCGGGAAAACCGGTGCAACAACTCTTAGAGGGTTTGTCTATTAAGCAGAATACCTGAATACAATCAAGGGCACCAGTAGTCGTTTGTCGAACAGAGAAATCACGACAGATGTACCTTTATCACTCGGAGACGAAAAATATGGTTGATTCAGCTGAGTCTTCCCACCTTCTAAATCGCTGAATACGAGCCATTTCTGGCCCACTGGAAATATCAGCGCTGCCTCTCTTGGCACTGTGTAGCTACTAGAGCCTCTGCACAGCATAGGATGCTCCTGCGTCACCTCTCTGGGCTCAGCGTTGCCTCTGTGTCACCCTGAAGGGCCTGCGTCAGCCTCTGCGTGAGCCTAGCTAGGCTGTGTCCTATATGCTGGGTCTCTGCGCTGCCTGGTACGGATTTGCCTCTTTGCCTATGTATTCTCGGCCTTAGATCTAAATAATCCCTGGCCGATCTGCCCCTCACCAGCGCTGCCAGCTCACTCGAAAATTCTCAGCAAACCCGCCCCCGAATTTCGACTTAGCTCAATTGCTATCGCTCTGTGTGTCTTCGCGGTGCCTATACAATCTGAGAGACAACATTTTTTGGTGCTGTTGTCGGGGATGAGTTTGCATAGCCCGTTACGCAACACAACATTTTTTGGTGTTGTTGCCGTTGACAGATTTTTCCGTTCTCGGGGTTTACAACAATTTCTCATAATCTTTTAATCATATTCCATCTTTACATTAATCCCGCCAACGACACAAGAATTTTTGGCACCCTTCTTGCATCATTCTTCATCTTCTCATCACCTTATCCCTTGTTCTCTCACTAATCATTTTGTCTTGTTTATCCACACTTTTAGCACCTGGACATTTACGTTGGTTCCCTATTTGGGTGGCCACTCCACTTACTCATCCATTCACTAGAACGTACTCTAGAATGAATCCTAGTAGTTTGGTTAACCCTGCTCCTGATCCTGAAAAGGTTCTAAGAGCCCAGTTAAACAAATCACATTCTAGAGATCATTTAAATTTTCTCGTATAGGAAGATCTCCTTGATCTCCACTTGCTTTTCATCAACTATCCTATCAATCAAGACATCATGGGTGATTTCTACAGGCCTTTCAACTTCACAAACATTCAGGGATATCCACATGATTTGCCGAATGAATCCACTATGAGCAAGATGCCACTTTTCCAAGGGAATAATGCTTAAATTATGAAGCGCACATAAATAAGTTCAACAAGCTTCATCCATAGATTTTCTTATGCTACCGATTACAAGCATGAAGATGTCCAAATAAAATTGCTCATTCTTTCTTTGGAAGATGATGCTCTTGGCCGGTTTCAAGATAAAGCCGACAATGCCTTCAATTCTTTAAGGTCCCTTCTCGATGCATTCAAAATTTCAAATTTCAAAGATAAGTATGAAGATAAGAGAGAAGGGGAGTATTTGGTTAAGGGATTCAAATACTATTAAGAAAAAGAGAAAATGAAACAGCTGAAGAATTTAACCAAAGATTTAATAAATTATTAAGGGACATGACTCACGATTATAATGTGAAAAAATTTCTCGAACCTAAGTTACAAAAATTCTACCGCAATTTTCTAATTTACTTCTCCTACATGTTCGATTTAATTAGCAAGTTATTTTTTTGAATTACTCAGCAAAAACATCAAAGTAAATACTACTGCAGCCTACACATACATACAAATCATTTACTGAAGCATAACACACATATGACAAAGGACACAGTACTTTTTGGACAATGTCCCGAGAAAAACCCAATGTGGGAAAATCCCGTGCAACAACCTTTTAGGGTTTGTCTATTAAGCGTAATATCCGAATACAATCAAGGGCAACGTGGTTGTTTGTCGACCGCAGAAATCACGACGATGTACCTTTATCACTCGTGGAGACGAAAATATGGCCGATTCCGCTGAGTCTTCCCACCTTCTAAATCGCCGAATACGAGCCATTTCTCGTCCACCGGAAATCTCTTCGCCGTCGCCCCCGGGCACTCTGTAGGCGATTAGAAGCTCTCGCACAAAGATAGGATGGCGGTGCGTCACCTCTCGGGGCTCGCATTGCCTCCGTGTCACCCCGGGCGTCCGCGCGCTCTGCCTCGCGTATACCTAGCCGGGCCGGCCCCATATGCCGGGTCTCGCGCCGCCCTCGGTACGGATTTGCCTTTCGCTTGCGATTTCGCCCTCGCATCTCGAATAATCCCTCGCCGATCCGCCCTCACCAAAGATCGCCACCACTGTACCCCCCGTAAACCCGCCCCCGAATTTCGACTTAGCTCAATTGCTATCGCTCTGTGTGTCTTCGCGGTGCCTATACAATCTGAGAGACAACATTTTTTGGTGCTGTTGTCGGGGATGAGTTTGCATAGCCCGTTACGCAACACAACTTTTTTTGGTGTTGTTGCCGTTGATAGATTTTTCCGTTCTCGGGGTTTACAACAATTTCTCATAATCTTTTAATCATATTCCATCTTTACATTAATCCTGCCAACGACACAAGAATTTTTGGCACCCTTCTTGCATCATTCTTCATCTTCTCATCACCTTATCCCTTGTTCTCTCACTAATCATTTTGTCTTGTTCATCCACACTTTTAGCACCTGGACATTTACGTTGGTTCCCTATTTGGGTGGCCACTCCACTTACTCATCCATTCACTAGAACATACTCTAGAATGAATCCTAGTAGTTTGGTTAACCCTGCTCCTAATCCTGAAAAGGTTCTAAGAGCCCAGTTAAACAAATTACATTCTAGAGATCATTTAAATTTTCTCGTATAGGAAGATCTCCTTGATCTCCACTTGCTTTTCATCAACTATCCTATCAATCAAGACATCATGGGTGATTTCTACAGGCCTTTCAACTTCACAAACATTCAGGGATATCTACATGATTTGCCGAATGAATCCACTATGAGCAAGATGCCACTTTTCCAAGGGAATAATGCTTAAATTATGAAGCGCATATAAATAAGTTCAACAGTTTCATCCATAGATTTTCTTATGCTACTGATTACAAGCATGAAGATGTCCAAATAAAATTGTTTGTCCTTTCTTTGGAAGATGATGCTCTTGGCTGGTTTCAAGATAAAGCTGACAATGCCTTCAATTCTTTAAGGTCCCTTCTTGATGCATTCAAAATTTCAAATTTCAAAGATAAGTATGAAGATAAGAGAGAAGGGGAGTATTTGGTTAAGGGATTCAACACTATTAAGAAAAGAGAAAATGAAACAATTGAAGAATTTAACCAAAGATTTAATAAATTATTAAGGGACATGACTCACGATTATAATGTGAAAATTTCTGAACCTAAGTTACAAAAACCCTACTGCAATTTTCTAATTTACTTTTCCTACTTGTTCGATTTAATTAACAAGTTATTTTTCTGAACTATTCAACAAAAACATCAAAATAAATACTACTGCAGCCTACACATACATACAGATCATTTACTAAAGCATAACACACACATGACAAAGGACACAATATTTTTTGGACAATGTCCCCAGAAAAACCCATTGCGGGAAAACCGGTGCAACAACTCTTAGAGGGTTTGTCTATTAAGCATAATATCTGAATACAATCAAGGGCACTAGTAGTCGTTTGTCGAATAGAGAAATCACGACAGATGTACCTTTATCACTCGGAGACGAAAAATATGGCTGATTCAGCTGAGTCTTCCCACCTTCTAAATCGCTGAATATGAGCCATTTCTGGCCCACTGGAAATCTCAGCGCTGCCTCTCCTAGCACTGTGTAGCTACTAGAGCCTCTGCACAGCATAGGATGCTCCTGCGTCACCTCTGTGGGCTCAGCGTTGCCTCTGTGTCACCCTGAAGGGCCTGCTTGAGCCTCTGCGTGAGCCTAGCTAGGCTGTGTCCTATATGCTGGGTCTCTGCGCTGCCTGGTATGGATTTGCCTCTTTGCCTATGTATTCTCGGCCTCAGATCTGAATAATCCCTGGCCGATCTGCCCCTCACCAGCACTGCCAGCTCACTCGAAAATTCTCAGCAAACCCGCCCCCGAATTTCGAATTAGCTCAATTGCTATCGCTCTGTGTGTCTTCGCAGTGCCTATACAATCTGAGAGACAACATTTTTTGGTGCTGTTGTCGGGGATGAGTTTGCATAGCCCGTTACGCAACACAACATTTTTTGGTGTTGTTGCCGTTGACAGATTTTTCCGTTCTCGGGGTTTACAACAATTTCTCATAATCTTTTAATCATATTCCATCTTTACATTAATCCCGCCAACGACACAAGAATTTTTGGCACCCTTCTTGCATCATTCTTCATCTTCTCATCACCTTATCCCTTGTTCTCTCACTAATCATTTTGTCTTGTTCATCCACACTTTTAGCACCTGGACATTTACGTTGGTTCCCTATTTGGGTGGCCACTCCACTTACTCATCCATTCACTAGAACATACTCTAGAATGAATCCTACTAGTTTGGTTAACCCTGCTCCTGATCCTGAAAAGGTTCTAAGAGCCCGGTTAAACAAATTACATTCTAGAGATCATTTAAATTTTCTCGTATAGGAAGATCTCCTTGATCTCCACTTGCTTTTCATCAACTATCCTATCAATCAAGACATCATGGGTGATTTCTACAGGCCTTTCAACTTCACAAACATTCAGGGATATCCACATGATTTGCCGAATGAATCCACTATGAGCAAGATGCCACTTTTCCAAGGGAATAATGCTTAAATTATGAAGCACACATAAATAAGTTCAACAGTTTCATCCATAGATTTTCTTATGCTACTGATTACAAGCATGAAGATGTCCAAATAAAATTGTTTATCCTTTCTTTGGAAGATGATGCTCTTGGCTGGTTTCAAGATAAAGCTGACAATGCCTTCAATTCTTTAAGGTCCCTTCTTGATGCATTCAAAATTTCAAATTTCAAAGATAAGTATGAAGATAAGAGAAGGGAAGTATTTAATTAAGGGATTCAACACTATTAAGAAAAGAGAAAATGAAACAAGAAGAATTTAACCAAAGATTTAATAAATTATTAAGGGACATGACTCACGATTATAATGTGAAAATTTCTGAACCTAAGTTACAAAAACCCTACTGCAATTTTCTAATTTACTTCTCCTACTTGTTCGATTTAATTAACAAGTTATTTTTCTGAACTATTCAACAAAAACATCAAAATAAATACTACTACAGCCTACACATACATACAAATCATTTACTAAAGCATAACACACACATGACAAAGGACACAATATTTTTTGGACAATGTCCCCAGAAAAACCCATTGCGGGAAAACCAGTGCAACAACTCTTAGAGGGTTTGTCTATTAAGCAGAATACCTGAATACAATCAAGGGCACCAGTAGTCGTTTGTCGAACAGAGAAATCACGACAGATGTACCTTTATCACTCGGAGACGAAAAATATGGCTGATTCAGCTGAGTCTTCCCACCTTCTAAATTGCTGAATACGAGCCATTTCTGGCCCACTGGAAATCTCAGCGCTGCCTCTCTTGGCACTGTGTAGCTACTAGAGCCTCTGCACAGCATAGGATGCTCCTGCTTCACCTCTCTGGGCTCAGCGTTGCCTCTGTGTCACCCTGAAGGGCCTGCGTCAGCCTCTGCGTGAGCCTAGCTGGGCTGTGTCCTATATGCTGGGTCTCTGTGCTGCCTGGTACGGATTTGCCTCTTTGCCTATGTATTCTCGGCCTTAGATCTGAATAATCCCTCGCTGATCTGCCCCTCACCAGCATTGCCAGCTCACTCGAAAATTCTCAACAAACCCGCCCTCGAATTTCGACTTAGCTCAATTGCTATCGCTCTGTGTGTCTTCGCAAACTGACCCCAAGCCTTCCTTTAATACTTTTTTCGTTGAACATTCAACAACCATGATCTAATCTCTAATCGACTACTAAGATTAGAAAAGACTTGATCCACGTCACTTAGAACATTCTCACCCACATGTCTAAATTAATTCACTTTAATTATTTAATTTCCCTAAGTTAGACTTAGGGTCTCCATTAAAATAATTAATATTTTGAATAAATTAGGATCCAGGTGGAATTTCTCCAAACGATTTCTAGGTCTTGGAGATCTCATGTGTTTTAGCCCCTCCACAAAGTTTCAGAGCTAGAGTACATCTAATGCTACCCAATATCTCAACACTCCCTCTTAGCGAGGAATGTGCTCTAGCAACACTTCACTCCAGAAGCATTACTCTGATCCATGGCATCGATCCCCTGCACTGCTGCCCCTCATCCACTGCGCTGCTGCTCTCTGTACTGCTGCCCATGACATTGTCATTACCACTGCTTCATTTGTATTGCATCTCCCTCTCAAATGCTACAGCTTGCTGCCCATAGCATTGCCACTGGTAACTGCTGCACTGCAACTCAGTTGCTGAGAAGTAAGCAACTGAAGGACATCACCCAAAACACTGACAGACAAGTCAATTTGGTTGCATCTCGATTCTGAAGCACCCTCTGCTATTTCTCTACGCTGATCCTCTTTTGCTTTGTGCTGTCTGCTGCTCTGCACTACGTAAGCACTGCCTCTACGCTGCTGCTGCCTCTCCTCTGCGTTGCTCCAATCTTCAGCGTCTCAACACTACCAAAGTGCCTCCATGATCCTCTGCACCAACTAACTCCAATCATCCTGCTACTGTCTTTAAGGGCTCCCGTAGCTCGTATGTGATCCAAGAGTTTGAGCACCTCAAGGATCCTGCCCCTTCTCTGCAGTTCAAGAGAACTACAGATCAATGTCACCCCACCTCTTCTCTCGAGGTACATGAGCACTCATGGCCACATCATCATCACTGCCATCATCCCCCTTGGCTGCTACAACCTTGGAATCTAAATCTTCCTTGCCCTTCTTCTTTCGAGGACAAGAATTGGGGAAGTGTCCCAATTCGTCACATCTGAAGCACCGAATCTTTGAGAGGTCCTTCTTCTTCTTCCCTTGCTGCTGCCTCTATCCCTTCGATGCAAGAGTTGTATCTTCCTCCTCTTTATTTATCTTGGCTTCTCCACTGCTGCTGCCCCTCTAGGTTATTCTCCTGATTTCTTCCCGATGAAGGATTGCCCACATGTCCTCCCAGTTTGGAAGTTGTGCTATGCCCAAAATACTTTGGAAAAATGTCTCCCAATCATCGGTGATTGCATTCAGGGCAATCCTCACCAAGAGACCGTCATAAGAGTTGCTCCCATCGCAACTAGCTGATCTCGAATGGCCTTCAATCTAAAGAGGAAGGGATTGATCTCCTCTCCCTTGTGCATCACAAACAAACACATGTGATTCTCCAAAAGCATCTTCCTCTGGATGGAGCTACCTTGATACAACGTTTCTAGTGCTTGCCACATTTCATTTGTCATCTTCTTCTCGGCAATATGTGGGACCACATGATCCTTCACCCCATCCATGATCAAGTGCTTAGCCTGCGCCTGATTTTCATCATACTTCTTTAGAGGATTAACATCGATCGAAACGACCATAACCCTCTCGGCATGGTCTCTGATACGATACTCATCAAAGACTGACAAGATCCCGACATTCTAGATGACAAAGTTAGACACACCGTCCAACCTGTCCTGATCTCTCAATCCGTGTGAGGCAATCTTTGCTCAAAAAATGTCGAAGCGAAAAGCTCTTCTCCCTTCTATTGCTGCTACTCTCAGCAAGAGACTGGATCTGGGTTTCTTGGCGATATAAACCCTCTAGAGACTATGCTCCCTTTGACTAGTGATTTCCCTCCCAAAAATCCTCCACCAACACTATCGAACCAACCCTCTACAATCACTTCACTCATCGAATCTCAGATTTCTTGACTAGAAAATCTGCTGAGGAACTGTTCCCCCTTACTTTGTCAACCTTGTTAGACACTGTTTTGCACCGACAGAAACAATGCCTCACCAACAACTTCGAAGATCAGAAAACTACACTTCCAGCCACGACAATCGGTGCAATGTCACTCCCTTCTGGACTGCGTCACCCTCTTGGGTCTGCGTTAGCCCTGTGTGAGTTTGCCAAGCTCTGCGTCAGCTCTACGTGAGAAGAAAGGCTCTACGTCACCCTTGCTGGGTCTGCGCTATCCCTCTAGTGCTGCGCTGCCTTTTTCTGGATCTGTGAGCTTCAACTGCCTTCCTACAGCAAAAAATCTTCATCTCTTTGCTGATGGCTTCAACTTGATCTGCAATAGCTCTAATACCATGTGAAAATTTCTGAACCTAAGGTATAGAAACCCTACTGCAGTGTTCTGATTTACTTCTCCTACTTGTTCGATTTAATTAACAAGTTATTTTTCTGAATTATTTAGCAAAAACATCAAAGTAAATACTACGGTAGCCTACAGATACATACAGATCATTTACTAAAGCATAATGCACACATGACAAAGGACAATATTTTTTGGACAACGTCCTCGGAAAAACCCAATGCGGGAAAATCGATGCGACAACTCTTAGAGGGTTTGTTTATTAAGCAGAATCTCTGAATACAATCAAGGGCAACAATAGTGGTTTGCCCAACAGAGAAATCACGGTAGATGTACCTCTATCACTCGGAGACAAAAAATATGGCTGATTTAGCCGAGGATTCCCACTTTTTGAATCGTTGAATACGAGAACTTTCTGGCCCATTGGAAATCCCAACGCTGCCTCTCCCAACACTGCGTCAGCTCTGCGTAGCTGCTAGAGCCTTTGCGCAACACAGGCTGCTCCTGCATCACCCCTCTGGGCTCAGCGCTGCCTCTGCGTCACCCTGAAGGGCTTGCATCAGCCTCTGCGTGAGCCTGGTTGGGCTGTGCCCCTCCTACTGGGTCTTTGCGCTACCTGATACGTATCTGCCTCTTTGCCTATGTATTCTCGGCCTCTGATCTGAATAATCCCTTGCCAATCTGCCCCTCACCAACACTGCAAGCTCACTCGAAAATTCTTAGTGGTTGGGCTATGTCCCTCTTGTTGTGTCTCTGCGCTGCCTAGTACGGATTTGCCTATCTGCCTATGTATTCTCGGCCTCGAATCTGAATAATCCCTTGCCAATCTGCCTCTCACCAACTCTGCAAGCTCACTCGAAAATTCTCAGCAAACCGCACCCTAGAATTTCGACTTCGCTCAAGTGCTACCGCTCTGTGTTTCTTTTCCAATTGACCCCAAGCCTTCCTTTAATACTTTTCTCGTTGAACATTCAACGACTGTGATCTAATCTCTAATTGACGGCTAAGATTAGAAAAGACTTGATCCACGTCACTTAGAACATTCTCACCCACATGTCTAAATTAATTCACTTTAATTATTTAATTTCCCTAAGTTAGACTTAGTGTCTCTATTAAAATAACTAATATTTTGAATAACTTAGGTTCCGGGTGGAATTTCTCCAAATGATTTCTGGGTCTTGGAGATCTCATGTGTTTTGGCCCCTCCACAAAGTTTGGAGCTAGAGCACATCTGATGCTACCCAAAATTTCAACATACAAGCCTCCTGACAAGACAATTCTGGAACAGTATCTTGAGGCTTACACACTCTTGTTTTTCCAAAAGCACCAGTGAAGAGTTAGAAAAGGACAAGAAAGCTTCAGGAAAATCGGAAATCCCAGGTTTTGAAAGAATCCAAATCAAGTCTAAGGGGAAAGAAGTTAAGGAAGAAGAGTCTGAATCAATTAAAGAATTGACCTGCTTAATGAAATAAATGAAGGTTGAACATGCTAGACAGATAAGTGAGATGCAAAATCAAATGGAAAGGTTCATAATGCAGAGTATGCTGCCTAGGAATAATAATAATAACAGGGGTAACAACAATAATCCATGGCCAAGAAGAAGTCCCCCGAGTGATCAAACGCTTCCTACACCACTTGAGTCTGCTCATATGATTGATGAACCTGTTCCTTTCTGCAGACCTTGTGAGAGTTTCCATGAAGAAAGCACACGTGCATTTGCTAGAAGAATCTTGGAGGAAAGTAGAAATCAACAAGATAATAATACAAGTCAAGATAACTTCAAAGAAAGTCGTTGCGCCAACATGATTTCATTAGCCTTTGCCATTAATACCTTCAATGAAGAAAAAGACCCCATTACTCAAGCATATGGTGAGAAGCCATCTCAGGAGAAGATTTCAGAACTTGCAAAAAGTAAAGGTTATACAAGGAGAGGTAAACATCAGAACCAAAATAAACAATTTCCCTCAGAAGGGTATAAGTCTGGATTAAAAGTAGATTGGGTAACATGGATCAATAACATTAAGATGTCAGTTCCGGTCTTAGAATTGTTGAAGATTCCCTCACAAAGAGCCTTGTTCTTCAAAGCTTTAGGCATTTCTCAACAAGAAAGATTTGATACTTAGCTGATTACCCATACAAGATCATCATTATGGACATAGCAGTAATTGATGTGCTAGATGTATGGAAATGCTTCTTTCTAGAAAGTTTGCAGCTGACTTGGGTTGTTCTATTCAAATAGATCTATCTTATGCCACCATTCCAGTAGCTATAGGTGGCATGGTTAGTTATACAGAGAAGTGGAAAGAAGGTATCATGTGGAAGTCCCAAAGAAATTGGAAAATGGTGAATAAGTTGTACCACAAGGTCATCCACCATATTTTGAGTCAGGGTTTGTCCAACCAGTATGTCACTTTTCTTCTTTCCACTACTCATCCCCTCCTCCGAGCAGAAAGCAAAGTAGGTTGCAGTTTGATAGAGATGTGCAACACAGTGATCAGGAAATACACTGACCGAAGAGGGTCAAAGTTCAACAAGGGACATCTGAAAAGCAACTTATTGATCTACTAGTCAGTGGACAAATGCCCGAGATTGTACCTCATTAATCTCATCTGATGCCATGGGGCATCATTTTGTATAGTATCTCTAACCCTACTCCCTTTTATTTCATGTCATTATGATTAGATAACTTTATTTCAGTTTGTTAGAGTAGATTTTTCTATTCCAGCGGCATTTACTATGTATACATGATGATTTTGATTTTGAATGGATATCTATTTGATGGACTTCTGTTTCCTTGGATGTAGAATTCTACGGTTCTCACGCTACTTTATGAAAGCAACGTGTCCCCATATGGAGCTAGATGTTGCACTCTTTTTGTCAAAGGTTCGAGGAAGCAGATATGCCAAAGATTTTTCGAATGATCAGATCATGTTTCAGCAGTCATATGTGTCATTCTAAACCCATTCTGCAAGTTATGTAATGTAAATGATGCTAGTAAGACCATGAATGTATGTACCAACCTAGCTAAACCTATTATTTTGGCAAGAGTTTCATCCTAAGAGGTTTTTCGTCTCACTAATTTATTTGTGTTTCTAAACACGGATGGTTGACAAAGTTTTCCCTACAACCTCACCCCAAAGCTAGGGTGGAATTCTTTGTCAAAGTCTTAGGCGAGTCCTAGTGATCTAGTTGAGTATTGTGTAAAAGTGGTTTGAGAATAATTTAAGCTAGTTAGCTAAATTATTTTATTACAAACCACTTGGTTGACTAGATCATGTTGTGTCACAGAATGGTATATGTATTTTGAGGGTCTAAGCCGAACGAGTATTCCCCCTTTGAGGGTTGAATTGTAAATCTTATGTAAAAAATATTTTAACGCATAGTCCCTCGTACTTAGACACCATGGTTAAAATATTAGAGGGTGAAAAAAACATTAAATCCCCTCAAGTTTCAATTAATTATTTTTTTTGGAAAAGAAAATCCTAAACCAGAAAATTAATTAATTTAGAGTCAAAATTACGTTGATAAGAAAATTAAATTCCTCCAAGTGGAAAAATTCGTGGGTCTTAAAAGAATTAATTTTTGGAGGTACTCCACTAAGAGAATATTGGATATTTCAAGAAAAAATGGACCCTTGGACCTTGGTGGTTAAGTCAAAGTCAAAATTTTGAGGAAATTAGCTCAAAATAATTAATTTTGAGCTAATAAAATGGGAATTAAATGAGAAATTCGAAAATTCCTCAAAATAAAAATTCAATGGCTAAGATTAAAAGATCTCCAAGTATTTATCAACGACCGAGATTATTTTGACAAGGATCAAGCAAACTAGCCATTATTTTTCTAGTTGGAGGATTTATCTATAAATTAGAGAGTCATTTGAGTCTCTAGCCATCTGATGTTTGGTTAAGAAATTGTTGCTGAAGCATTGATGTAACACTATTGTCTCGCTCAAAACTTTTATTGAAATCATAATAAAGACTTTGGGTGCAATTCAAGGTGTTTAGTGTTCATTGATTTATGGTATGTGCTGGCTACAGGTTTTCCTATATTGCGTTGGTAAACAATAAAATTTGTTTTTCATTAGATGGGGATAAAGTCATTCTATTGATGGTTTTGGGCTAATCTTAGATGATTTGATTCGCAATATGATTAACATATTTTCTTGATATGTATATAGTGTTTGCAGGTACCCCAGCCCTTGGTCTCCAAGTTAACAAGTTGTGGGCATGAACTAACTTTGTTTGGATCCCAAATATTTAAGTGGTTGATTTAAAGTTTGCTAAGATTATAGTGTGCATTGATTTTTTAAAGTGTTTTTAGCCATTTATCAAAGAAAAAATTCGATAAAAAATATTTCTCAAAATTTATTTTAAAACCCTTGTATATTTGTAAATAGATTTGTAAATTATTTTTGCTAATTGGGATTTTGAGATTTTGTATATATTTGGGTATTTTATCTCCATTTTTGTAGGTGAAGTCAAGAGAAGACGCTGGAATAGAGCTAGATCTTAGGCCCTTGAGGGTAAGATCTAGTCTCTAAAATTTATGCAAGGCCATCTATTGGAAAATTTGCAGCAAAATTCATATTTGAAGCAAATAAAAATTTTCAGAAGCTGGGGTTTCGAGTTTTAGGCCTCCCGGGGCCAGATCGAGCCCCTCCCAAGGCCAACGACCTCCTCCATCCCCCCCGCGTCATCCATTTCAGCCTCTGCGTCATCATTCCAACCCTTTTTAGTGCAAGATGTACCCTCTAGGGGCTTTGTCCTCCCTTTTAGGGCCTTGCGTTAGGGTCTTTAGGCCTTAGAAGGCCTAGATGTAGGCCTAGGAGGCCTCGACTATCCTCCTTTGCCCCAAACGACTACCTCAAAGGCCCTAATTGGCCCTCAAAAGCCTTTTAGGGACTTCTCCCTCCAGCATTAGCCTTTCTCAGTCTCCCCCTTCTTCTTTTGCCCTTTCTTTGGCCTCCTACCCCCTTTTTCCCTCAACGATAACCATACTGGGCTTAGCGTTGGCCCTAAAACCATCTCTGAATTTTTTGGACTGAATACTTGGTGGTTTTGTATGTTTTTGGCCTAAAAAAGTTTGATTTTCAGGTGGCAACTTCACCCTAAAGTTTCAACAAATTTGGACCAAAGGATCTTCAAGGCCTTGGGCCTAGGGTTTGCTCACAGTTTTGCTACTGCTATAATTTCATTATTATAACAGTGATACATAAGCCTTAAAATCACATTAAGTTGGTCAAAATACTCTAAAATTGCAAAATCTAAATTTTTTAGAAATTTTGCCGCTTGGGCATCAGATCAAACTTAGATCTAAAATTTTGCTTGCTAAAATTTTATGCATAAATCATTGAATCAGATCTGTAATTTTCTGAATCACACACATAAAAAGGGCTCAAAAACTAATTTTTTTTTTAGTTTTGGCAAAATTTTTCAAGTTTTGGGAAATTTTGGGCACCTGTTTAAGCACTAATAGCTCATTGTTTACAAATTTTGTTGCTAATGTAATAAATATATTAGATCTGGAAATTTCTGGATATTTCATCTTAAAGTGGGCTAAAATTCATAATTTACATTGGCAAAGTGTTGGGAAACTCATTGATCATTTGTGACTATCATAGACTTGTTGTTTCTCAGATCTAAAGTGATTTTCTTACTGTGGTCATAAGATAACAAGTGCTGAAATTTCTGAAGTAACATTGCTATTTTAGTTGTTGGAAATCTAACTCCCTCTTATCTTATCTTGGTCATAAGCATTGTTTAAGTTTGCACTTGAAAACACTCAAATATCTAAGTTTAATCTTGTTGATCTAGTTGGCTTTGTGATATTGGCATAAGTATATCTTGAGTAATTGTGATTGACATCTTGTGATTGATAATCATTGGTGGATAAATGCTCTAAGTTCTTTCAATTGTATCATTGGTTAAGCATCCTGTGGATTGGTTCATTGATAAATACTTTCTTGGTTGTGAGATTGCATATAACTCATTGATAAACACTGTTGTCATTAAGGATTCATTATAACTTAAAGTACTTGAACATTATATTGATCTCCAACTAAGAGTTTCACTCATAATCATTGCATATGCATTCTAAGCGTAGTTGCACTAATAACTTACCTCCAAGAATAAGCTTGGTTGATAGACTCCTAGGACAACCCTTTTCCAATTAGCTTGAGGGATTTACCTTTTCTTAGTGGTTAACACGATGACCTTGCAGTCGTTAGAGCCACAATCTTTGTAGCGTCGGAGGCACTGGGTGGTTGGAACGCAAGGGGAAGTATCATTAATCAGACCACTGCCTTCTTCCTATTGGTTTCCATCCCACAACCTACTCTGAAGAATGTTTCTCAAAACAATTAAGGGAGAGTTTCAACTTAGACTAGGCATTTAATCTCAAATTAACCAACATCCTTGCTTCACACCTTGCTCTTAGGAGTTGCATCTCATATACATTAGTCATTCATATAAGCGATAGTTGTCCATCCGGTTACTTGGCTCTAATTTCTAATAAGCAAGAATTTTTGACTCCATCAAACACTGGTCTCAACATTAAATCCAATCAAATCATTAATCTTGTTAGATCTTTATCAAGTAGCTAGGCCACTCAACTGTGTCTCCCGAACAAGTTGGTTTCCAACTTGTTTTCCATCACCTCATTTCCATAGGGACTACCCTGCATAGCTTGCTGTTGGGAGACAACTAGAACGAAGTGGGCGGGGATCGGAGTGATAGCCCCTGCGTTGAGCAGTTGTCGCGGTGCATGTACAATCTGAGTGACAAAAAATCCAAGGTTCACTTGGGAGAATTCTGTGAATTCACCCTCCAAGATGCGCAAGAGAATTAACAATATAATAATCCTCCAAGGAGAATGCTTCACAACAACCTTCCGCAAAAATAGTAAGAGGTCCACTAGATGCATGCAACCAATCCACATGAGTGAATCCCAAGGAAAAAAAACTCCATGGATCAATGTGTGCAAGACGCCAAGTAGATGGAGTGCTCCACAAGGAATGAAGTAGTCAAAACTTCAAAATAGCAAGTGGACCATCTCCGACAATACAAATCCAAGGGGATAAAGGCGAATTAGGGTTTTGACCATGCCAAATTCTATAGAATAATAAAATATGTACTTCCAAGAACAACAAGGAGTGTCTCCACAAGTGTGCGCTCCAAGAATATGCTCAAAACAGTAATATGACCAAGTAAATGTATGCAAAAGCAAGGTTGTGGGGAAGCTTCACCCCCCACCCCCCTCGTTCCTGCTCCCGAAACATGCTCTGTTCGGGAGCGTTTTGGGAGTGCTCGGAAACACGCTCTCGAAAACGCTTCCTGAGGGGAGCGTTTTCAGGAGCGTGCTTCCGAGCCTGTAAAAACACTCCCTGCCTTTTCGGGAGCATTTCAGGGAGCGCTTAGAAGCGAACGCTCCCCGAGCGCTTCCGGCATTAAAAAAAGAAGCTTCGGGAGCGTTTTTTTAAATGCTGGAAGCAGTCAGGGAGCGTTCGCTCCCGAACACTCCCGGGCAAAAGAAGCGCTCCCCTGTGGCGTGAAAAAAATTCCTTAAAAAATTCGTTTTTTTTTGGAGAGGGAGGGAGGAGGGTTGGGTAAATAAAAGCCCACCCTCCCCTCATTTTGTGTTATTGTTTTAGTTGAGTAAGTGAGAGCAAGAGGAGAGAAGGAGAGTTTGGAGCAAGAGTTGGAGAGCTTGGAGAGAAGGAGAGCTTGGAGAGAGCAAGGAGCAAGCTGCAAGAGAGCAAGAGGAGGATTGCAAGAAAGAGGTAGGTCTTTTAATCTAGTTTTGTATTTTCTAGGATGAATTTTTAAGTTGTTCAAAAATGAAAACTTGATTTTTTTTTTTTTTTAATTTTTTCTTCTGAATGTTGCATTTTATTGTGTTGAAAACTTAAAAATTGAATTGTTTTTTTCCTATGTTGCATTTCCTATTCCCATTTTGCATTTCTCCTTTGTTTTTGCAGGCTAGAAACTTGAAACTTGAAACATCATGGCTATATGGCCAGGGATTTTCATCATGCTGGTTCCTTTCTTTGTAACAATGGTGTTGGAGAGTAGAAGAAAGAGGCACATTAGAGAAGAGGAGGATGAAAAAGTGGGTTATGGTGGTTTTGATGAAAATCTTGAAGAGGAGGAGGATTATGCTGAGGAGGAAGGGGGGAGTGGAGAACATGAGGCCATAGATACCCCAACTAGACAAGAACAAACTCAGACACCTTTGTGGAAATATGTTCAGAGGCAGGGAGGAGGGAAAGGTGGTGGAACCACTAAATTTCTTTGCCCCCATTGCAATAAAGAATACCATGGTTCATACACCAGTGTGAGAAGGCATCTTTGTGGGAAAATGCCAGGGGATGGAGACAAAAATCTAGGAATCAAAATTTGTGTTAGTGTGCCAGCAACAGAGAGAGAGAAATATAGAAAGGAAGAGGAGGCTGCCCTATAGAGATCTAAAAGATCTAGGGGTTTCATTGATTCTTATATACCATCAGGTGCATCACATCATGGACAAAGACGTCCATCAACTTCCGCCTATGGCAGTGGTTATGGAGGCAGTGGCACAGCTAGATTAAGGCGTAGAACCATATCCGATTTCCTTGACGAAGGGTATAGGAATGATGTGGATTCAAAAATTTTCCGGTTTCTATATGCATGTGGGGTGCCATTCAAGGTTCTTCGCTCACCTTATTGGCATGAAATGGTTTCTGCCATTAATGATGCCCCCAAAGGATACAAGAGCCCTAGGTATGACAAGGCCAGAACTGTGGGTCTTGATCATGAAAAAGCTAAAATAAACCATTCTTTGGCTAGAATGACAAATCCGTGGAGTGAGCATGGGGTGTCCATTGTCTCTGATGGATGGACCAATGTAAAAGGAAAGCCATTGATAAGTGTTTTGGCTGCGTCGGTTAGTGGTGCAATCTTCCTGTCAGCATATGATTATTTAGACAAATTCAAGACTGGCATTAACATTGCAGAACCATTACTTGCAATAATTGAAAAGACTGGGCCATACAATGTCATACAAGTCATCACTGATAATGCTGCTAACTGTAAGGCAGTAGGAGAAATTATTGAGGATAAATACCCCAACATATTTTGGTCTGGGTGTTTGGTTCACACAATGAACCTTTTGATGCATGATATCATTAAAAACAAACAACCTCAATTCAAATGGCTTGGTGATTTGTACAAGAGAGGTAAAAAAATGATAAAATTTATTACAAATCATAGCAATACCCATGGGCTTTTTCGTACTCACTCCAAATTGGAGTTGTTGAAGATAGCAAAGACTAGATTTGCCAGTTATTACCTCACCTTCAGGCGCTTTTGAAGGTAAGAGAGTCATTGGATGCAATGGTATCAAGCCCACACTGGTAGGTATTAAAGGACAGGGCAGCGACAATAGTTGACAGGCAAGGTTTTGAACATGTGGAGGAGACTGTCCTTGACCCTTTGTTTTGGGCACGCGTGAGGGAAATTTTGAACTTCACCAAGCCCATTTATCACATGATTTGGTTTGCAGATACAGATAAACCAGTGATTGGGGAGGTTTATGAGTAGATGGATAGCATGTTGGGTGAAATAAAAGATGTTGTAAAGGATAATGATCCCAACTTGTATGCAATGATTCACGACTGTGTGTGTGCACGGTGGAATAAACTCAATGTTCCACTACATGCCTTGGCATATATCCTTATGCCAAAATACTACTCTCCATCTTGGTTGGGCCAACTTGCACCTGGAGGTGGGGTTAGGATCAAACCTCACACAGATCCAGAGGTACAACAGGGATACATGAAGGCATTAGACAAGTTGGTACCCGACAGGGAGGAGTGTGTTAGATTGCGCCTTGAATTAGGCAAATACTTCAGTTGCACTATTAACTTTGGTTCTTTCCATGCAATGGAAGACAAAGACAGATTTGATGCTCTCACATGGTGGGATGCATATGGCGGCATGGGACTTTTGCCAAAGTTGGAAAAAAAAGTTCTCTCACAGGTTGTGAATACTTCTTCTGCAGAGAGGTGTTGGAGCACCTACAACTTCATACATAATGTGAGAAGAAACAGGCTGAATGAAAACCGAGCTGAAAGCTTGGTTTATGTGCATTACAACTTGAGGTTGTTGAGCCATTACTATGATCGGGCATATGAGGATCAATCATACAGAGTCTGGGACAACAACACAGAGGATGATAATTTGGAGGATGGCACGGTACATATGGAAGAATTGGAAGGAGAACTTTTTAGGGATGATGATGAAGCATCAGCAACACTGCCACACATAGGGCCAGTCCCACCATCCAGTAGCAGCGCGGGTGCTAGTGCCAGTGCCAGTTCCAATGCCAGTCCTCGATAGCCAACTATTGTTCCTTTGCAGATTCAGCCTCCACCTTCTAGTCATGGTCGTGGACGTGGTACTCTTGAGAGTACTAGAAGACCATCATTTCCTCGTGGCTCGCACAAATTAGACATTTCTCGTGGGCATGGCAAGGGGCCAGCCAATAGATAAAATAGATTTGTTGTTTACTAGTCTTTTCTATTTTCTAGTAGTTTTTATCTTTTATAACTGTTGACAGTTGAACAGTTGAAACTTGACTCTTTCATATATTTAATGACAATTTAAGTTTGAAGTTTAATTTGAAAGGTGAAACTTTGAAGTTGGCATTTATAAGTTTACAAGTCATTATGAATTATGAATATGATGCTTCATGAAAGTTATATGGTGATCAATGAATCAAATGAATCAATGATGATAAATTGTATATATTGAATTTTGAAATCAATGAATCAATGATGATAAATGATATATATGAATGATGATAAATGTTATATATTGAAATTTGAAATCAATGAATCAATGATGATAAATGTTATATATCAATGATGATAAATGTATATTGAATTTTGAAATCAATGAATCAATGATGATAAATGTTAGATATTGAAATTTGAAATCAATGATGATAAATGTTATATATCAATGATGATAAATGCTATATATTGAATTTTGAAAGCTTGAAACCTTCAGATTGATGATTCGCGAGACTCAAGAGTCAATATGTTGTATGCTTCCAACTTGTGGGCGTGGTTGATGAAGATTATAACTTCTAGATGATTGATGTTATATGATTCAATCTATGTTTTTATGTTTTTTATGTCTAATTGATCATTCTACAGCAGTGTTTTTTTATGACATATATATATATATATATATATATATATATATATATATATATATATATATATATATATAAACGCTCCCCGAAACGCTCCGGACCAGGAGCTTTTGAAAATGGCGCTTCTGCTCCCGCTCCCCTCTTCCAAGCAACCATGTGCAAAAGCCACAGATGTGGCCCTCCAAGTATGCCAAACACCTCAAAATTCCAATAAAAGCCTTCCATAACCATCTCCAGTAAAATAATATATGTTCCAAGTCAAAAAGAGGGTGCTCTCCAATGAAGGTCAAAAGATGACAAATGTAGTTGAAATAACAGTGCAGTAAAGATGAGAGAGCACTTACGAGAGGTGCACCCTAGAAAAGTGATCTATGCAACTACCTTAACCACCTAGAAATAATAAATAGTCTCCAATGAAGTGTGCCTTAGGAGAATGCCCCAAGGTGGTTAGAACTTAGAACTCATCAATAAAATAAAAATGTCCAATTGATCCAAGAGAGTGTGCCCTAGAGAAGTGTGCCAACCTCTCCAAAAAACAAATGGAGTATTTTATACCTTGGAAACTATGGCCAAGCAGGGAGGTGCACCATTGGAAAGCTTCATCCAATTCCAACTAACCACTTCAAGTGTGAAAGGAAGCCAATGAAGTAGGGATCCCAATTTATTACCTTAATTTGGATATATTAGAATTGTTAAATCAACCTCAACATGTGACCCTCCAAATGGTCACTAACAGATTAAATCACCATGAAAATTTGTGCCAACGAAGGGTGAACTCTAATAATGTGTTGTACCGGGTAAATCAAATATGTTCTCCCTAGCAAAACCTCACCATGATAACAACAAAAGATAAAGCCCAACCTAAAGTGCTCCACTGTTAATTTTAGGGCTAGATTGGTCTCTGTTTTAGATAATTGCATTTTTAAACTTTTCAACATTTTCACATTACGTTCACCCCATAACATCATATCATCATTAGCAATTATGTATAGAGATCAATAACATCAACAATGTAGTGGAACAATAAGGAACAACAAAAGAAAAACATACACAATAGAGACACCAGGATTTTGGTAGGAGAGAGGGCAAATCCCCACAAGGAGGAAAACCCATAAATCGAATTTTCTTTTTCTATTAGATATTCATCAATGTTCAGCTGAGATACAATGTACAATAAGAATGAGACATATGTCTTTTATCATCAGTCACATTAGGCCACCTAGGGCCAATCCTTGATCATACTATATCCTCATAAGATGGCAATATACTTACCTCTCAAGTAGGTATTCACAAGACCTATCCTTGTCACAAGAATTACTGTCAACACTGTCATAAGCATCACTGTCATATACACTGTCAAGTCACTGTCATAGGGGCTCTGTCACAACTGTCATAGAGGCACTGTCACAACTGTCATCGAGGCACTGTTACAACTATCACATCGCAGTCATGACTCATAAGGATATGGTCATACATCGCATCACTGTCATCATCATAGGCACAAATGTCATTGAATCAAGGATCACTGTTACTCATCTTAGCAAGGATCACTGTCACATATTTATGAACAAGGATCACTGTAATACATCAAGGACATTGTCATACATTATTAAGTTACTCTCATATAGATCATTGGTATATATCACATTCCTATCATATACAATACTATCATACACATCACTACCATATAATATCACTGACAGAAGGTTCTGCGATACAATATCAATGTCATAAGTATAATGTTCACTCCCTAAACTTCACTGTTAAATAGCACAACCGTACATCACAGTCCAGAGTAACAAATTTTGCTGCCATTCTCCTCTCTCAAGAGAACAACTATCACTGTCACAAACATAGAAATTAGGGCACAGAAACCCATGTCATAGGCCGCTCAAGTAGGTCGAGATGCTCTCCTAACAGACCTCATTAAAGGCTGCCTTAAGGGTCACACCAATAACACCTTAACTGCAGAGGGGTAGGGCCATTAGTGCCACGTCAAAATATGCCAAAGGAATTGCATATCAAGTCAACTTAGCCTTGCTGGAACAACTCACACACAGTGCAAGGTTGCATAGAATCACCAAGAAAGAGTGCATATACTTACAAAGAAAGGCCACAGATATTGCCACTGATTATGCTGCATGGATTGTCACCATAAGCCACAGATGATGCCATAGGTAGGCCGCTGATGATGTCTCAATTAGGCCGCAGGTGCTGCCATAGGAAGGCCGCAGATGAAGCTACAGGTAGGCCACAAATAGTGTCTCAAGAAGACCGCACAGGATTCCATGGATTGGATTGTGCATGCAGCCCGTTTTCAAATGTTGATTAAGCCTGCATTTCTTGTTCAGTTTGTGTAAAGTTTCAGTGAGTCGTTTCTTCAGAACTTAGTGAGAAATAATGCTAACTAAAAATTGACTGTAAGCTATATAACGGAAACATCTTATCTGGGGCTCATTTCTTTAGAAGACATCTTTCTTTTCATGGAAATAGATATGGAAAAAATCTAGCAAATGTTTCTGCCAGGAAACATTTATCAGATATTTCCTTGCAGAACATAAAAACTGGTCTGTACTCTAAAAACTATTTGTTTCAAAATCAGGCGTGGATGACTCACTTAACTAGAAACTTTTGGAAAGAAGAACACAAGTATAAAAATAGAAATTTGAAAGCTTTTCCTATATATAGACATTAATAATACGGATACAAATTTTTTCCTTCCTGCTCATAATCCATTTCCCATTTCACTGAAATTTTGAGAGTGCCATTTCTAAAACCTGTACCCTTATCTTTTTTCCAGGTGCCATAGGCTGTAAGAAATTTTATTATCAATACACTGATTCTGAAAAGAATTGATTATTCAATTTTGTATTTCATTGCTTTAGATGTAGTTGAATGGAAGACAATGGCAGAAAACTGCACTATGTTTTGACTGCCTAGTCTTTTCCTCTTAAGAATGATATGTACAAATTAAAAGGAATCAATCTAAAATCTGAACTTGGTCAGTAATATATATCTAAAAAAAATATTACTATATGTTGTTCTCTTATCAATAATCAAACTATGGCAGTTTCTACAGGGGTATAACAGCCAATAACTACAAAACTATTTCTATGAATGGTATCGAAGCATGTTGGGGACATAAACCTTGGATTTATATGATCAAATAAAACCAATATAGTCTAAACTTCACAGGAGTAGTTAACTGTATTCAGAAGTAGAAGTAGATGAGTTACAAAACTAGAGCTGTCAAAAATGAGGCAAGGAAAAGAATGGGGTTAATAATGGTTTCAACTTTCAAGGATGTCTTAGCAGGCGTCTCACAATAAATAGTGTTCACTATTCATTTGGAATGCACACAATCAGGAAAGCAAGACCTGTCTCAGGATGAAATTTCCTCTGTGATTAAACATCTATGTTTGTTTGCAACTTCAATGAGAGATCACTACATCACTAAATTTTTCAATGTCTATTTTGTTATGACATTGCCCTTGTTTTTCTTGTTGTTATGTTGGTTATATCCCACATTTTCCTGTCCACTTATTTCACATTTTCACTCTCTAGAACATCATTGACGAGGCAGGTCATCCAACTTCAAAAATATTTTGTTGCTTTGTTGAGCTACAAAAGATGATTGACTCTGTTCTGAAAGAGCTTTATTTCAGAGCTTGTTCAACATTGGCATGTCAGAGACCCTTCTGTTGCTATCACGAGACTTTACAGTTTGATATTTGGTCATCTCTTCTCGATCCACGGCCTCTCAAATTTTTTCAAGAGCACCATATATGTCAAACATGGCTGCCCTCTCTCACAAACTCTCTTTGGGATCTATATTGATGAGTTGGAGTCCTTTCTCAAGGAGCACATACAGGAGGGTTGTGGTTGTCTCCTTTATCACTTTTTGATCTCCTTGCTTCTCCAGTGATGTGATCCTCTTAGCCTTTGCCACCTAAGAGCTTCAAAGATAGATTGATGCGCTCTTTGATTTTTGTGATCTTCAATAGTGGATTGCCAACCTTAGTAGGGATAAAGTCACGATCTTCAACATCTAACTACCACTTTCCCTTCCAAGGAAGCGAGATGAAGATTATTACAACCTACACTTCCTTAGGGGTTTAGTTCTTTGGGCCATTGTTCAATGTGAGACATACTTTTTACTGTTGACTTTCCAAGGGATATAATTCTCTTTTCTTGCTTGAGACACAATGTTTTCCAAGATGCACCTTTGGACATGATCATCAAACCCCATTGTCCTTTATAGCTTCAAGGTCTAGGGACCTTGTTTGTTGAGAATCGATTTGGCTAGGAATAAGCGAGTCCAGACCCTCTTGTTACAACATATGATCTACTGCAAATGAAGTATTCTTTGTGATGATCATGTAGGCTAGGTTTGGTGCACATCCTTTGTGACTGAAGACATTATTTAGATTGGTCTTCTCATCTGATGGGATACAATCTCTAGGAGACTTAGCTTGCCAGCAAGAGTGTCACCCCTTCCTAGCTCTTTACTTCTTAGAGATTGCTTTTGCTTGTGCAGGCCACCCATGGATGATGACAATGTCAGTCTTTAAGATTCCTTTGCTCCTCCAATCTATTGTTTTTTCTTTTGATTGGCTCCCCCCTTTAGGTATTTTTTTAATGCACTTGGCCACCTCTTTCCCCCCAAACAAGAGCTGAAAATGGTGATGAGAGTTACAACAATACATATTGGTTGCTTGGATTACACTTCGCAAGGACCTCAATCCTAAGATGCTTTTCTATTTTGAGTACTTCATGAATTTAAGGGATGGCCTTATTGTTAGACTTGACCATACTTAGAACATTTGAATCACATCCTTGATATTCCTTTATGCCGATTCATATTTTCTTCACATTGGCTCCAAGTTGGCACTAACCACCACATTTCGAGATGAAAGGATTTGTCAGGTTTTCATCTTTAAGACATTAAGTTGGGGGACCACCTTATCTTTTGGTGCTTGGTATACTCTGAGATAGGGAAGGGGTTCCACTTGAGATTGGATCTCGTGTCACTTGAGATTAAAACATAATTACTCAAGTAAGTACTTTACTTTTCCTTAGTTTCTTAAGGTCAATAGCCAACATATTTAATTGTGTGTTTTTCCTAAGTTAGACTTAGGCTAAGTTACAATAACAACTTACTCAATATTTGAACAAGTGTCCTAAGGAGACTTTGGGTGACTTTTGTAGAAGCACTTGCCCAAGTTACAAACATCAACACTTCTTCTTGGCGAGGGAGGTACTTATGCCACCTGGAACTAGCTTTGATCTTGGAATTGCATCCACTTCCATGGCTGCTCCCTCTAGAGTCTAAACTAGAAGCCTTCTTTGCCACTTGGTTTGGAATAATCTTTAAAGACCTACTCCCTTTGGACTTGTTCATAGAAGCCTCCTGTTCCCGAATATCTTGTAAGGTCATCTCATACCAAGAGACCTTCTTGACAGACTTGGTAGGATCTGCTAACCACTCCTCCCCATTTAAACCTGAAGGTTGGCTCCCTCTGAACTATTCAACCTTCTGAGCTTCCTGCTCCTTGTTCTTTGTCACTGCTCTACTTCTTGACATTGCTCGAATAGGATGACCCTTTAGCCTATACAGGTTGCTCTCTCTAACAACGATGATTCGATCCTCGTCAAAGCTAGATCCCAAGGGTCTAATCATTGTTTTTCTGTCCTGGAATGCTACACGAAGCCCCTTCTTCTCTATCGTAGAGTGTGAGAGCAAACTCCACCTTAGTTCGAACACCCATGGCACATCCTTCACTTCCAGCCTGCCTCTTGACTTGAGCTGGAATATCACTGTTCCAATCCCCTTAACTGTATGTTTGGTATCAACACCAAACTCCACATGCAATTTTGAGTCCCACTCAGTTAGGCTATTAAATAACTCTTGTGTCTTGGTCATATGTCGTGTGGATCCACTATCTTGTAGCCATGCACCGACTGGTAAGGTGCTAGAAGAAAGGTAGAAAATAAGTGTGAATTCAGTTTCAAACTTCATGCAAAACTATTCCACTTGAGCTTCTACGGACAAAACTGCAGTTGACTGCGACCCTTCCCTTCTTCCTCTCTAGACACTGTGAAGCATAGTGTCCTGTTTTATGATAGAAAAATGCTTGATCTTAGTCAAGTCCTTCTTTGGTTGTGAGGCTGACTACTCACTGTTGCTACTCAAACATTTTCCTTTGCTCCTCGTTGCCCGATTGGCAAGAGAAAGATTCTCATCATCACTCTTGTGTTGGCCTCCTAATAGAGATTCCTCTTGAATCTTCTCTAGGATGAAATCATCCCACAGTCTATCCTAATCATGAAGTTTCTTTTGTGCCATAATCCCCTTGACGTAAGGAGCCCATGGCTTGGTGAAGCCATTTAGGGCTGTCCTTACCATCTCTCCATTTGTCACGACTTTCCCAACTACAACCAACTGATCACGAACTTGTGTGATCTTGGTGAGATAAGTAGTCACTGTATTTGATTTGGCCATCTTGGTGTTCCTGATCTTTTCTCTCAACGCCATATTCCTATTGGAATTATTTCCCTTGTATAAATTTGTTAGAACCTCCCACATATTCCTGTTGTATTCTTCTTAGATAGGTGAGGAATCACATGATCCTTCACTACATCCAAGATAATTATTCAGGCTTTCACATCCTTTTGATTGTGGATGGCCAGATTTGCAGCATTTGTAGGTAGGGTGATTTTGGTGTTAACAAACTCCCATATGCCATTCTCCATGAGGATTAGTGAAACCCTTGCCGTCTAGGGAATTAATTTATAGGCACCCTCCATGCTATCCTCAAACTTTAGATCGGTTGCGGCCATCTCCAAATCAGAAACTTAATTGAAAGGTTTTCCCTAGTCATTTAGACACCCAAATCTACTATCACACTCTTTATTGGTATGGTCTCCCTCTTTCTCTTTGAGGGCTAACCTTTGCCAATCACGCTGGCACTGTTGCTTCTTCTGTAGGGCTGCCAAATTCTTGAAGGACCCAACCACAGTTATAGATTGTTGCCTTCGGATTTGTCTTCCATGGCCTAGGCTTGCTCACATCTAGCTTTGGCGCTCTGTTCTTAGCGTATTTGGCTGTGGCTAGTCTATGTGGCTATGCCTTGGCCTGTCAGGCCTTGCTTCTGTCAGCTTCTGTTTTAATTCCTTGACTTGGTCTGGTTGTTGTCTTCCTCTTGGGTAGTTCACCCTCCTAGTGTTGTCCCTATTGATTGTGGCAGATCTCTTTGCCACTTGTGTGCTAGTGTTGTGCGGCCCTAGGGGTGGCTAGTCAACCTCCCCTATGCTACCACATCCTTACTTCAAGGGTTGCAACTCAACTTGATCAACTTACTATTGGAAATGTAACTAGTTTCGGTCTTCATAATTGATATTGTACTCATTTCAACATGTATCTTATGTAACAAACAAAAGAAGAAAATAAAAAGTTATTATTTTGAAGCATGGGTTTCATGCTCTTTATTGATGATCTTCTTGGTAAAAGCATGTTCTTCGTGCTTCTAGGGTTTTTAGGTAATAGGATTTATTGTTATGAGTCAAGAGAGTCAACATCATGATTGTAAGACCCTTCTGGGCAAGATGTACCTTGAAAAATAATTTATTTTTGAGTCTAGAAAGTCTTGGAACCCTCCTAGCACAAGTTGCCCTGACAGAGACAAGTCGGCCTAGAAAGGAGTATTCGACCCACATAAAAGAGTATAAATAGAAGCAATTCGACCTCATTTTCTCACCAATTCGATCTACAATCAAGGAGATCGATTTGAAGTGCGAAGTTGAGGAAGAAGGTCAAGAAAAGAAAGAAAGGAAGTGGTAGTTGGAAGAAGGAAAAATCAAAGTTATTCCCTAGTTTTCTCTCACACGTGCGAAGGCGTTGTGTTGTTGCAAGGGCTGAAGTTGTAGGGGCTGATATTTCTGAAGCTGTGAAGCTGCAAGTTCGAAATTTTGTTGCAGGGGGCCGGAATTCTGAGATTGGTGCAGTTCTGGAAGGGATTGTCTCTAGTTGACTTGGTTTGACTGTGACCTAATTGGATGGTCTCTTTGGAGGTTTGAATTGTTGCTGGAGGAGGACTTGGTCTAGGGTCTTGGGTCTTTTTTGTCTCATTTAAAGAAGATTTATAAGAAGAGAAGATATTTCTAGGTTTTCCCCTTGGAGGAGGGTTTTCCCTGGCTTGGAGCCTAATTTCTATATCCATTGCCCTTTCTATTTTGATCTTGTTTGCTGAAAAGATATAATTAAGAATCAGAAGAAGATAAATAAAGTTCACAAGCAAGTATTAAGGAATAAGGAAAATCTGAATTAATAGCTGCCACATTACATTTTCCAATACTTACAGTGGTTGATGACCCCATTTAGGTTGGCTATAGCGACGACCTGTTGAGCCTTGTCCTTTGTGTAGTCTGTGCTCTCTATTCCAACTGTCACCCATGGTGGCTCCTGTCTCCCACAACTGGTTTCCTCTATTGGCTAGGTGGCTCGAGTCTCCATCCAATCCCCTTTTTCTTGCTGCATGCTTTCCTCGTTGGTTCCCTTTTCTTTGTTGGATGGCGATGCCTTTGACATCTTGGTCGACTGTTGACTCTTGTTCCTTCAACCCGACTGACTATTCTATACAGTCTATTAACTATCCTGGCTTCAATGCGGCCTAGTCCCCTGTGTCCTGTCAACGGTGTCTTTGCATATGGACCTTGGTTGGTCTGGTCTGACAACCCCCTAGTTGTTAGCTTGGTGGTTAGTGGGCCACCTTTTTTTTTTTAATTCTTTTAACTTCATTTTCAATTGCTACGCTGTATCGTACGACCCCCAATTTTTAATAGTCGAACTTTCGACTTAGCCTCAACACTTTACGACTTTTGTCCTACATATGGGCCTCTGTGATCCTGCAAGTTAAATTTCTTTTGTGCCACGTATGGTTGTGGCCGAACTTGGCCCCTACAATGCCTGTACAAATTTTATTTTTGCTCGGATACCATGTTAATTTTTGTGAACCTAGCACCTGACACTCTATTGACTTTAGTAGTTTACAAATATACTAAATAAATGCATAATTAGGTCCTTAATACAATTAGTGGAAGAAAAATTACACCAATTTCAATCAAAAGTGACACATACCAAGCTTGCCCAATCAACAATTTTGCATTAATAACTCAATCAAAACCTACTTGGGCTAATGGCCCAATAGAAGAAAATACAATTACAACTTAACCTGGATTTGATCTAGCTGATCAAGCCCTACATCAGTCCTTGATCTCCTTGGTTGATATGGATCTCCAATGTTGCACTTTTGCACTTTCCTCAGACTTGACACACTAGAATGGAAGTCCTTCTCCACTCACCATTGAGATGTCTCTCTCAATGACTTGTGATGTTGTATGGGGTTTCTTTCTCCTTTGTTTAGCCTTGTTTTTATAACCCTAATCTCCAAAGTGATTGACGACTGAGATTTGATCTCGCCTCTCTTGAGATCAATGGTTGAGACTAAAAATAGTTTGTTAAACATGACTGTGGATGCAAAAGGGTCCATCTGAAAAAGTTTGGGATGGCCATGCGACTAAATTGCTTGAAATTCGAAATGGTTTCTATTTCCAAAATGATACAAGTTATTTGAAATGGGTATGTTGATAGTTCATAGTGTAGACTCATAAGTTGCTAATTTGTTTATCTTGATGTTAGTTCATACTTGATCTATTGTCCCTCGTAAATGACATCATTCTCAAATTAACTCATTCAACTCTTTGACTTAATGAAGCAAGGTTGCATGAATTGTCACCCCCTCTCGACTTCCTGCCATGGAATTGCGCTTCGAGTGGGAATGCTCAGGGAGTGCCCCTGGGAGCTTGCTCCGAACTTTCTGGGCATGCTTCCTACCAATTTAGGAGCACGGCTCTCCCAAGGATGCTCCTAGAGCCAATGAGTGCACTCCCTAGATGCTCCCTAGGCGCTCCCTAATGGTAATGTTAAATTATTAAAGTAATGTTTTTTTTTTACTTCAATTTTTAACATTACAATTGGTTCCAACCTCATTGAGACTTCATATGGATAAAATAAAATTTCATTTCCCATTCAAAATTCAACAGACTTACTAGTTTTCAGGATTTCAGGATCGATTGAATTGCAACATTTCATTGGATTCTATCATGTATGAGGATATGTGATTGTCTTCTAATCAAGAGCACCAAGCCCTATATGTATGCTAGTGTTGATTGTTGAACTCCTTTGTCATGGCCTTAGCCAAAATGTACCCTTCACTTAAACCAAAATCATTGATCAGACATGTTAAGCTTTTTTTACTATATCTGATGGCTTGAATTAGACAGTTTCATGAAAATTGCATGGTGTCCACTGTCAACTGATGTCCCCAGAGGATTGATGTAGAGGCAATGGCTAGACAAGAGGAAAAGAATGAATAATGATGTTATTGATTAGGATACTGATATAAGCAATGGTGGAACATTGCTTGTCAAGAAGTTGTGGAACGTGCATGGTGGTGCTACCCCATAGCTACAGCCTACTACATTTGGAAACATGGGTACTTTCACAATTGGTAAACACTTCTTCTGTAAGAGGTGTTTAACAATGAGTTTAGTTTATTGTTTTGGACCTGTTGGTCTTCATATTCCAGTGTGTAGAAGGACTGTTTTGTACACATAACTACGTGATGATGTTATTGTCGACATTTGCTAGATAACCTATTTCATCCATAAGTTAATGGTCTTCTTTCTGGTATATGGCTTAAAAATTTGTATGTTTGTTTGTATTTGTTAGAATCTAGATTCTAGATGGTTTGATACTCAAATACTTAATTGTTAATTTACTATGAATGCCATTTCTATCTTCATTCATGTACAAATATGCATGTTTTCATATATTCTACAACTAATTTGGCATTCTAGATGTTTTTTTCTGAATATATATATATATATATATGCTATTGGGATGCTCCACTCCCTAGGATTTTTGGAAAATGACATTCCCAACATTCCAGCTCTCAAAAAATACTCCTGCTCCGTGCGACCTTTCAATGAAGTAATGATTCTTCTTCCTCCTAAAACTCTATATTGCAGTGGCTGACTCTCACGTAATGGGACTCCCTTTTTCTTGACTAGTTGCGATTACTAGATAATTTTAGCAACTTATTGCAGTCGCCTTTTCAGTTGCTTCAGTTTTTGGTATGAAATTGTTTGTGCCTCCCACTACTTCTCCGGTTACATCTATTCTTGTCTTCATGCATAAGTGGGTCACAACATGGAAACTTCCATAACCTTTTCAGTTGCTTCAGTTTTTGGTATGAAATTGTACGTGCCTCCCACTATTTCTTCGGTTACATCTATTCTTTTCTTGATGCATAAGTGGGTCACAGACTCACAACATGGAAACTTCCATAATTCTTTATTTACATCGTATGCCCCTTGTTTAGGAACTTTTCGTAACACATTTGGAGCTTCTTCTTTTATATTTTCGAGTAAAACACGACCACACAAGAAAGAACTCTTGTGCTCCTGATACTGGAAATGCGGTAGCTGATTAATCAATCTCTATATCTACCTCATCAACCCCCACTTTCTCAACTGTTAATGTTCTTTGTTGTCATTGGATATGCGTCGCATGTTGTGGTATGTTGTAGCATATCTTCGAATTCAAAATTCCATCATTGTCATCATTGTTTCCAGCTGCCTAGCATGTAACCATTGCTTGTACTGTAAGTGGTGACTTTGTAAACAATGCACCAAGGTGTCGTTGTTCAAGCTTGCCTAACGGCCTCATTTGTCAAATTATCTGGTCAATCTCTTAAGATGTAGTATCAGAATAATTGACAAACACCACAATGTGGGATAGATTCTCAGCTATACATTGAATTGATTATACAGAAATCTGGTTTGATTGGCATAAATGATTTGATCATGAGTTGTCTCTGTAGCCTAATTTATTCTTGATATTGCAGGAAGTCATCGACCAGACAAAATCATATGTTGGGTGGAACTTTTACTACACGAATGTTACACGCCAGGTGGGAAACATGACTATGCCAGCTTATGAGGTTAGTCTGGGAAGAGAAACCAGTACCAACTATCCGTTAGTGAACTTCTTGATGGCTGCTGAAGCAGATTATTTTATTGGGGCTCTCGGTTCAACATGGTGTTTCCTTATAGATGGCATGAGAAGTACTGGTGGGAAAGTTATGGCAGGTTATCTGAGTGTCAACAAGGATAGATTTTGGTAATTATAATGGGGGATGTCATGATGTGATTCAGTTCTTTATTCTTTGTTACCCCATTTGTGTAAGTTCTTATCGAAGTGCATAACTTTGCATTTGAAGAAAAGATTCCGCTGCCAGCCAGTCTTCTTCTTTGTGCAATCTACCAGAAGAGTTCATCAATATTCAAGAACTTTATCAGGCAAAGCTGATGTAAAAATTACTGCCACTGTAATGTGTATGCATTCATTCACAAAATTCAATCTGCCTCTGTAATTAGTCTTGTATTTTACCAGCACTATAATATGTTTTGCAGGCAGTAATTTTCTTCTGAGTAATTTGTTAACTTTAATACATAGATGGAAGTATGTACAGTAAAGTCTGTCCTTTTGGCGACAGATATGTGTAAGATTGCAGATGCTTTTGGCTGCCACTGTAAATGTATATGCATTCATTCACAAAAGTCAATCTGCCTCTGTAATTAGTCTTGTATTTTACCAGCACTATAATATGTTTTGCAGGAAGTAATTTGCTTTTGAGTAATTTGGTAACTTTAATACATAAATGGAAGTATGTACAGTAAAGTCTGTCCTTTTGGCGACAGATAGGTGTAAGATTGCAGATGCTTTTCGTTTTGGAAAAACCATGCATCAAATTGCAGATATTCCTTTTCTAATTATCATTGATGTCTAGAGTTTACCCTCTAGAATATAATTTATGTAAGAGCTAAATATTAGTTTATTTGAGGTCTATATACTCAGTATGATTTTTTGGATGTACACTGAATAGAGGTGATTAATTGGATATTTTATTGCCTATCATGTTACTAAAAACTTAGTTAAGAATATGTGCTTCCTCATAAGAGGTTGCAGCTTAAATCCAAAATGGTTAGAGTATGTATGACTGTACACTTTAGTGGTCAAAGTTGCAGAGGTGGATCCATTGTCCCACAAATAAGGTCTCATACACCAATTTTGTGTGTGGCTTGACCATGACTTTAAAATTAATGTAATTATTGTATTTGAAATGCGTCCAATTTCAAATGGTAAAATTTCATAATCATAAAAATGGAGAAGAGGAAAAGGCAATATGAAAAACTTACCCAAAGATGAAAAAATTTATTAACATTCACTTAAAATAATTTATTAGCATTCACTTAAACTGATAATCATAAGAAGATTTATATGATCTATCTTTTAGGAATCCAGTATTATGAGATAAAAGTCTAGAAAAAAACATTTTATTAATGTTTAATTAAATCAATTTTTCCAGTTAAGTATTTTTGATTATGTTCAAATATTTTTGATAGTGGAGGGAACATCAGAGAAAACTCCGATCAAAATTTTGAACTTGAAATGGTTATGCCTTGTTCCAACCAGTAAGTATTAATATATGCATGTCATTGAAATTAACAGAAAATGACTACGAGAAATAAGTAGATTCCACGTTTCATTCGCAATCATTTCCATTTTATTTAATCCATACAATACACTAAACTATTGGAGCTGGCAAAAGAAAGTATAATAAGAACTTTGTAAACCCTCTTAAAATCTTCAGCTTCTAAATATAAATTTTTAATTTTCATTGACATTATTTACAAATTGAAATTTTTTGTTTTAAATCATGGGTTGAGGCTAAGTGGATGTTAAGGTTGAGTGGAGATGATAAAGTAATTAATAAACAAGTAAATTTGATATTTAGTGTTAGTTTTGGGCAACTAGGTCCAAACTCCATGTTGCATTGCTCATATGATGATGATCATATTTTTGTTGGATTTCTTTTTCGGAGAGGTGCAAGATTGATTTAAAGATCATCTTGTTTGGATGAGCAGAACATATATTTTGATTTTATTTTCCACACATGTGCAAGGTCGACCATGTTTGTAATGTAGGCTCACAATTCTAATAGATGTGTCACACACTCTCATTGATGGATATAAATTGGAGAGACTTGGAGGTCATTTGCTCATCAACTCATCACATTCTTTCATTGTGATTTGATTGGTTCGATAGCTTTTGGAGGCCTCTTTCTTTCACATGTGCGGAGCTGAAGTTGGAGAAAATCTGCGGATCTGTTTAGGGTTGTTTTGTTGAGCGTTGACTAGCATTGACCATCGTCAACCCTTGATCGTTTGACCTCCAATCTTTGTTGGAAATCCAATTTTTGTAGGCTGTACATCAGGGCACAAAAATCGAGGAAAAAAGAGCAATTTGACTGAAGCCCTAAATCTGGAACGTTGACTTTCTGCGTTCACTGCCCTACGTTGACTTTGGTTGACCAATGTTGACTTTGATAAGCTGTCTTTGAGGGTTGTGTGTGCAACACTTGGACGGTTGGCTGATCTAAGAAAGACTTTGCTTGCTAATGCATCCTGTTGACCGCCATAACACACACTATCCTATATCTTTGTTGTACAAGAAGAATTGTAAAATCTGATCTATATTATTGGCTTGTCTTTTGTTGATCTATTATTGTGTTCTATCAACATTTTACTTTAATGTTTATGTGATTGCTAAATTGAATAGGGCTAAGAAAGATTGAAGTAAATTTGCATTAAGCATATAACACTCTATGTCTATCTAAATTTAACATTGTGTCAGAGCGGAGGTGAAGACAAAGTCCAAGCTAGTGTGAGATGCAATCACCGAAGAAGAAATCCTATCAAGGACCAATGGCCTCCTCAACCTATAAGGGTTTCAGGTTTGATGATAAATTGACCGATAAGTCTGATTATCATGCATGGAAGATGTCTTTGGATTTGGCATTAGAAGATCAAGATGTCATGGACTATGTGCAGGGGAAGATTCAAGAGCCTCCATCAAATGCACCCGCTGCCGCAAAGACAAAGTATAGAAAAGGGGAAATCAAAGCAAAGATGATTATCTGAGATTCTATTCATAAGCACTTGGTTGCTTACATTTATGAGTTGAGCACATCTAAAGAGATGTATGATAAGCTGGTTAGCATGTTCAGGGCTAGCAATGCTAATCAAGTTCTCTTCAAGAATCAATTGAAGAATACCAAGAAGGGCAATGATGAATCCATTCAATCCTAGTTTATGAGGCTCACTGAAATGAGGAACAATCTTCTAGCTATTGAAGAAGAAATAGTTGATCGAGAGATGGTTCTCATTGTGCTTGGAGGTCTCTCCCGTGATTGGTATCTATTCAATACCATTATTCTTAATAATAATGTGATTCCTGATTTTGATGAAATATTGATGAGATGCACTCAAGAGGAGGCAAGAATGATGGAGAGAGATCATCCCTCTAATGGAAATGGAGGTAACCCTACTGCCTTCACCGCTCATGAAAAGAAGAGGAACAATGGTGGTCCGAGAATTCAAAACCATGGAAGAGCGGGGCCCAAAGGAAGGAAGGGAAGATGTTACACTTGTAACAAGTTTGGTCAATATGCAAGAGAGTGCCCTAATAGAAGGGACTCTCCTAGGGATAAGGACAACAACAACTCCAGGGGAAATGCCAATCAAAGGAACAACAGGTTCAAAAGAAAAATGAAGGTTCCCTCTGATCATAGTGGAAATGGGCAACCTTTCAAGAGATCAAGAAATTCCAGGTATGATGAGTCTAATGTTGTTGATAATAAGAGAAATGAATTTATTCTTGTATTTTCCCCTTCTATTGCATTTCCTCTCGACACCTTGGATGTCTAGTTGATTGATAGTGGTGCTTCAAGTCACCTCACTAGTTATAAAGAAACCCTCTCTGATTTAACTGAGAAGGATACTAATCTAGAAATTATCCTTGGAGATAATGCCATCTATCCCGTGAAAGTGATAGGGACTGTGACCCTTCATCTATGTCAAGTTCAAGTCCTCCGCTTACAAGATGTGTTGTACGTACCTGATTTGAAGAAGAAACTTGTGCCTATTTCGGCAATGGAAGAGAAAGGGTTCAAGGTGGTATTTGTTGATGGAAAAATACGTATCTGGAAGAAGAACTTCAAGGAAGCTCTTACTATTGGTTTTAGAGTTGATACACTCTACCAAGTTGGAAGAAGTCCATTGGGCGCTGTCATGTGATACAACTCTTCAAATTGAGTTATGGCAGCAGAGGTTTGCACACCTTCATTACAAAGCCCTTCCTGAAGCAAGGAAGGTGGTGACATAGATGCCCAAATTTAGAGATGATCATGAAGGTATATGTCAAGGTTGTGCCGAAGGGAAGCATATAAGGGGACCATTCACCTCAAGTGTCACAAAAACAACTGATATCTTGCAGTTGATACATTCTAATTTATCTGGTATGCTGCCCGTGACATCCTTGGGAGGATGTTCCTATTACATGAATTTTACAGACGACTTCTCTCGCAAGACCTGGATATATTTCTTTAAGAAGGACAAAACATTCAAATGGTTTCGTACATTCAAGGCCTTGGTGGAAAATCAAATCGAGAAGAGAATCAAAGCTTTGAGGACTGACAATGGGACCGAGTATGAGTCAAATGAATTCAAAGACTTTTGCAGAGACGCTGACATTAAGAGGGAGACCACAACTGCGTATACTCCTGAGCAAAGTGGTGTTGCTGAAAGAAAGAACAAGACCATTGTGGAAGCTGCCTGCGCCATTCTATGTGACCAAGGTCTTTTGAAGTTTCTATGGGGAGAAGCTGCGAACACTGCTGTGTACGTTCAAAATAGATGCCCACATTCCGCTCTAGACTCCAAAACTCCCGAAGAAGTCTTCTCTCGTAAGAAACTTGATGTTTCTCATTTTAGAGTTTTTGTTTGTCCTGTTTACTTTCATGTGCCGAAAAAACAAAGAAGCAAGTTGGATGTTTCTGGAAAGAAGGGAATGTTTGTGGGCTACAATGAAACTTCAAAGACATATAGAATCTATGTGCCTAGTCAAAGAGAAGTGGAGATATGCCACGATGTCACCTTTGATGAAGATGTTGTCCTCAAGAAAGTGAGAAATCTTCCTAGCCCCAAGGAAGACAAAGAAGATGAAGAAGCAGGGAAGCAAGAAGAGTCGGAGGATGAACCGATGCCCGATGTTGAAGGACCTATGGATCCTATTGATCCACCTCCAAATAAGAGAAGACCTTCTTGGCTTAGGGATACTCTCGTAGATGTTGAGAGACATTGCCCCAATGGGAACATTCTCTGAAAGCAAGAAGCCAAATAAATACCAAGGGTATCTAGTAGCCATGAGTACAATTGTACAATCTAAGTCTGGATCATTTGAAGAATCCGTAAAGCATCAAGTTTGGAAGGATGCTATGCACGAAGAATATGAGTCCATTATGAAAAATGATGTCTGGGAAGTGGTCCCGAGAACAGAGGACAAATATGTTGTCACCTCGAAATGGCTCTATAAGATCAAGCATGGATGTGATGGTAGTGCTAAAAAGTACAAGGCAAGATTTGTTGCCCGAGGATTCTCTCAAAAGGAAGGCATAGATTATGATGATATATTTGCACCTGTGGCCTACCATACCACCATCCGATCTATCATTTCCCTTGCTGCAACGTAGGGATGGAGTCTCCATCAGATGGATGTGAAGACCGTTTTTTTGCATGGTTCTATAGAAGGACAAGGTGTATGTGGAGAAACCTATGGGGTTCGAAGTCCGAGATAGAGACACCTATGTATGCAGGTTGAAGAAAGCCCTCTATGGGTTGAAGCAAGCTCCCAAGGCTTGGTATGAGAGGATAGATAACTACTTCATGAAGTTGGGCTTCACTTGAAGTAATGCTGATCCAAACATTTATTTTAAGGTTGATAGAGAAAAGCCTCTCATTCTAGTTCTCTATGTGGACGATCTCTTCCTCACAGGTGCTGACCCTCTCATTCATCAGTGTAAGAGGGAGCTAGCTTCTGAATTTGAGATGAAAGACCTAGGACTGATGCATTACTTCCTAGGCTTGGAGGTCTGGCAAAGGCTAGGCGAGATTTTCCTTTCTCAAGGAAAATATGTCGTGAAGCTGCTGGAGATATTCGGTACGGTGGACTGTAAGTCTGTGTCGACTCCAATGGAACTCAACTTTAAGAAGTTGTGTGGAAGCATTGTTGGGCACATGCTGGGAAATCCCACCGAGTATCGACAACTTGTGGGGGCCGTGATGTTCCTAGTGAACTCTCGTTCGGACGTATGTTTTGCGATGAACACTTTGAGTCAGCATATGATTGATCCTCATCACATTCACTGGATTGGTGCCAAGAATATATTGAGATATCTTTGGCGCACAATCAACCATGGGGTGAGATACACTACCAGGAGGTTGAGACTCCATGGATATATTGATGCCGATTGGGCTAGTAGTGTGGTGGATGGCAAGAGCACATTTGGATGTTGCTTCACCTTGGGTTTTGCTTCAATATCTTGGATGAGCAGGAAGCAGAAGTCGGTGGCTTTAAGCACCGCCAAGGCCGAATACATTGCAGCGCAACGAATATGGCCTGTTGTGAAGCTGTTTGGTTGCGAAAGCTCTTCAGTGAGCTATTTGGGCATGTATTAGATACCACCGTTATCCTTTGTGATAACCAAAGTGGGATTCATCTTTCTGAGAATCTCGTGTTCCACAATCGATCCAAGCATATTGATATCAAGTACCAATTTATTCGGGATATGGTATAGTGAGGCACTGTAAGGCTCGATCATATAGGAATTGATGAGCAGGTCATGGATATTCTCATGAAGTCCCTAGGGAAGGTCAAGTTTCTAACCTTCCGTGAGAAGCTTGGAATCGTGGAAAGACCCTATTCTAAGGGTCCTGCTTGAGTTGGACTATGAGCTCTGGGAGCTCCAGGGGGGTTGGGGATATCTTCTTGGAGCTATAAGCACATACAGGGCTAGGATTGCCGAAATTTGTTGTGATTTTCTCCCACTGTTATGATGTTGAGTTGGTTCACCTCTCTTTCATCTATGCCCCGCACACATCCTACCCATGGAGTTTCAGACTCATGGGAAGTACCTCTCATTTGTCCAATGAGGTGGGAAATGTAGATAGAAACCAATAGCAAGACTGATGGTCGCATCAGAGATTGTTGTACTCTCTATGTCTAGGATGACATGTGTCCAACAACTTGACCTGGGATCAAGTATGATAAGGTTCTTACCTCTAAACTGACTTCGTATTAGTAAACTAACTTTGGGTTAGTATGAGACTCTTTTTGAGTCTGAAAGAGGTTTTAACCTCTAAGTTGACTTCGGGTCAGCTGAGCGTGATGTCTTTGTGACTCACCTTTTTTTTCTATTGGAGAAGAAGAGCCAGAAAAGATAGTTATGACAAGATGACGCACGATGCTATATGACGGTACACGAGGGTACTAATCTCTGGATGGCACATATGGACAAATGGAGTTCTCCCTAGTTGAGAGGGAGTGTTAATTTTTGGAAACTAGTTCCAAACTCCATGTTGCACTGCCCATATGATGATGATCATATTTTTTTTGGATTCCTCTTTTAGAGAGGTACAATTGATCTAAAGATCATCTTGTTTGGATGAGCAGAACATATATTTTGATTTTATTTTCTGCACATGTGCAAGGTCGGCCAGATTTGTAATGTAGGCTCACAAGCCTAATAGATGTGTCACACACCCTCATTGATGGATATAAATTGGAGAGACTTGGAGGTCATTTTCTCATCAACTCATCACACATTCTCTCATTGTGATCTGATTGGTTCGATAGCCTTTGGAGGCCTCTTTCCTTCACACGTGCGGTGATGAAGCTGGGGAAAATCTACAAATCTGTTTAGGGTTGTTTTGCTAAGCGTTGACCAATGTTGACTGTGGTCAACCCTTGACCGTTTGACCTCCAATCTTTGCTGGAAATCTGATTTTTGTAGGCCATACATCCAGGCACAAAATCGAGGAAAAAGGCGTAGTTTGACTGAAGCCCTAAATCTGCAGCATTGACTTTCTGCGTTGAATGTCTTGCATTGACTTTTCTATGTTGACTTTGGTTGAACAACGTTGACTTTGATGAGTTGTCTTTGAGGGCTGTGTGTGTGACACTTGGAGGGTTGGCTAATCTAAGAAAGACTTTGCTTGCTGATGCATCCTGTTAACTACTGTAATGCACACTATCCTATATCTTTGTTGGACAAGAAGAATTGTAAACTTTGATTTATATTATTGGCTTGTCTTCTATTGATCTATTATTGTGTTCTATCAACATTTTACTTTCATGTTTATGTTATTGCTAAATTGAATTGGGCCTAAGAAAGATTGGAGTAAATTTGCATTAAGCATAGAACTCTCCATGTCTATCTAAATTTAACATTTAGTCTTTAGTCATTAAGGTCACTTTAATTTCAAAAAGGTTGATAATTTAATGTAAGATAACTATTATAAAGAGGATGCTGGATTATATTTAGTCATTAGGGCCAGTTTAATTTCAAAAGGGTGATAATTTAATGTAAGATTACTATTATTGAGAGGATGTTGGCTTATATGTAAGTAAAATTAAAAAAGGTTTGACTTTGATGAACATACGATAGGTGTGATAGTCATCAGGTTAGTTTAATGAAGGAAGCATGATAAAATTTAAAGTAAGGTGAATATCATTAAGAGGAGATTGGCCCATATGTGAGTAAACTTAAAGTTCACTTTTTTTTTTTTTTTTTAATACTATGTGGCTTTGGGTTTAGCTTTGCCTATTTTATATCCAATTCAATTTCTATTTTGGTTAAACCATTTGTCCTTGAGATGCTTTTGGTTGGATTTGCTACAATGTGAGATAACAATTTACAATACTTAATAGCCTTGGATTTTTGGTTTTGTTTTACTTTGCATTAATCATATGTATTTACCTTAACATTATTGATGGCTTTGTTGAGTATGATTGTAGAGATTTCAGACATGTATGATTGTTAGGTCTTTATGTTAACAATGTTTTTTATTGGGGAAAAGTTTGACCTACATTACTTTATTGTCAAGAAGGGACACCATTGGGAACATAAGTTTTGAGTTGACCTTGGGGATGGTATTATATGATTTTTGTCAAAAAATAATTTACTTATGGTATCCTTGCATGAACCTAGATAGTCTAGAAACCCCACCATGGGTTTGAGAAGTAGAATAAATTTCATGGTAAATAATGATTATTGATAATTGTGGCTAGATTGAATAATTATGGATTATTTCATTATTTGATTTGGTTGTTGGATTATTTCATCAATTCTAATGGGGAAAGTAGCAATACAACATGCACCAACATCATTTCACATGCTTTTATGCTTAGAAATCTAACCAATAAAGTTGATTTTGTAAGTAAGTTTGTAAGTCATTAAAGTAGTGTTTTGAAAATTGCAATGAATTCATCAACTTGATCTTGGATTATGGTCTCCCCCTATCGGTAGGGAGGTGCCTTGAGCTCCCTGGTAAGAGAAATAATGTTAAGGGCCACACTTGACTTTTGGAGATATTGGTTCTTGGTTACAAATTCATGGGTATTGGATCCTTAGTGTTGTGTAGTTCCGATCCTTCGGGTTGCGTAGTTCCATTAACGTTGGTGGAGGAGTAAGCCACCTAGTGGAAGTGTACCGATTGTAACGTTATAGTTCTCCTAATTCTAATATGGTAAATGAGAATGTGATTTACCATGGTGCATTAGTATATGTATTGTAGCATATATGAATGTTACATGAATTAAGGATTATTGTAGTCGATGATATATTCAATTCACTATTATTATTGATACTAGGTAGACAAACTCCATGTGTCAATTTGAGGTATTATTTAAATTAATTAGGAAGTTTGGAGAGACTCCTATTTGGCACGTGAGGAATATTATTGTAATTTTATCATATGGAGATTTTATATTTGCGAGGGCATGTAACATCTATGTCACTCTTATATAAATGTTAAATAATATCGTGGAAAATGAAAAGTTTCAATTCCCTTTCGATAAATGATAAGCATAGGAACACTCATGAAATCCTTAGTGTTGTATGGTTCCGATCCTTACGGTTGCCTAGTTCCATTAGCGTTGGTGGAGGAGTAAGCCACCTAGTGGAAGTATACCGATCGTAACATTATAGTTCTCCTAATTCTAATATGGTAAATGAGAATGTGATTTACCATGGTGCATTAGTATATGTATTGTAGTATATATGAATGTTATATGAATTAAGGATTATTTTAGTCGATGATATATTCAATTCGCTATTATTATTGATACTAGGTAGACAAACCTCCATGTGTCAATTTGAGGTATTATTTAGATTAATTAGGAAGTTTGGAGAGACTCCTATTTGGCATGTGAGGAATATTATTGTAATTTTATCATATGGAGATTTTATATTTGCGAGGGCACGTAACATCTATGTCGCTCTTATATAAATGTTAAATAATACCGTTGAAAATGAAAAGTTTCAATTCCCTTGCGATAAATGATAAGCGTAGGAACACTCATGAAATGATCACTTTTGGTAATTTCTATGGTTATGTTGGTAGATTGCAAGCTCATTGATCTTGTGATTGAGGTAGATTATTCCTGGATAATAACCCTTGAGAGGAAGGTTGGCTTCCATTTGGTTGTTTGACCGACTTCTTTCTCTTCGTTGATATTTTTCTCAACATAAATGGGTATTTATCCATAAAGCATGGGAGTCAACTCATTGGAGTTGAACAATATTCTATAAGAGTTGATATTTGATTAAATGGCTTGGTCTTCGGCTTGAGAGTTTGTACATATTGTGTTGGCTCTATTCCCCAAAGTAAGGAGTACTAATTAATTGGTGGGTATGAAGATGAAAATATTTGGCATATGCAGTTCTTGTGTTAGATATGAGATAGTGGTACCTAGTAGTTGGTTACAATTGGAGTATTGGAGAAAAAAATATGTTTATGTACTTCAAGGCCCAAGTTAATAAATTTGATTTATATATATATATAGAAAATCCATTTTAACTCCAAATATATCATACACTGAAAGGGATTATACTATATATCGATATATATGAAGTTAAGGATATGTGTAATTCCTTAAATGCTTAACATCGAGTGGAAACAACATTAAAAAAAATATTAATAACAAAAAAATATTCCAACATTCACTTCAAGCAACAAATTTGATTTATATATATGAGAAGTGTTGCGATGAGCTTTGCTAGGGTTTGTGCCTGCAAACTTTGAATCACGCCCAAGGTGATATTTCTCCTTGAGCAATTGGCCTTCCATCTCTGATGCACTGCTGACGGAGGGGAATGAACACACTTGTGGGGAGGGGAGAGATCCCCTCCTACCGTAATATCACTAATGGGGAATCAAGTGTTCAAGGCATGGCAATGACCACAAGAGGACCAGACGGAAGTGGTAAGGGCACCCCAGTCTTGGGTGCTATGGAAAGAATGCATGCACAACCAAGGCCTTCCGAGAGCAGTTAAAAAGCTGAGATTCGTAATCCCCAATAACAAATTGGAGACTTATATAAAGTTTATGAAAGGCCATGCACTGATCTGCAATTTTATCAGTATTTGGCCCATTGAACAATACTTGGTGAAATGGAAGCAACTATAATGGTAGCCTAAAGGGAACATTGAACTAAAGATGGGAGCTAAAGGCTTCTTCACAATGATTTTTACCAGTTTGGAAGACAAGGAGAGGGTTTTTGAAAAAGAGCCCTATTTTTTCTACAACATTGTGCTCTTCATGCGCCATTGGGAAGAATGTTACAATCCGGACTAGGTGAAATTCATGGTAGCCATGACGTGGGTTCAATTATTTTCTCTTCCAGTAGATTTTTGGGATCCATAAATACTGGAAGGAATTGGGAACTCTATTGGAAGCTTTTTCAATGTCGCAGATTCAACCCATCGAGGACGGTATACTTCTTATGCCCGGATCTGTGTGTGCATGAATATAAAAAAGCATCTACCTGAATTCATTGAGCTAGAATATCAAGATGAGGTATGGAAACAACCCCTAGACTACGAGCACATTCCTTTCCGGTGTAGACGATGCCATGAGTATGGGAATCTGTATACAGATTTCCCATTAAACCAACCAGATCCCCTACAGTCTCAAGCAGCCAAAGACTCAGCCAAACGCCGAGAGGATCTAGAGGATTTACAAGAAGTTCAAAGGAAAAAATTAAATTCGAAGACCTCCCAGGTTTCGGCCGAGTCACAACCCCAGAAGGGCTTGAATAATACCAATAGATATGACATTATGACAGAGGAAGGAGACATCCCTCGAGAGTCGAGTGACCCATCCAATAAGGACAATAAAAAAACTCCGCAAAAGGGAGGAAACAAAAACCAAAAGAAAGGTAAAAGAAGAACCGCAGGAGAAAGAAGCCTCGACACAGTCAATGGAACAAGCCAACATGGATATTGACGGACATAAGGAGGATCTCAGTAGAGAGGGACAAGTTATGAGGAGGTTGTTGAATGAATGGAGCCATCTGGATGAAAGGTTCATCCCGGAGAATCAAAAGCAATTATACAAAGAGACCTCCCAACAATATAAAGCCAAATGAGGGGAGATATATCTGGATCAACCTAACCAATTGGGTTCCAAACCAAGTCGGGGGGCTGATCCGAGACTTCCAGGAAAAGGAGGGAAAAAAACAAGGAGGAAAGAATATGCATGAATCCATTCATATGGTAGGCAATATGTTGGTTAACTTGGGAAGGGTGGTGCCACTATTTGCGGTTTTCCAGCAACTTAAAAAATATTATCAATGATTATTACATCCTAGATTGTAAGAGGCCTCAACAGTAGAGCCAAACAACGATACCTGAAAGATCGGTTAAAAAGAGATAAACCGAGTATCATGATTGTTCAAGAAGCTAAGATCTCAGAAGACAAATTGAAGGAAATTGTCAAGGGTTTTAAGCCCTAGTATGAGGTAGTAGCTTAGGACACCAAGGGGAGTGTTGGGGGTCTAGCCATTCTTTGGAATCCTGCAGAAGTCATATTTGATGATTGGGTTAGCCTTCCAAGAATTATCTTGGGTAAATTCCAGGACATTGGGACCAGATATTCGGCCCTGCTGTCTGGAGTATATGGGCCTCACATTCCAAGAGAAAAAGGGGTTTTTCTTCAAAACCTCGGAAAACTCAAAAGGGTATATCCAGAAGACCTCTGGATTTTGGGTGGAGACTTCAACATAATTTTGTCGCTTGATGAGAAAAAAGGGGGTATCCACTGCTTAGATGCCGATATGGAGGCATTCAGAGACACCATCTCAGATCTGCACCTAGTGGAAATGCAAAAGAATAATGGAGTCTATACTTGGAATAATAGGCGGGGGGGGCTCACATTAGATTGCATCACACCTTGAACGCTTTATGATTTCTAAGAAAGTGATCAATCGTGAAATTTTTCTTGAGGCCTCTATTCTTCCTTGCATGGGATCAGACCATTGGCCGATCAAACTGGAGATTGACTTAAAAATAGGCCCTAAGAATCGTCCCTTTCAATTTGGGTCCTTCTGGTTAAGGGACTCCAAATTAATGCAGAAAGTTGAAAGCTAATGGAAAGAAAGTGTAGTGCAAGGGAGAAATCACATGCATACTTTCTAGCTTAAGCTAAAGGATCTCAAGACTCAGATCAAGAAATGGAATCATGAGGAATTTGGCCACATCATGAAAGACCAACATCAGTTGAATGAAAAAATGCAAGAGATTCAACAAAAGATCATCAATGAGGGCAAATCTGAAGAACTGGTGGAGGAGGAAGGGCAGTTGGTTAACAAGTTGGAAGAAAGAAGAAAACAAGAAGAGATCTTGTGGAAACATAAATCGAGAATAAAATGGCTTCGGGAAGAGGAACATGTTAGACTCCTATACCAATAGGTGTCATATATCATGATTGAATTGATGAGCTATGTAATATGTTCATACATTTTCTTGTTGAAAAGGTTTTCCATATTGTCAAAAAGTAAAAAAAAAATTAAAAAATGTAAAGAGGGTATACCCTAAAAGAAAAATCAAAGGGTGAAAAAATAAAAATGGCAAAAAAAGTAAAAGAAAATGAACCCCACCAAAAGAAAGGTCAAGGAAAATGTGCAAGTCTAAATGCCACTACTTTTTGCTCTTATGTAATAAACAAATTGTGTGCAACTTGTATCTTATGCCACAATTTATGAACAATCAAACAGTTTAAGCTTGGCTAGTTCATCTTTCAATTTTATGTTTTAGAGATAGAGAATAAAATCTGACCAAACTGTTTAATCTTGGCAAATGAGTAGATAGGTAGAGTAAATAAAAGGAGCTCAACAGTTTAATTTGAGCCCTTGGATGTAATAAGGTTAGAATTAGATAGATTTCCACATGTAAAAGAAAAGTGTGATAAGGGTTTGCCAGTCTAAGTGCACCCTAATAAAAAAGAAAAAATGGTAGGTTAAAGTAGGTAGGGTAGGTAGATGTTGTTGCAGAATTACATGCGATGGATAACGACTCTAGATGTGTTAAATCTTTACTTTCATCACAAGTGAAAAGGCAGACACTACACGGGAAGAATTTCAAGCAAAGCAAAGTCAAATTATTAATTTCCCTTCTCATTTTTCCCTAAAAATTTCACTAATTTCCCCTAAGTACTAAGGCATTTGAAAATTAGAGGAGCTCAAGGCATTTCCTTGACTTTTGGAGGGACCGGACCCTCGGCCCAATAATTGGAAGAGCCTAAGTACTTAAAACCATTCATCATGACATTCATTTACATCTAAAAAAAATATTTCCCTAAGTAAAATCCCATTTTACTTAGGAAAATTATGCAATATTTCATAAAAACCCTATTCATTTAAGCATAAGTTAAATACATTAACCTAATGTTTTACACTTAGCGCTTCCATTCGATTTATATATTAATTTCTAACTTTATTATTTAAATCCCTATGAAAATTCCCCCTTTTCCCATATTATTTTAATAAAATTCCCAAATTAATATATTATCCTGCCCCTTTGGTTGAAAAATAACCATATAATTATTAATTATGATTAATTGGTTGAATTTCCAATTAATAAAAACCCCGACACTCCGTCGTATAAAAAGGGATTAATTAACCCTCACGGTTAATTAATAACCTAATCCACCAATAGAATTCCCCCTGATGCAATTAATTCACACTTAATTACATTGGGCCCGCCTTATTATCTCTCCGTCATCTTCCTTTTCCGACGACCGTTTGATCGACCAATCCAAGATCTACGGTTGTCATCCATATCGCAGCGCCTCCACGTCCGAACGATAACGCGTGATGGCTAAGCAGTTTTCTGAACAATGCCGCGCCACGTGTTGTGTATTGCATGGAATCGTTCGCCCTTCGCTGAAAACCGCCCATCCCTAAAAGCCGTGCGATGAATACCATTTACCGCTTGCCTCTCGTGACAAAGCCACCGTACTTGCTGACGTCATTCATTAAAAAAACAAAAAACTTGCCAACCTTTGACTTTGCGAATAAAACAAATAAACCCGTGTCATTTTCACTATCTCGTGCAGTGACCAGTGTCCCATGCAACGAATTCCAAAATCAACTGTCGAAGATTTTCAACCGCCACCTTGCTGAGGAAAATTGCAGTCGAGTAATCTAGAATTCATCTGCCATAGCCAACACATGTTTTTGTTACTGTTCATTTCCCGGAAAATAGGTATTTACCCAAATTCCCGTTGAACTCTGTAAAATATTGGTTTTTGTTTTACTTCCACACGAAAAACTGAAACAGGGTTTAAGATTGGTCTTCATTTTATTTCTCAAATTTCCAAAATTGCAATTGTATTCCCAAACCTGTGATCGTGCCTGTTTTTTCATCAAAACTTGAATTCATTTCTGAATCCACAAGAACCAGAAATGGAAATTCCCATGGCTTTGAATGTCGCACTCCTAAATGCCCCTCACAGAGATTTAGACTATCTGCCTCTAGCAGATAGGGATTTTGAAGTTAAAGACCTTGTCCTCAGTGAAAATCATCTTCGAATTTTTTGCCACACTACCTGAACGGCTCTGACATTTTTGGACTATGGGAATCTAATCTGCCAATGTATCTTCTCCCCTCAGTCCACATTTTCCCTGAAATAATATATTACTACCATGCCAATTATGATCCCAATCAACGAGTAGTCTTGTCCTTGAGTCAAACCGTCCTTTTCCCAATAACTGCTCAGTCTATCAACGAAATGTTATAGTTTCAGCCCGGTCAAGCCCTGACTCCCCTTTCCATGGGAGATTTACTTGAGAAGTCGGCCAATTTATCCCAAGAAGAGTTAAATCGCCTCTGCCAAACCTTCATGTTGCCAGAACATCAGCCCAAAGGCCCTCCCCCTTATGGTTATACCTTTTTCACTGATGTGGGCAGGCTTATTTTGAATATGATATCCTCTATAATGGGTTTCAATACTAGTGAATATGTTGATCAATTAACCCTAGTATTGTTGTCAATTTTTACCCCTGGACAGCCCCCTGCTGTCAAATATGATTTTTCTTCCTACATTGCTGATAAAATCCATGATCAGTTCATGAGATTGGAAAATGAAAAAGTGTTCAAATATTCCTCTGTTATATACCATCTCATGCTTTACTATCAATTAGAGAGTTTCCCTTTCCAGGTCAAGAAACTTGATGCCTAAGGAAATCCTAGGTCTGTAATCTTTTGGTCTGCAATCACTCATAATTCCTTTGATTCTCCTTATTCTTACATTGAGTTCATTGAGCTATTTTTGCACCCTACAACCACCTTATTAATAGAAGTCTCCCCTCCTAGGGTCAATAATGACATGAAGAAAATTCTTCAACTTTCTAAACAATACAGGATAGGTGATTGGTACCTATACCGAAACCACGCAGAAATCAGAATATATGGGTGTGAGTTATGCCCTTTCAAGTTACCAAAATATGTCCCAATGAGGCTCTTTGCTTTAGAGTATTTTAGACAGATGATAAATTCAGACATAGTCCATTTTTGCAATGCAAAGAAAAAAGCTCAACTCAGAATTAAGAGTCAATTAGGTCCTTTTGTTTGTAATTATAGGGATGTTGGAAAAGAAGCTGAAAGAATCCTAGAAGACTATCTCAAATTGCAAAAAAGTTTCTACTGGGTACCTTATGACCCAAACAACTTTATTTGTGATAGGAGGATGAAAAACAAATTGTCACCATACCTTCATCATAGAATCCCAGAAATTGAACAATATGCCAATATGGATGAATGGATGGAAGGGAAATTGATAGAACAAGATAGTGAATAGGTCAGTGTTGAAAATGTCATGAAAGACCTTGAAAAAATACTTGACCTAGACTCTTTTGGACAGGTGCAAAGACCAAGAATTGGTCCTTCTTCTGCTGGAACTTCTCAGCAAAATTTACAGGAAATCAGTGCATCAGCCACAGTAGCATCTAAAGGGAAGAAGAAAGAGGCTGATATACAAGTTATAGAGAAATTCACAATGACAGAACAACCTGAAACTTATAAAGAACAGGGTCAAATACAGATTTCTCCTACTCAAACCAATGTGGCAGAAATTTCAATTTTACAAACTCCTCTCAATGTAGAAAAGGGTAAGAAGAGAGATGCAAAAGCAGCTACCCCTATCAGTGGATCTTCAGAACAACCTGATGTTAAAAGACAAAAATTGAATCCTCTTCCAGAAATAGAATCTGTTCAAGAAATCCTTGATAGTCAGAGGAGAGAAGAATTAGGTAGTCAGCAAACATGTACAATCAGTGAGACATCCACTAATTCACAGAGGAAAGAGCTACAAAGGCAACAAAGTGCAGAAGTATCTTCTTTAAAACCACCAGTGAAAGATGCCTGGGATATTAAAAGGACATTTACAAATATAAAGGCCAGAAATGATCCACTAAGACTTCAAGTTTACAATCAATATTTGAATATGGCTCCTAAAAATCAACAAAGATTGATGTCAGCCTATGACATCCAGTAGGGTAAAATGGTAATGAGTCACTTCAAACCCAAAGTGCAGCAGCCTCAAACAGCTGCAGATTATATCAGAACCAATTTTGAAGTTATAGCAAAGGATATTCATCCTTTGGATTAGATTGAGCTGCATAAACAAACAGGTGAAATGATTTATTCTACTCTAACTAATAAATCAATGATGACCCAAAAATTACAAGATTCTTTGGAGAATACTAATGCACAATTGCATCTTGAAAAAGCCTCTTCTCAGGCTAAGGACAACAGAATAAAGACTTTGGAGGAAATAATTATTGGATTGGGTCATAATCCTAAAGATGTCAAGGGTATAGAAGCCTTGATTAAGAAGAAAGATGATTATATTGCAGCCTTGAGAAAACAACTGAAGTTACCATCCTCAAGGCATCCACGGACTGCATAAATTATAAAGAAAATTTTTGAAGAAGAATTGATGGATTTTCTCTTGAAATTGAATGAGCAACTAAATGAGACTGAAAAATAATTTGAAAAGGCATTAAAGGACAAGCAGGCAAACATTCCAACATCTACATCAGAAGTAATTACAGGTACAACAACAATAAGTTAGCCAAAAAAATTATCACGGGTCAACACTTCCAATTTAAGCACTGAAGAATTAATAAAATCAATGGAGGAATTGAAACTCCAAGTGACAGAGCTCCAAAGAACAAAGGTACATTTCACCACTTTAGAACAAAAATATGATTTCTCGAAAATAAGTGTTGCAGAAAAAACAAGAAAGGTCAACAGATTAGAAAAATTGGTCAAAGCATTGGAGAAGGATCTCACATTGGAGAAGCCTTTAAAGGAAATAAAAGAAATTATTTGGGACAACATCATTCAGTCAATAAATGATGTCTGGCCATCAATTCAAATAATGTATGAGCAGAATGATTTAGTTAAATTGGCTTTGGAAGAAATTTTAAAGGCAAGAGATGAATTAGGGAACATGCCTGAAGAAGCCAATAAACTTATACACTTTTTGAACACCAATAATAGATATCAACTTGAAGAACTCGACATCCAAGACAGAACATGAACAATTTTGGAGATAAAAAGAGTTTTTACTAAAAGAACTCTGATGTAGAATCTAGAAAGAAGATGCTCTGATATGTAAGAAGAAATCAATGCCTTCACAAAAAGATTGGATATTCTGTTGAATAAAAGATTTCCAAGTCCTTTAGTTTCAGATGATAAACTAATGAACCTTGAAAGTTATGTTGAGAAATTGGACAAACATGCTGACAATCAGATCAATTCCTCAACTAGTTCATCAGTAGCAGCATCATTGCCTACATGCAAAATTCTTCATGACAAATTGGAAAATTTGTTTTATCTTGAGCATGAGGTAAAGCACTTATTCCCAATTCAGCCTACTTTCTTCAGATACACAGAGACAGATGAAACTCTAAGGAAGCTGCAAAGAACCAAAATACCAGAAGCTCAATGGTGGGAAGAAATGTTAGACTTTTGTAAAAATTATCCTTACATGAATTTTTTATTATTTACTACAGTAAATCATGATAAGAAGGATAAAAGGATAAACAAAGGTCAAAGTGTATCAGTACAGATAAAGAGTATCAATAAAACAGAGCAGCCAGCACAGAGTTACTAAAGATGACAACAACAAGCCAAATCATAGGGCCTGCCTCTAGCACATTCTCAAAAGAAGGAAACAACACAACATCGGTTATCCTTTCTCTTATCTACGAGACCATCTGTCTCTATTTTCTTGCAATACATCCATGAGTCATCCTAGATTATATCTCAATTTGTTATGAGATATTTTTTATAATTTTTTGTATAAATACTCCCTCAATTGGAGTATTGAGGGGTGGATTCTTAGACTTTGCTGTAACATTGACTATTTTGGAATAAAGTGTTGTTGGACCAATTTTGTATGGCTAGCTGGATAATGAATTGATATAAAAGACTTTTCACAGGATTCTTGAGTCAGACAATGGATCAATAAGTCATCTATCTCTTATGTTTTAGAGTTTTATACTTGTTTATTATATCATCTGTGTTTCATTTCTGAATGATAAATGAAAAAGAATAATTCAAAAAGTGCTTAAGTGCAATCTGTTTTCCATCATTGTTATTCTTAATGTTTTCCTCTGAATTAGTATGAAGAGTGAATTATTAATTGCTCCTGTTTCCTAGTTTTTCCATTTTGATTATTTGGTAAATAATTCTTAATTGCTCTTTATTAATAATCATTCAAGTTCCCTCTTTCGAAAATGTTGAAGGATTCTTAATTTCCCTTCACCCATTTCGAGTCCATTCCATTCATCTTTGATCTATAATTGTTCCCTATTTGATTACCTTGCCCTGTGAAACCATCTTTTGTTAAGAAACTTAATCTAGTTAAGCCATCATTCTTTGACTCCATTAGCCCAATGGCCTAAACTTCTCAGTCTTACCCTCTGCTATAGAATTTCATCACCCAATCTCAATCAAAATCCCTGGACTTTATAACTAGCCTAATATCTTTCAAAACAAAGCTAAATCTTACAGAGAGAGCCCTCTCTGGGTAAAGATTGGCTAGATTCTGTACCTAAAAGTTGGTTTATGGTTACCTCGGACCCCTTTCCTCTTCCAAAAACTTCAAGGAAAATCTGTGTGCTAACAAAACGAAGCACCCACTTCTTGCAGAAAGCCATGATTCAACATCGCCAACACAATAGGATATTCTCTATTAAAGATGAAGTAGAGAATAGATTGGTTCAACATGAGGAAATGGAAGATCTTGCAGTTAGTCACTTCCAATCTTTACTCAGGATAGATCAGAAGTCATCCAGAGAATCACACGCAACATCCCTCAGATCATCTCCAAATATTAGAATATGGCCCTCATGCAAGTAGTCACATTGGAGGAAATAGAGGATGTTTTCAAGGGCATGGAAAAGAATAAATCTCTTGGACCAGATGGCTTCGCGACTGAATTTTACCAAGCTACCTAGAGTTTCATTGGGCAAGATATCCTGGAGGTTGTGGAGGAATCTTGACGAAACCAAAAGGTATGTCTTGGCCTTAATGCTAATTTCATTGCTTTAATCCCTAAAACGTCTAAATATGAAGATCCCCAAGGGTTCTGACCAATTGTGCTTTGTAATGTTATCTATAAGATTATTTCCACGGTAATTGTTAAGCGACCTAAGCCTATGCTCCTGAACCTTATCTCGCATGAGCAAACAAGTTTCGTGGAAGGTCGTCAAATCCTAGATGGGATTTTCACCTCTCAAGAAATTGTTCACTCTCTGAAACAAATCAGATCCCTGGGTATGATGGTAAAATTATAATTGTCAAAAACCTATGATTTCCTTATCTAGACTTACATTATAAGTATCCTCAAATATTTTGGTTTTGACCATCGGTGGATCAACTAGGTATTTTCCTTGATCTCTTCTCCTTTGTTTTCCATTTTGCTTAATGGCTCTCCCACTAGACCATTCAACCCCTCTAATGGCCTTAGACAGGGTGACCTGATCTCTCCCTTCCTCTTCATCTTAGCGGCTGAAGGCTTGGGAAGATAACTGAAATCCTCTATTCTATCTTCTCAAATTCAAGGACTTCGTCCATGGGAAATGACCTTCCCATTACCCACCAACAATTTGTGGATGATATTATGCTCTTTTGTCATGTATCTCTGCAAGAAGCTAGGAAATTCAAAGATATACTGCATGACTTTATGGAAGCCTCAGGTACATTGATAAATAATGATAAGTCTTGCATATTATTTTTCAACACCTCGGTGAATGTCCAGTCCTTTTTGGCTCGGTTGTTGGGCTTTGGAATCAACTTCTTACCCACCAAATATCTTAGCATGTCATTGGGATTTAATTCCTTAAAAACCTCTTGTTGGCAAACTCTACTCCAAAAGATTCAACTGAAGCTCAGTAGTTGGGCTTTTAGTGCCCTCAACCTAGCAGGTAGAACAATCCTCTTAAAGGTAGTCCTTCAATCCATTCGTATTTATCAAATCTCAGGGATGGCTACTCCAAAGACTTCTTCTGTAAAGATGGTCTATACCTTTAAAAATTTATTATGGGGAGGAACACATCAGTTGAATAAATGGGCATTGGTCACTTGCTCCAATCTTGCAAAGCCCAATATGGAGGGGGGCCTTGGTCTCCAATACCCTTTCACTTTGAATCAAGTTATGGGCGCTAAAATTTGGTGGTGTTGGACAAGGGGAGGCCCAGACTTATGGAAACAAAATTGGACCAGAAAATATGGAATGCCTATACGCACTAAAGACATTCTCAAATATCAAGACCCCCCAAAGGCTCATCAATATGGAACCTGGCAGCACAAAACAATGATCTCATCTCACATCATTTCTTCTAGGGAATCAGAGATGGTAGAACAACCATGTTCTGGAAAGACTCTTGGAAACAAAGAGAAAAGTTGTTTAGTAGACAAAATCTGAATAAGCTTCTCCTGCATACAAACAACCGAAAATTCTGTACAGTGGACTACTTTTAGAAAGCTACCATGACAGGCGACAGATGGAGGAAATGGAAAGAGCCTAAAGACTAGCCAAATCCTCTTGATTTCGATCAATGGTAGCAGTTGGACTGAGAAATGCAATCCAAGAAGCTCACAATTCGGGGAGGAGCAGACATACTCGGGTGGGGATATTCAACTCGAGGTACTTTCAATATAAAGGAAGCATATAACCTTTGGCCTGATTGGGGTCAAGATCAACTCAATCCAATTTGGAAAAATATTTGGACTAGTGGTATGTAGCCAAAAATTTCTCATTTTCTATGGCTGGTGTGTAGAGGGAGAATCCTCACTTGGGATCAACTTCAAAAGCAGGGTATCCGCGAACCATCCTATTTTTTCTTATGTGGCCATTACAATGAGGATATGGAATACCTCCTAAACTCTTTTGCTGACCAAAAGTGGAGGCAGTTAGGGGACCTTTTTGGCTGCCTAGACAAAGACCATCAGAGCGTTAAAGAATCTATTCTCTTATGGCGTACAAGTGTTTTCTCAAGTCCGGTTCTCAATAGATCCTGGGGATTAGCACTGGGATTTATTTTATGGGCTATATGGAAGGAGAGGAACAAAAGGATATTTAAGGACTGTCAGAAACCATAGGAAGATGTTTGGATGGGAATAAATCAGAATATCCGAGAAACAATCCTGGCGGAAAAATGGCACCCAGATGACTGGTAGGTAGCACCCCATGAAGCCATAATCCTTCAAAGGCTGAATCTCTTTTCCAATATGATAGCCACGAATTCTTGGAAGCTTATGGTGGCTCCTATTGCCTCTTCGCAACACTTCTCAGCTACCCCAAAGGGATTCATCAAGTTAAGTTTTAATGGAACTTTGAAAGGCAACTCGGGCCTTGCGAGTTTTGGGGGGCTATTTCGAGATTCAAGAGCGAGAACTCGACTGATATATGCATCAGAATGTGGCCACACCAGTAACGAGGAAAATTCATAGTAGTCAGGCAGGGCCTTATTACAGGTATTAAGTTTGGCTACAAGAAGATAATGATTGAAGGGGACTCAAAATTAGTGATTGATATTGTTAGGAAGCTGAGTCAAGGAGCTAAATGGGACAAGCTCAGTCACAGTTGGCGAACAACTCGATTGGTGCAAGAGGTAGGAGATCTCCTCATTAACTTTGACTATGTCATCACCTCGCATGTTCGAATGGAATGAAATAAAGCCGCGAACTTCCTAGCTAACTGGGGATATGCTCATCAAGACAAATCAATGGAGATGGCTTGGCCTCCACATTCCACAGAAGTAGAATTGGCTCCCTTAATAACACTCCTAGAGAAAGATATGAGGGACAACCACCAAAGCAATCAAGCTACTGATTCTAACCCCCCATCAGGGTGTGATCTGGAAAGAAATATCTCTGCAGGTGATTGATGGGGGTCTTTTCGAGGAGTTTTCCCGCCACCCTCCACATGCTCGAGGCATATGGAGTGAAGAATCTCTGCATGTGGTGAGTTATTATCCTCGTAGAAGGTGGAAAAGGATTTAGTGCTCGGACGATTTCCATAAAATTTGGGTGTGAGTTTGGAATTTTCCTGGTACGCGAGAGCTATTTCTCGTAGTGTTTGGTTGCTCAGGTCAGAGGTTTGGCGCAGGCTCAGCTCGCGAGGGTTCTTCGGACGTAGCTCCAGTCTCGGCCTGTCCTTGCTTTGGCTAACAGGTATGTGGTTTTCTCTCTTAACAATGCCCCCATGCATCGGTCTTATTATTTGTTCACCTCTGGTTTGTGTGGTTTCAATTTGTCGGGGTTGAAAAGGAGTATGGGTTATGCATAAATGTATGTGTTTGCATGGGATACGACGCTAGTCTTATTTCTTCATGGTCTCTTTGTGTCTGTAATCTTCGACATCTTACTATCCCAAATGGGGTTATTCTGTTGGTGGCTTTTTCTTTGGTTATGTATCTGTATTTCTACTCCAACTCGCCTTCGGGGCCTTTTGTTGTGTCTGTGGGTTTGTGTTCTAGTTACAATGCCCTCAGGGCTACGCCATGAGGTTGAGTTAGTCTGTAAGAATGGCCTTCGAATCCTTGAGAGGATGGGGTATCTTGATGGTTTAACGGGCCCAATGTATCTGTGTTTTTCTATAGTAACAAAAGTTTAAATTGGATGAGGCACTGGGCGATTCTTCAGGTTTATTTCCAGCAGTCTTTGACTCACTTATGTCCTCTAGAAGGTTCTCGGCTTAGTAGCATCCCCTGGAAGCTGAGCGCTTCTGGGTTTTGGATGCCACCAGAGTCGGTTAAGGGTTTGTTGTTAGCTTCTCTAGGAAATTGCAGGTATTGGAGGATGGTGCGCTTAACCTCAGGAAAAGGCAAAGTTGGTCCGAGCTTGAGGAGTTGAGGTAAACGGTCTATGGGGTCTCCGACGACCAGCCAACCCAGCTCCTCTGGGGGCCGAGCTCGGGGTCACAAAACGGTCTCAAGCATCGTAAATGATGCAACCACAACGTATCATGAGGGAACCTTGGAGGAGATTCGCCAGTTAATTGAAGAGTGGGCAAATGATCTGAACAAACAAGCAGGCATGGTGGACATTGATGTGGAAGATTGGCGTGTCTTGGTGCCTGATCCAGGGCACACTCGAGGCCGAAACACGTAGTTTAAGCAAACCTTGTTCCTGTACCGGTAGATGGAAAGCATTTTGGCTAAATCCTTGGAGTAGATTTTGGTAGGCGTGCCTGCAACAACTCAAGGGTTTCCAAACTATAGCAAGGAGTTTCAAAAAATCCAATTCCAATTGCAGAAGCAAAATGGAAGGTTGCGACATATTGAGGAGCATATCCCATGCATTCCACAAACCGAGCTTCTGGGTTCAAGTGCTAAAGACCCGACTCCAGTGGAGTCTGCTGATGATGATGACTAGTTTGTTGACTTTTCCTTAGCTTGTCCTTTTCTATATGCAGGAAATTTTTAAATTTTAGTATGTTTTTAGTTATGTTTTCAGGGATCTAGAGTGTAGGTAGTTTAAAGACAATGAAAGATATTTGGCATGGCTGGATAGACTTTTTATTTTTTGTTTCCGGATGGCTTATCACGCCGTTAGGTGGCCAACAAACTTGGTTTCCCTCTAGGCAAGTTGAGGCCACCTAACTATATGCATGTAGATGTAACTTGTCTTTTTGAAAATTAATGAAAAGGAAAGTACCTACCAAACTCACAAAATAAATAAATAAATTCATATATATATATATATATATATATATATATGAAATATTTAACGTATAACAAATTTATTTTATAATGAATATATCTTTATAATGTTTTGAAATTAACATAGATTTATAATGATATCTAGACAAACAATTACCTTTCCACTAGCATACACTCGATACTTACACATGTTTGTCTTGCATTGATTGTGTACTCCAATGTAACCATATTTGATTGTGAGGATAGAATATGAATTAGTTTAATTAATTTTTTAATATTAAAAAAATAAAAAATATGATTTTTAGGTCAAATTAAAATTCTCTTCCTTGTAAAGCCATGGGGCAGCTCAATTGGAGATGTAAGGCCAAGGGGACAACTAAATTCCCCATGGATCAAACCAAATTCAATTTCCATAAAAAAAAATGCATTCAATTTCCATTAAAAAAATGCATATAAATTTCCAAAAGAAAAAAAAAATCCTCTGTAATAAGAAGTCCACAGATCCTAAGTGCTCTGCTCTGCTTATAGTCATAAGGATCACAATCTGAAAGGTTATGAGATTGCTATAATTAAATCAAGAGTGCTAAGATATAGGGATATGATCATGCATTTCGTTTCAAATAAAATTCTAAAATTTACAGAGATAGCAATGACCTTCACAGATTATGCTAGCAAGTTTCAAAACAAAATGTTCCATACTGTAAGCAAGATGATGTGAGGGAAACAAATAAAGAAACCCTCGAATATTAACCTTAGTTTGTGCCGTGATAATTGTTTTACCATAAATCCCTCTTTGGAAAAGCAAGTTTTCAATGGAAGCATCTGCCCTAACCCTGCCAAAGAGGCACGGTATTTTTTTCTTATGTTTGGTTTCCAGGATATGGAATTGTAGACATCTAATGTGTTTTAGTGTTATCAAGAAAGCTTCTTGTATGATTGCGCATGCTCCTCTACCCATGGTTGTTGAGTGCAACACTACCGAATTGCTTCTCTTCCCATGGTTGACCCATCAACCCTTTGGCATTTGCTTTTTAACGCATGGCCATCGCACGAAAGGAATAAACCAGCAATGAACCTTTGAAAATTGCGTTGTATCTGCTCAAAAAAGGAACAATCAATCTAAACCCTTTTACGTGTGAATGAAAACACCTTGTCCTTATTGCACTATTTTTCGGGGGAAAGAAAAAACGCTGTTTTTACAAAATTCGGAGACGTTTTCACTACATATATAAATCCAAATATATGTAAAACATAAAAATCATACTAAACACTAAATACAGCTGGGCTTTCATATAAGCAACAACATGTATTGGATCATCTCCATAGTGGATACGCAGTCCATATTATATCCAGCACATAACACCAAAAAGTGTGTATAAACCATAAATGTATCACACATATTTTATTGCCAATGAAAAACTCAAAAGGTGGGAATAGTAGATTAGTAGAAAACAAAAACCCAAAGTTTCGTTGCGCCTATGTGCGTGCCCGTAAAACAAAAAAGGTGTGGTCACCATGCATCATGAAAATCATATATGGATAGTTGGTGCAATCTAGGAAGCCAAGTCATAATGCACTAGGATTGGAGAATTCGAATGGTATCCGGCTCGCTTGTAGTGACAAAAACTAGGCTTGCTTGCAGGTGTGAGAGGTAACAACTCCATATGATTATAACATGCAAGCTCGCTTGCTAATGAGTGAGGAAACAAAAAAACTAAGGCAAAGGGACCACGTAAGAGGATTGGAGAATTCGAATGGTATCCGGCTTGCTTGTTGTGACAAAAACCAGGCTCGCTTGCAGGTATGAGAGGTACCAGCTCCATATGATTACAACTTGCAGGCTCACTTGCTAATGAGTGAAGAAACAAAAAAACTAAGGCAGAGGGACCATGTAAGAGTCCACCTGGATTGATTTCCTGAAATGAGACATGTGGATGATACCAAAATCTGCTTCTAAGCCCATCTTCAAAAGAGAGTCAGCCCTTATGTTGTTCTCCCAAAATATGTGTGTTGGGAAGAATACTAAGAGAGGAGGGCGGCGGGGGAGGGTGAATCAGTATTTAGAGCTGACTGAAAACTTTTCACTTTTTGTTTCTCTTAAACCCATACGTTACTTTACTGAACCCAACTCGCATATAAATGTTGATATCCTTAAGAAAACTTACATATGTCCAGAGATCTTATTATACGTTTAATTCTTTACTTAGATCATTGCATCATTCATTCATTAGATGTTTAATAAGCAGTAAGCATGTGCAGTAATAATAGAATAAACCATCACACATAAGCAACACACATGAACACCAGTATTTAAAGTGGAAACCCAATTCGGGAGAAAACCACCGCTGCTGTCGTCTCTATCTTCAATATTTATTATAAAGAAAACTTCTTACAATTTTGTACTGGCGCAGACTCATACCAGCACGCAGGCACACACCTGCAGAAAGGCTACAACCTTCTCTCGTTCTCCAGCCACTACTGGAAGGGAGCTCCAACCTCCTGATTTTAACACCAACTTCTACTGGCAGGATACTTCCACTTTCATACATTAGGCTTCAACCCTCAGATCCACCAGATTTCTTCAATTTCTTCATCAAACTTCTGTCAGGTCTTCATCATTTCTTTTGCCGATTATCGTAGAGATTCATCATTTCTAGATCATATCCATAGGTGTATCATATATGCAGATATCTCTTAAAGAGATTTATTTATTAACAACCCTTCCACATGCACACCCTATATTATGATCCTCTTCTCCTTATATAGTTTAGCCTTTATCAATACCATGAGTCAAAACCACTCAACCGCTAATGGTATTCCTAGACGGGATCAAAATAGGTAATCCAGCGGGGTCTACCCAAGCCCCAAACAACTTTTCATTGTTTTATTTTCTTGATCTGGCAATTAATTAATTTAAGGCTTTTTAATATCTCAATCTGAGATTGAGATATTAATCCAATTCCCTCTTTAGTTGTTACAAACACTAACGTGCTGCTGACTTATATAAAAACCCAGAAGTAATATATATCCATATAACCTTTTGGGCCCTTCAATAATATTTAATCTTCGACTTGGGGATCTGCGCTGATAATTAAAGTTCCTATCAAAAGACCCAACCCGCGGACACAACTAGTGCACCGGATATCGAGACAAGTGCCTCCGCAGTTGACTGAGTTGACTGCGGGGACAACAGAGATGAATGGCAAAGATTGAGTGCGGGGGCACCAGCCAAAATTTTCATCCGTACCTTGAGAGCCCCCGCAGTGACGCAAGATGCTGAGTTGGTCACAGCTGTCTTCCGCGTCGGCTGAAGATCTCGGCATAACACAACAACGTATATTGAACCAATGATGTGAAGGGAAATCGGGTCCCACACCCTTAATACACGACATAATACTTTGGGTTAAACCCGCAAACCTCAATACATGCGTATCGGCCCCAACGTTAACGGTCGTCTCCATTCGACGGTTGTTATTGCGTCGTGCCTCTTCATTTGATCGGACGGATATCGCTTGACGAAGACGTACGAACAATAACGCGCGATGGCCGCCATACTTTGGTTAACCTTCGCGCATCTTCCTCATACGACCACCGTCCGATGGCTTCCCTCCAGATCGATAGTGCTCAACAATATCGCGCGACATCCTTGGTCGAACGTTAACGTGCGATGGCGCGCAGTGATGACGGTTTTGTAAATATGTTCAGGGACGTGTGTCGCTCGTTCTATGGAATCACTCCCAATCTCTTGAATACCGCTTGCCCGTCGAGAGTGGTGCGATGAAAACCGGAAACCCTCTTCATTGTTTATTCTTCTCGTGGTTCCTCTCCTTCGCTCAAGGTTCCGTCCGTCTTTATTCCGTCATTGCTACGTTTCTCCATGAAAGCATAACTTTGTTTTAATTGTTCTTCCTCCGCGTTATCAGTTCATATAACCATAAAACTGTTATATAGCTCCGATGAAATCCTTATGGACTATTCGACTCGGTTCTTTTGCATTCAACAAGGAAACCTTTCTTTGTATTGTCTAACACATGCGGAACGCACTATTACTTTGACCGATAGAGCTTATGTGCCCTGCACACACAGAGCACGTCCGTGGTTCACTCTCCCAACAGGACTTCACATAGAGTTTCAGGGCATTCCGTACGAGAATTGAACCAATCAATACCCAAATACTCTCGGTATTCTCCACCCATCAGAGTATCACCAGAACTCAATCATACATAGGATTTCCTTTATCCACCATCAGGATGCATACCGAACTTATTCAAGAAAAGCTTCACACATGATTTAACTCGTCCTTATTTACATCGAATTTCCCATTAAATATAGAGCTTCGTTCAATTCACATTCAGTCGTATATTCTGCTTGTATAGAACTGCTGATGGTTTTCTGAGTTCTTTATACAGTGTGCATCCTTTGTCAGAGAGTTGCCATCAAGGACAATCAATTCAATATACTAGGATACCAGAAATGCCAACAATCTCCCCCTTTGGACTTGATGGCAACCATGACCAGAAATACATTCAGCAATATTCTCCTCCTTTGACATCAAGAGAAAAGGATAGATCAAGATCCTTTGTACCGAAAATACCATGCTCCCCCTGAGATCATGCTGCATCTTCAAACATAATTAGAATGCCAAATGCATCATTTCCACAAGACCAATGCTCCCCCTTAACCTGTGCATCCAGAGATACCCAACAGCACCGCAGCTGTGCTGAAGAACGCTGACCCAGAAAAAATTTGTCAACAACTACCCATATGTGGTTTTCTGTCCTTCAGGAAATCCGTGTATCCAATTTAATCTTCTGTATTTAAGTAGATCTGATCTTCTGCATGGCAGAGACTACTCCCAGCTTCTGTCTAAGATATTTGAACGCTTCCCTGGGTAAAGGTTTGGTAAATATATCAGTAACTTGTTCTTTGGAGGGTCCAACTTCACCTTTTGTTCAAGCACTTGTTCACGTAAGAAGTGATACTTGATGGGAATGTGCTTGGTCTTGGAATGCATAACAGGAGTCTTTGAGATACTGATGGCACTTGTGTTATCACACATAATGGATATAGGAAGTGAACATTTGATTTGAAAGTCTTGTAAGGTTTGCATCATCCAGAGAAGTCGAGTGCAACATGATGCGGCAGCCACATATTCTGCTTCTGCTGTAGATAAGGCAATAGAGCTTTGCTTCTTGCTGAACCAAGATATTAACCGGGGCCCCATGTAGAATGCACCACCACTAGTGCTTTTCCGATCATCAACATTTCTAGCCCAATCTGCATCAGTGTAAGCATGAAGAGTGAGATCAGCATTCTTTGGGTACCATAGTCCAAAGTCTTGAGTTCCTTGTAGATATTTGAATATTTTTTTGACAACCTGAAGGTGAGAATCTTTTGGATTAGCTTGGAATCGTCCAACAATTCCAACTGCATGCATAATGTCTGGTCTAGTCCCAGTGAGATAAAGTAGACTTCCTATCATAGATCTGTATTCTGGTTGATTCACTGTGGGAGAATCATCACGAGAACTGATATTACATCCGGTTACCATTGGTGTACTTACAGGTTTGCACTCTTCCATACCATACTTCTTCAGAATTTTCTTAAGATATTTTGTTTGTGATAAGAATATGCCATATGTTGCTTGTTGCACTTGCAAGCCAAGAAAGAATGTTAGTTCCCCAAGTAAAGACATTTCAAATTCTTGCTGCATATCAGAAGCAAATTTCTGACTCATAGACTCTTCATTACCTCCAAAAATGATATCATCAACATATACAACCACAATCAATAGTTTATCATTTTTAGTTTTTGTGTATAAGTTGCTATCAGCAGACCCCTTTGAAAATCCTTGTTGATGAAGATATTTGTCAAGATGATAATACCATGCCCTTGGAGCTTGTTTGAGACCATATAGAGCCTTTTTAAGTCTACAAACAAGATTTTCATCATTTCCAAAAATGAATACTTCTGGTTGTTCTATATAAACTTCTTCTTCTAGATCTCCATTGAGAAAATCAGATTTAACATCCATTTGATAAACTTTGATTTGTTGGAAGTTTGAAAAAGCAAGAAACATTCTTATGGCTTCAAGTCTAGCTACAGGAGCAAATTTTTCTTCAAAGTCTATACCTTCTTGTTGAGCATACCCCTTGCAAACAAGTCTAGATTTATTTCTTATAACATCCCCATTCTCATTTAACTTGTTTTTGAATATCCATTTAGTTCCAATGACATTTTTTTCATGAGGTCTTGGTACTAATTCCCAAGTGTGATTCTTTTCAATTTGATCAAGCTCTTCATTCATGGCTTGAATCCAACATTCATCTTTGCTAGCTTGATTGACATTGTGTGGTTCAATAGTGGATAGAAATGCCAGATAGCTAGAAGATCCTACAAGAGTCCTTCTTGTTTGTACACCTGATCCATTTTCTCTCAAAATTTGAGATTCTAGTTCTTTTGAACATATCTGGATGGAGCCTTTTCAGATAAATCATCTTCGGGTTCTTCATTGGGTTCACTGTCTACATCATTCCCATTTGATGTAGAAGGATATATGTCATCATCGTCTTCTGTTGTTTGTTTTTATTTTTTTGGAGCTGCAGGAGACTCATCGATAACAACATCAATACATTCAACAATCTTTCGAAGTCTTTTATTGTAACATTTATATGCTCTACTTCTAGAGGAGTAGCCAAGAAGTATTCCTTCATCTGCTCTGGGTTCAAACTTGCCAAGTTTTTCATCATTATTTTTGATAAAGCATTTGCTTCCAAAAACTCTAAAATGCTTCACAATGGGAGGATTCCCATACCATAGTTCATATGGAGTTTTATCACTATTTACACGAACATGTGCCTTGTTAAGAATATTTACCGCTGTATGTGCTGCTTCTCCCCAAAATGTGTCAGGTGTTCCAGAATCATCAAGCATAGCTCTAGCCATTTGTTGAACTGTTCTATTCATTGTTTCTGCTACTCCATTTTGTTGTGGAGTACCTGCTACCGAAAACTGTCTTTTTATACCATGTTGTTCACAAAATTCAAGGAATTCATCTTATGTGTATTCTCCTCCTCGATCAGATCTAAGACACTTGATTTTTAGATCTAATTCATTTTCAACTAGTGCTTTGAAGATCTGAAATTTCTCAAATGCTTCATCTTTGTGTTTAAGCAACCCAATCCAACACATTCTAGAGAAATCATCAATAAATAAGATATAATATTGTTCACCACGTGGTGACTTTTTCTTCAGAAGTCCACATATGTTAGTATGAATGAGTTCAAGAGGCTTACTTGATGATCCTTCCTTGGCATTAAATTGCACTCTGGTCTGCTTACCGAATTGAAAAGATTTGCATATGATACTTTCAGGTAGAGTAATATTGGGAAGATCACGAACAACTTTAAGTCTGCTTGATTTGTTGATTTGAGAGAAGCTCAGATGCCCCAACCTTCTATGCCATAGCCAATGTTCTGAAGATTTACTCAAGTAACATTGTTCTTTGCAGTTCTTCAATACATACAGATTGCTTGGAGTTCTGTTTCCTTTTATAATTATTTTACCTGTATCAAGATCACGTACCACACATTCTTTTGAACTAAAGACAACTTCAGTTCCTTGATCACACATTTGACTTACACTCAACAGGTTATGCTTTAATCCGTCTACATACATGACATTATTAGCTTTCACCTTTTCTTTTAGAAAAACATACCCTTTTCCCTTAATAACAGCAGGAGTATCATTTCCAAATGTAACATTCTTCTCTTTTTCTAGAGCACTATAGGCAAGAAGTTTGTTTTTGTCACCTGTCATGTGTTTAGAGCATCCACTATCAATGTACCATTGATCTTCTTCACCTTCTGCAAATAAAGCTATGCCACAATTTTCAACCTATAATTCCTTCTTTTTCCACACTTTGGAGCTTCAAGGAAATTGCTCTTTTGGCTAGATTTTGCTCCTGCATTCAGATTCTTCATGGCCAAAGTTATTGCAATAAGCACATTCAACTTCATTTTGAAGAGTAGAAAAGTTGTTATAGATATTCTTCTTTGTTCCAATATCCCTCCTTTTCTTTCTTGCTTCTCTTGTCATAATGGTTTTGTATGCAACACATTGAACAACTTTATGACCAAAATTGTGACATGAGAAACATTGTCCATTGAAGAAGAATTTTCTGCGATCATGAAATCTTCTACTTGAATCTACCTGTTGGTTGGTGTTTCTTTGAAAGGTATTCTTGTTAGTGTTCTTTGAATTGAGCTGGTCATGCTTTACCTGTGAAGATTCTTTATTCCCTTGCTGAGTGGCAGAATGTTGTATACTGGCTGTAGCTGCTTTTAGATAGTTTGGTGCTGAAGTCTGAGAAGATTCTACGATATATCCAAGACCTGTCTTTATAAAAGGAGAACGTTGTACCTTGATAATCTCATCTAAGGTTTCAGATCCTTTAGCAAATCTAAGATTCAAAGTCTTCACCTTCTCAATTTCTTTTCTTAGACTTACTATTTCATATTCTAATTTCTCATTATGTTTCTCCTTTTCTTCAAGCTAATTTTTTAGAGTTTTTATGGATATTTTACTTTATTCTAAGCATCTTTTACTTTCTTATAAGCATATTTTGAGTTGATTGAATTCATCAAGAAAATCATTGTCCTCTAAAGCATCCATAAAAGTATCTTTTTCTTCTCTAGATTCCTTTTCAAATGCCATGAGAAGTCTAAGATCTTGTTCACATTCTTCCTCACTGTCAGATAACCCATCACTGTCTTCATGAGTATAGTAACTTTTTCTAGTGCTAAACCAATTTTTATTCCTTCTTGCTACTTCCTTTCCTTTTTCATGTGTTTCTTTGTGAGGACACTTAGCAGCATAATGACCAACTCTTCCACAAGAAAAACATTTGAAAGGAAGCTTACCTCTAAACCGTCCTGTACCAAGTTGGAGTTTCTTTACAAAATTTACCTCATCTTCTTCTGAGATATACCCTGATCCTTCTGTTTCTTATACTTCTCTCCCTTTTGTGGAAGCTCTAAAGACGACTTCTTTGACTTCAGATTGTCCTCCTCTTCTCATTTCATATGCAGTTAGTATGCCATGAAGTTGTACCACAGTAAGATTTTGAAGATCCTGTTTTTCTTCAAGGGCAGCAACTTTTGACTCAAATTTTGTCGTTAGTGATCTTAAAACTTTCTCAACCAAAGTAGATTTGGTTATTGTTTCTCCCAGATTTCTCATACGATTTACAATATCATCAAGACGTAAAAAGAAATTGGCAATTCTCTTCTCATTATGCATTTTTAGATTCTCATATTGAATTCTGAGAGTTTGGAGTTTAGCACTTTTTACTTTTGCATCACCTTCATAACTTAGAATGATTTTGTCCCATATGGCCTTTGCTGTATTCAGCTACATGACTTTGAAAAAATCTGATTCAGTTAGACTTCCCAATAGAGCATTAACCCCTTTTGCATTTGTTTCATAATTCTTTCTTTCTGTTGGATCTGTTGGTACTGCAACTGGATATTGATATCCTCCTTCAACAATAGCCCATACATCTGCAATTAGAGACTGAAGATAGGATCTCATCCTTGTTTTCCATAGGATTAAATTGTTTCCATTGAAGAGCGGAGGCCTGATAGATGTTGTTCCATCTTGATTGCTCATCTTGATTGATCTTCCTTCTAGTGGCTAAGCTTTTTCAGAAGGACCTGCTCTGATACCAATTGTTGGGAAGAATACTGAGAAGGGGGGGGGGGGGGGTGAATCAGTATTTAGAGCTGATTGAAAACTTTTCACTTTTTGTTTCTCTTAAACCCATACGTTACTTTACTGAACCCAACTCGCATATAAATGTGGATATACTTAAGAAAAATTGCATATGTCCAGAGATCTTATTATACGTTTAATTCTTTACTTAGATCATTGCATCATTCATTCATCAGATGATTAGTAAGTAGTAAGTATGTGCAGTAATAACAGAATAAACCATCACACATAAGCAACACACATGAACACCAGTATTTAAGGTGGAAACCCAATTCGGGAGAAAACCACTGTTGCTGTCGTCTCTGTCTTCAATATTTATTATAAAGAAAACTTCTTACAATTTTTATTGGCACAGACTCATACCAGCACGCAGGCACCCACCTGCAGAAAGGCTACAACCTTCTCTCGTTCTCCAGCCACTACTGGAAGGGAGCTCCAACCTCCTGATTTTAACACCAGCTTCTACTGGTATGATACTTCCACTTTCATACAGAAGGCTTCAACCCTCGGATCCACCAGTTTTCTTCAATTTCTTCATAAGACTTCCGTCAGGTCTTCATCATTTCTTTTGCTGATTATCGTAGAGATTCATCATTTCTAGATCATATCCATAGGTGCATCATATATTCAGATATCTCTTAAAGAGATTTATTTATTAACAACCATTCCACATGCACACCCTGTATTATGATCCTCTTCTCCTTATATAGTTTAGCATTTATCAATACAATGAGTCAAAACCACTCAACCGCTAATGGTATTCCTAGACGGGATCAAAATAGGTAATCCAGCGGGGTCTATCCAAGCCCCAAACAACTTTTAATTGTTTTATTTTCTTGATCTGGCAATTAATTAATCTAAGGCTTTTTAATATCTCAATCTGAGATTGAGATATTAATCCAATTCCCCCTTTAGTTGTTACAAAAATTAATGTGCTGCTGACTTATATAAAAACCTAGCAATAGTATATATCCATATAAAATTTTGGGCCCTTCAATAATATTTAATCTTTGACTTGGGGATTTGCGCTAATAATTAAAGTTCCTATCAAAAGACCCAACCCGCGGACACAACTAGCGCACCGGATATCGAGACAAGTGCCTCCGCAGTTGACTGAGTTGACTGCGGGGACAACAGAGATGAATGGCAGAGATTGAATGCGGGGGCACTAGCCAAAATTTTCATCCATACCTTGAGAGCCCCCGCAGTGACACAAGACGATGAGTTGGTCATAGTTGTCTTCCACGTCGGGTGAAGATCTCGGCATAACACAAAAATGTATATTGAACCAATAATGTGAAGGGAAATCGGGTCCCACACCCTTAATACATGACATAATACTTTGGGTTAAACCCGCAAACCTCAATACATGCGTATGGGCCCCAACGTTAATGGTCGTCTCCATTCGACGGTTGTTATTGCGTCGCGCCGCCTCATTTGATCGGACGAATATTGCTCGGTGAAGATGCGCAAACAATAACGTGCGATGGCCATCGTACTTTGGTTAACCTTCACGCATCTTCCTCATACGACCACCGTCCGATGGCTTCCCTCCAGATCGACGGTGCTCAACAATATCGCGCGACATCCTTGGTCGAACGTTAATGTGCGATGGCACACAGTGATGGTGGTTTTGTAAATACGCTCAGGGAAACATGTCGCTCGTTCTATGGAATCACTCCCAACCTCTTGAATACCGCTTGCCCGTCGAGAGCGGTGTGATGAAAACCAGAAACCCCCTTCACTATTTATTCCACTCGTGGTTCCTCTCCTTCGCTCAAGGTTCTGTCCGTCTTTATTCCGTCATTGCTACGTTTCTCCATGAAAGCATAACTTTGTTTTAATTGTTCTTCCTCTGCGTTATCAGTTCATATAACCATAAAACTGTTATACAACTCCGATGAAATCCTTATGGACTATTCGACTCAGTTCTTTTGCATTCAACAAGGACACCTTTCTTTGTAGTGTCTAACACATGCGGAACACACTATTACTTTGACCCATAGAGCTTATGTGCCCTGCACACACAAAGCACGTCCGTGGCTCACTCTCCCAACAGGACTTCACATAGAGTTTCAGGGCATTCCGTACGAGAATTGAACCAATCAATACCCAAATACTCTCGGTATTCTCCACCCATCAGAGTATCACCAGAACTCAATCATACACAGGATTTCCTTTATCCACCATCAGGATGCATACCGAACTTATTCAAGAAAAGCTTCACACATTATTTAACTCGTCCTTATTTACATCGAATTTCCCATTAAATACAGAGCTTCGTTCAATTCACATTCAGTCGTATATTCTGCTTGTATAGAACTGCTGATGGTTTTTTGAGTTCTTTATACAGTTTGCATCCTTTGTCAGAGAGTTTCCATCAAGGACAATCAATTGAATATACTAGGATACCAGAAATGCCAACAATGTGTTGCATCGTATATGATTGAAATTTTGATAGAATATATCGAATGCGCTCAGTCCATCCACTAAGAATTAGATCATGCATCCGATTCTTGCTAGTGATTCCGTCAATAATGAGTTTAGAGTCGCCATAAATGTGAGCATGATTAAGATTAAGATGATAATCGACCCTAAACCCACTCCATAACGCCATGATCTCTGCCTTATTGTTGGTTCTAGAATGTCCATTCCAATATATATGATAGCGCTCCTTAGCCGATAGCTTAATCCATGCTCCACAACCACATACATCATCCTTTTGTGCCCCAACAAAGTAGATCGAAGGAAGAGAAATATGGTGGGGGTCTCCCCTTACAGACAGGTCAACCACAATTGATACTGGATGATTACGATCGCCCAACCATCTCATGATATTTCCATGAAACCTTGAGATATCAATAGGTACTTCTTGGAAAATTAAACAATTTCTAGCACACCATATCTCCCAAAAAACAAAAAAGGGTAGAGTTTTATGAGTACCTTTGGAGTCACCCCACACAAGAATGGTATGCATACAATCAATGGGTCTCCATTGAGGGTCCCCCAAGATGGCAGTGTACAGTCTCTAGATCAATAGAGTAGTCTTACAAGAAAAAAATAAATGTGCAGCAGACTCCTGAACGCGGCATAATGGACATCTCTCGAGACCCTGATATCCCCATTTATTAAGGGAATTCCATGTCAGAATTTTCCCTTTCCATAACAACTAACCAAAAAGCATAATCTTAGTAGGTGTATTCCATTTCCATACTTGATGAAACGAGGACAAGGTGTGATCCACTTGCTGCTCTTTTAAGATATGCAAGTATAATTCTTTTACCTGAATACTGCCATCCATTTGAGTGCCTCCCCATATGATTGTGTCACCTTCATTTCTAAAAGAAAAACCTGATGATTGAAGTCTCCATCTATAACTATCCCAAGCATCAGTGTCCGACCCCTGTAATCCAATCATCTGAGCCAATTTCCAAATCAACGCTCTGAGTTCCCAATGAGAAATAAGATTAGAGACATAAAAAATGCCTCGCTAGTTAATGAGATGAAGTAAGATAGGGTCCATACTCTCTGTCCTATGTAAGCCTAATAACCTATCAGCTCCCAATAGAATCTTTTGCACGTTTCCAAATCGCCAGACCAATCTTATACCCAGGATATTTATGACTTTTGAGAAGCTTCTCCAAATTTGTGATGTTTTGTTAGTGGGCCAAGTGCCGCCGAGATACAGAGTGTGAAATGGATCTCCCTTTATGTATTTAAAAAAACAGATCATAGACCATGCCCCCTTTCCATTTAGTACTCTCCACAAAGATTTAGAAAGTAATGCATTTGAGAAGCTACGAAGATCTAATATGCCCCGTTGATCCAGGTGGATATCGGTGGCCACCCACCTATTCCATTTGGACCCGCAACATCAATTCTTTCAGTTTTTCAGCTTCAGCACAACTTACTATTTTTAGCAGGTTTTCGGGTCCTGCACTCTCAGAGCCGTTTTGGGGACTTAATGATCGAGGTGGATATTGGTGGCCACCCACCGAGTCCATTTGAACACCGACCATTAGTTATTTCAGTTTGTAAGTTTCATCACAACTTACTATTTATAGAAGTTTTTCGGGTTCTGAACTTTCAGAGCTGTTTTGAGGCCTAAACGACGCTTTTTGGGAAAATGGGGAGCAACACGGGTCATAGACTGATGTTGCTCACTCAAAATTTGCAGTCCTCGGATATATCTTTCTAACAAGCTATTGAGCGCGTCAAATAGAGATCGAATGCCAAAGTTACGTCTTCGGGAAGTTGAAACACCAACTTACCCAAACGGGGCCCACAATTTTGGGCGCGTCATCTCCTAGGGTTAGGGTTTTGGACATTTTGGGTTTTACATTGTTTCTCAATAATAAATAGGCCTTTGAGCCTCATTGTAACACAATTTAGGGGGCTGGGAGCCGACACATCTCTTCTTAGAGATAAGCGCTACCAGTGCCCTAGCTCGCTTGTTCCCATCATTTCAGCCTTGTTCCCACAGTTCAAGGGCTAGTAGCTGTCACATCTCTTCTCAGGGATACACTACCAGTACCCTAGCTCATCTATTTCCATTATTTCTGTAATAGGCCTTCGAGCCTCAATGTAACACAGCTCAGAGGCCTGTGCCTCTAGCTGTTTATTTCCATTCTATCTGTAAAAAACTTTTAGTTCTGTAACATAGTTTAGAGGCCTGTAGCTACCACATCTCTTCTCAGAGATATGCCTACCAGTGCCCTAGATGTTTATTTTAGTCATTTGTTTTATTAATAAAATGAAGAATTATTTCCATTGCATCTCTGTATTTATGGCTATATGTGTATTCTGTTGCATTCCTGCATAAATCCGGATCAATGGTATCAGAGAAGTCTACTCTTTCTCTGTTTTTATTTTCATGTCCCCAACGCGGCTAGGGTATAAGGAGTTCAATCTCGCGAACCCTAACGACCCCCCATGGTGGAAGGAAAGAAAGATGAGGGAGCATGAGATCTTATCAAAATCTTGCTCGAGGAGGTCCTCGAGAAACAGAGGAATGCGATGATGGATAACTTTGCCCAGATCCTTCAATGGCTACCCACCGTTGGCCCACATCTACATCCAAAACATCCACCAACAGGTTCGCGACATCCTAGACAAGTTCAACACCAAGTTCAGCAGAATTCCCCCCCCCCCCCCCCACCCCCCCCAATGGAGGAACTTAACACAATGGAGGAACTTAAAGTTTATTCCTCGGATAGATCTTTCTAACGAGATATTGAGCGCATCAAACAGAGATCAGATGCCAAAGTTACGTCCCTGGGAAGTTGAAACACCAATTTACCCAAACAGGACCCACAGTTTTGGCGCTTCATCTCCTAGGGTTAGGTTTTTGGATGTTTCAGATTCTACATTGTTTCTCAACAATAAATAGGCCCTCGAGCTTCATTGTAATATAGTTTAGGGGCTGGTAGCCATCGCATCTCTTCTCAGGGATACGCTACCAGTGCCCTAACTCGTCCATTTCCATTATTTCTATAAGCATGTTTCAGTCAGTTGTTTTGTAACACAGTTCATAGCACTATAGTCGCCACATCTCTTCTCAGAGATAAGCCTACCAGCGCCCTAGCTGTTTATTTCCATTCTGTCTGTAAACAACTTTCATTCATGTAACACAGTTCAGAGGCCTGTAGCCGCCACATCTCTTCTCAGAGATACGCTACTAGCGCCCTAGCTAGTTTATTTTAGTCATTTGATTTTAATAAAATGAAGCATTATTTCTGTTGCATCTCTGTATCTATGGCTATATGTGTATTCTCTTAACGCTGTCACATCTATTCTTAGGGATACACTGCTATTACCCTAGCTCATCTATTTCCACTATTTCTGTAATAGGCCTTCGAGCCTCAATGTAACACAGCTCAGAGGCCTACGCCTACCACATCTCTTCTTATAGATAAGCCTACCAGCGCCCTAGCTGTTTATTTCCATTCTGTCTGTAAACAACTTTTAGTTCTGTAACACAGTTCAGAGGCCTGTAGTTGCCACATCTCTTCTCAGAGATACGCCTACCAGTGCCCTAGTTGTTTATTTTAGTCATTTGTTTTATTAATAAAATGAATCATTATTTTCGCTGCATCTCTGTATCTATGGCTATATGTGTATTCTATTGCATTCCTGCATAAATCCGGATCACCCATCCATCGAATTTCTTTGGTTTGGCGATATGGGATAATTTGCAAAGATGTATTTTCCTGCATTTAGTACCCCCAACCTAGATAAATTGAGATATAATGGCATTAAGTTTACCAACTATGTAAGCCAACAAATAAAACAGATGGGTCCAATATACCATGAGTTGAGATAATATTTCTTGAACCAATATAAATCGACCCCCTAGTGAGAGCAGTTTGTTGGTCCACTTCATGATTTTATCCCTAAACTTGTCTACCAACCATAGCCAAACATAGTTTTTGTATGCACATGGCTTGAGCATAAATCCAAAATAGGTAAGGCCTGACATAATATGACTCGTCTGTACCCCGATGAAACTAACAACGTAATTTATTTCATCCACATCTCCCAAGTCATATAGTAGGATGGATTTCCTTTTATTAATGCAAAGTCCTGTATCAGCTCCAAAACGGGTGAGAACAAAGTGCATATAAAACCATTGGTTCCTAATTAGCTTTCCAAAAAACAGTAAATCATCAACGAAGAGAGAGTGTGTAATGCAAACCGAAGGAGAGAAAGATAGACCTTCAAAAAAGCCCACATTTTTTGCCATCTTCAATAGATTACTGAAGCCGTCCATAATGATAATAAAGATAAGCGGGGATAAGGCACATCCCTGCCTCAAGCCTCGACCAGCTATGAAAAAATATATTGGAAGACCATTGATGAGAACTGCATATCTGACGAAGCTAATACATGCCATAATCCATTGAATTGATACCATAGATAAACCCGCCTTTAAAAGAGAAAGCCTGATAAGGACCAATCAGCAGAGTCATATGATTTTTGCAAGTCAATCTTCATAATAAGAGCCTCCTGTTTGAGTGCATGAATCGTATGCATTGCTTCTTGTGCAATAGAAACAACGTCATGAATCAATCTTCCTTTTAGAAACCCAAATTGTTCAATAGATATGAATTTTGATAGAACCCCTCTCATATGGTTGGTAATGATTTTTGATGAAATCTTGTAAAAGACATTGCATAAAGAAATAGGCCTATATTCATCAAAGGAAATGGGATCAGAAGATTTTGGAATCATGGCCAGAAAGGTTGAGTTCATGTCCCCAGGAACAAAACCCATCACCCAAACTTGTTCTATTACAGTGTGCAATTCATCCACAAGAATGTCATAAAAATGCAGGAAAAACTCAACCGACCAGCCATTAGGCCCCGGGCTTTTGTCATGGGCGAGGTATTTAAGCACTTCCTCAATCTCCCCTTTTGTAATGGGCTTCTCCATATTCTCATTAGAAGACTGATCAAACATTCGGGGAATTTTCCGAAGAATCCACATCTGGCAATGAGAGTCAATCTCCATATCCTGCTTGTAGAAATAAGAAAAATACCCGATAGCCTCTAATTGGATTTCTTTGGTAGTGTGCTTTATTATCCCATCCGTAGCCTTAATCTTCTAGACAACATTAAATTTATTTCTGCACCCATTTGCACATTTGTGAAAGAAACTTGTGTTTAAATTTCCCTCCCTCAACCATTGAATCCTTCTTTTTAACTTCCACGAAGTTTCCTGTATTTTAAGTTTTTCCAGTTTGCGAGATTCAAGTATTTCAAGAGAGTTGTATACATGGGAATTCGGTGGAAAATGTAACATTTCTTTATATATTTTAGAAATACTGTCTTCAATATATCGATATTCCATTTTTATTCCCTGTTTCTTCCTTCTTTCCCATTGTTTAACTATCACCTTTAGTCTTCTGAGCTTGGCTGTCAGCTCTTCCCAACCTCGTAATCCCTCAACAGCGATGTCGCTCCGCCAGAATTCATTAACCAAGTAATTAAATTCCGGATCCTTTAACCATATTCGATTGAATTTAAAGGGAAAACCAATATCCTTTGGTTCATGGCCATGTTAATGTAATGACCATGTGATCAGAGAGTGATGAGGGAATCACTCGAGATCGAGTATTACCTAGGATCCTAAGTAATGAAGATTTGATCACAGAGTAGTCAAGTATTTTGGCTATGTACTATGGTGCTTTTCGCCTATTGGTCCAGGTCGGCACAATCGGAGCAGGCTTAATATCCATCAGCCCATTATCATAAAACATCTTCCCAATCATATCTGCAAGTGGGTCATTTCTGGGCTTTGAGCCCCATGTTCATCAGAGGCCAAATTTGAGTTGAAGTTTCCCATCATCATAATATTTTTAATGGAATAGATCCCAGATTGGTCCATTCACTCCCAAAAAGTAGCTCGGTTCTGACATGGGGCATATAGATTGATAAGAGAAATCTGTTCGGCAACCCCCCTGAATGATCCATGTATGAAAATACCCCCAAAAAATTTTAAAGCCTTAAAATTAGCCAGCCGTGGATTCCACATAACCAGCATTCCACCAGCTCTTCCTATAGCATCAATGCCCATAGCCTTCCATCCTGGGAAAATACTGAGCATAATTTTAATAACAGATGATCTAGAGCACAAAGTTTCTTGAAGAAAAAAGAGAGAAGGATGATATTCAATAATCATCTCGCGAAGGCGAAGATGTTTTGTGGGGTTGCCCATCCCCCGAATATTCAATGAAATGATATCAGGGTTTCTTTCTCTAAGGGCCTGAAAGTCATCCACAACATAAATTGGTACATCTCGTAAGTCAAATAGTTCCCCTCGAACTAGAGATTTGGTTTTTTTCCTACCCCAGAAGTGCCTGGTGCTCAATTTTGAAGTTCTCTGAACAATGATATTTGAAGCAGAAGTTGGTGATACAGTGGACAGAGATTCAGGAGGGGCTTTATCGAAAACAATAAGGGTCACCATATCAATCTTAGGGTTCTTTAAAATCGAGTCTAAATCACTTCCAACCAAGTTCTTCGGGGAATCCGGAGCATTTCCCAAGTCAGGTTCGTGAGATGAAAGTGGAGAAGCCCATTCGAGCGGAGGCATCGATGGGGAGACAACGAGAGGGTTAGTCGAATGAGGAATGGATGGGTGAGTAGCAGATTTGTATGAGATACAATGACCACGTGGGTCGTCCATGAGCCCAAACCCATTATTTACTAATGATTTATATGGAGGAGGGGTGACGACATCTAGAGTGCTATGAGGAGCATATGTAGAAGGTTCATCTACAGGGAGGTGAGGCTATGATATAGAGACATTATTATGACAAGGATCATATTTATCACTATCAAAGGAGGAGCGGATCGACTTAATCGGGTTTTCTGCATCAGATGAGAATAAAGGTGCCTTCGCAAGCCATCGTTGATTTGAGAGCAACCCATGCTGCCTCTGCTTTCTATGCCTTAGTGGACATGCCCTCTGCATATGCCCAGTGTGGTGACATATAAGGCATCTAAATGACACCCCCCAAAAATCAACCCTCTGATGATGTCTCCACTGCCCCCATATCAAATCAATATCCCTAGGCAGCCCTCCGTGAAAAGATACTTCGACCAAGATCCAAGCTATATGTTTATCAACAGTACCAATGCATCAGGGATCAATATATCTGGTAGTTCCAATAGAGTTCCCAATTGCTCGCAGTGCTTTAATGGTCCATAACTCTAATGGAAGACCAGGTAGCTTCACCCAAACAAGCTTGCTTCTTGGAGCCTCAATGACCGGGTTAAATCTCAAGAACACAACAGAAGTTGCATAAAAATTTTGCCCTAAACCCATGTGCGATCCATCACTCGCTTACAGTCAGCTTCATGTAAGAAATGGACACTAAACCATTGCCCCATCAATTTACTTACTTTCGGTATATAGCCTAGCATCGGGCAACAAAAAGTTTTGACCCATTCGGTCATGTCCACCTCCCCCATTTCAGAAAATAACCACTGCTCGATGAGAGCCCACTTCTGCAGGCTAGCCACCCTTCCCCATATATCATCATACTCCATGATAACCTCTTTTATGACAGCAACAGGTTTATAGCAATGATATTTTTTGTGCCTGTTCCGTCTGCACCCTTCTTGAATACCATCTCGGAGCACATTCATCACGTCCCAGTTCCAAATGAAAATTGACCTTTTCTGCATCTGTTGTGTTTTGATCAGATGAAAATTTCCTTATTGCATTATTGAATTGCAAATCTTATTTTCTCACCCCAGAATGAGCCATTCTTCCATCCTTTCAGAGTCGCCATGGAAGTAATCGCTTCCCTGAGCCACTACAACTGATTCAAAATCTTAATTTGATTTGAACATTTGCCTGTTATTATTATACATGCCTTTCTGCATGTTCTATTGTAATTAGTTTATGACAAAAAAAATAATTTAATTTTTATTGAAACAATTATAAAATAAAGTTTTTGAAAATTATAATATTAAATAAAATATTTTGAAAATTAAAAATAATTTTATTTTTCATATGATTATTTTGAATAACCTATTTCATGTTTAAATGAAATCACTGTGGGAAGGTTTTAGGAGAATCAAAATTCTAGTCATTTGAATATCTTTTAACTATGTTCATGTATAGTAGTGTTAATATAATTTGGTGGAGTTATATGTAGAGTAGTGTTAATATAAATTGGTGGAGTTATAAATATTACTAATGACAAAAACATTTTTTCCTTAATAGTGTAATTTTTAATATTTTTATTTATTTATATAACCTTTTACATTAATCAGTCACATTTCTATGAAAATAGTTTAAAATATATAAGTTAAAAAATATATAAAATTAATATACATTTACATAAGAACTATTTTAATTGTCCATAGATTCATATTATTTGGACAATATTTCAAAAACATTGACACTCTACAATCAATTGAAGTGTACAATCAAATATATTGAAAATATAGATAATTAAAATGATGCATTTTGAGGATCATATACAATATGATAACCTCTGTTTATTTCACCAGCCTAGATCCATCTTAATCCCAAATCAAGAGTCGAGAGAGATATAGTATCTCGAGGTGTAAACCTCTTTTTTGAGTGCAAAACTTGAGGAAAGGTTTGCACCTCGAGAGATTTGATCCCTCTCAGCGCTTGATATATTCAAGGTTAAGATGGATCTACGCTGGTTTCAGTCATGCATGTTCATACAAAATTTGTTGAACATCTAATTATTCTGATAATTATAAATATGGTAATTATGTCTAAGATTAATTTGGTCGATTTAATCTTAAATTTGCTTAGTTACCTCAATTTGTTGAGATGAGAGAGACTCTTAGTAACTTGAATTATGAAAACTGATGAAATAAAAATTTTAAATGCAAAGTGACAATGTAACAATGTTGAATGATAAAAAAATGCGAATAATAAGAATGTAGTTAATTACAAACAATCGTCATTGTGATCAATCTCAAACTATTTTCTTCTACAATTCTTATTGTCACACCTATTAGTTTTTCCATATTTTCATATTGATCATATGAAAAGGGTAGTTGAAATCATAGACCATTCAAATATTTAACTCGAGCTTCTGTATTAAACATCATACCTTGTCGCTCTTGCTATCCGATATCAGTAGTAGCTTTCTCCAAAGTCAATCATTGTGACTTATGGAGTGTTAAACCCCAAATAATTTTCAATGGTAGTTATTTTCTATTACCTCTTTTGAGTGCAGAGTGATTAAAAATGTTGAATGATGGAAAATGGAAATAATAAGAATGTAGCCAATTACAAATAATTTACAGTTTCAGAAAGCAAGCATTTTGGGTAATTGAACATTTTATTTAGGATGAAAATTCAAGTATTGTATTTATGGTTGAATTAATGTAACACATAAGTCAATACATGTCATCAATAATTTTTATGTGCTTACAATGAAATCAATGCACACAATTAATCTAATTATTTTGAAATTAATGTACGTCATACATGTAGTTACATAAAATCAAAAATCAACATATACATTGAATTCAATGCATCTTGTGCAAACAATAAAATAGGATTATAAATCAAAATATATACTGAAACCAACGCATCTAGTGCAAGCAATAAAATAGGATTAGAAATCAATATCTACACAAACTAATGCATCCAGTGCAAGCAGTCAAATATGAATAGAAATAAACATCCACACTTAAATCAATGCATCTAGTGCAAGCTATCAAATAGGATTAGAAATCGACATCTACATTGAAATCAATGCATCTAGTGCAAGAAATCACAAGAAGGAAAAGACCCTCTAGCGGATGTTTTTGAGGAACCCCTTATAAAAATACCCCAGACATCCGTTTCTAACGGAGGTTACTAGAGGAGGTTGGCGGGCGGAGGTTTTTGTGAATGTTTTTTGTCTGGTGCACTTATCATCATAAACCACACTGGTGTGTTCAACAAGAGAAAGCAACGGTGCACACAAAACATTGGCACACCAGACACCGTGTGCTCCGTACACACCTGCCTGGTGCGTCTTATTACTATAGCGCACCGGTGCTTTACAACTCTTCTACACCAGTGCGTCATAAAACACTGCGCAAAAACAAAAAATGCCCAGTGCGGTTTTAATCAACCACATCGGTGTGCCTATAAAACCCCGCACACTAGAACATGGTTAGATAAAAGAAAATTACGGTAAAAAACCCACATTTTTCACTTTTCTCAGTGCTCCAAAGATCTCAAGCATCGATGCAAATTATCCTTGTCTAAGCTGCCTTGATATCGGTGCTCCCATTGCACCAATTGTACGCATTGCTGTTGTGCATTTTCCACCAATATCCAGCTTGAATTTTTCAAAACGGTGGGCAAATTTTCTTTTGCAAATTCTTAGCCAATATGCTTTCTCGACAACCAAGTGTACATGTATTTTTCTTGTTTTTCCATAACTAAGCATTTTAGCAGATTAGAATTTCAAATAACCTTAAAATTAACCATTTAAAAGATTTTTCTTTTGTCATGCAATGCGCTCCAGTCGTTCGGCTCACATTGGTTCGCAGTGCTGCTTATAAATTTACAGGCCGCATCGCAGCCGGTGCTAACGGGATTCACACTGGTTTCGGGGCGGTATGAAAAGGCACACAATGTTATTTTAAAATTAAAAGAAATTGCCTGTTGACCTTGTGGAATAGCGGCAATGCGGTGCGTTGACTTAAATATCCGCCCCGGGGCGAGTATTTTTGTCAGTGCACCGCTTTTCGCATTTCGATAGGGTAAACGATGCGGCCTGGTAAAAGACCGCACCGTTGACTATGTAATGATGTCAAGAGGTCGGTGCGCTGACCGAAATATACTCCTCGGGGCGTAGAGTTTAGTCAGTGCACCACACTCCTGACACCGTACATAGCCAATGGTGCACTGAAAATTTTCACGTGCACCACCGTCGGTGCGTTGAATATCATCTGGTGCACCGCCGCTGGTGTGTGACAAAGAAAAGACGCACCGGAACTGGTGCAAGCCTATTTTTTGTGGCGCACCGACTGTTTTGTTTTTGTTTTTTTTCCAAAAAAAATTATATATGTATATTCCTAAATGAATGTCTTATTTAATAAAAAAATTGTATTTAATATGTCAATCATTCAAAGACGTGAAAGGAGAGAAGAGGGGGAACAACAACAATAATAGGCAGACTAGTATAAGATGGTTCACTTGTGGGAGGCACGAGAGAGGGAGAGAGATGTGTACCCTCACCCTATTACAACAGCTACCCAGGGGCTCCTAAGGCAGGTAGGCCTCCTCAAGTTCTATGAGGAGGCTACTTCCCTAAAGGGCTATGGTCTGTTTTGAGACATCTTGTCTGCAGGTGGAATGCCCACCTATAGGCTTTCCGGGTTGGTCCTAACCAGTGGTACACGCCTACTGAGGAGGACATAAATTTCATTATAGGGCTATCGAGGAGAGGGGTGGATTTTCTCTCGTTCCCAGAGGTTCCAGTTGGCTATGCAGTAGGGAGTCATTCGGTGTACTCCTATAGATACATTAGTGCAGATATACTATCTCCTTTAGATTTTAAGGTCTCTGGAGGTCAATTACGTATTGGTGCATTTGGTAGTTAGAAGGTGAGGTGCCTCTCACTTCTGATTTCGACCGTTTCATAGAAAACCAGTGATGGGCAACGCATTAGTTGCTCACTTCTATATGATTTTGATTCTTTAGTATAGGAGCCACGACTTGTCAGGTGGTCTGCCATTTTTTGCGGCAGTTTTGTACAACCTTAGATAGATGTCGTGCTCATGCACAAGGGAGGGTCAACTTCCATTTTTATTCAGAGATTTTTTGTTTATTTTTTGAGAGGTTTCCAGAGATGAGGCCTACTTTTGTTCGGCAGCCTCGTAGGCCAATGTTTGAGGCACGGATGCACATGTGGGGGCATATGATGCCCAAGAGGGGCGAGACTGTGTTTCCATCGAGGATATCACATAATGCACTGGAGTTGCTAGCCAGTGTTGACGAGCATCTGTTCATTATTGTACCCTGTCCTTATGTTGGTTTCGATTGACGAGGGTGTGCTAAAATCCTCTTCACAGATGATGAGCCGCTGAATGATAGAGGTAATATTACTGGTTTATTTACATTTATTCTAACATGTTATTTAACTTATTTTTATTAAATTGTGTAATCAAATTGTATAATTATTGTTGTGTACTTTTATATATTTTGCAGACATTGGGTCTTTTGATGGCGAGGACATGCCGACACCACCACATGATCCAGATGTGGATCCTGATGATGATCAAGGTATGCCAGATGCCGAGGATCATCGAGAGGCCGGTGTAGAGAGACCAGCTCCTGCTAGTGCACCGGTACCAGCTTTTGCTAGGCGCAGTCAACTTTACAGCAGATACATGATGGAGTTGGGCGACCAAATCATTGCATTGGTTGTTGAGGCAGGCATCAGGCTCGCTAATATGAGAGACATACAGGCCGATGTCAGGTTGTTACATATGTGGAGAGGCATGCCGCGTGACATGTACAACCTGATGCGACATGTCATAGGAGCTATGACCCGAGTTACGCGACTAAGGAGGACCGTTACACGTTATAGGCGTGGTCGAGACACAGCACGTGATTGACAGTCTACGAGCAGAGACTCATCATCTGATGATTTTTAACCTCACGCCGCGCTAGATGAGAAGCCTCCACTAGCATCTAGCAGCGGTCATCATGGAGAGCAGGTTGGATCATCGGCCATGTCCAGTCAGCAGCCTGGAGCATCCAACAATACTCATGATCATGAGGAGGCTGCACCATCGACCATCGAGGCTGCACCATTGGCTGCGCATGCCTCGACTAGTACTGATTATATTGATGTTGTACCACCAACTGATCCATGAAATTTATATTACAGTTGTATATTTTTGACATTATTGAGTTATATATATATGGTCAATATATTTTAAGTTCATGTTGCAGTTGTACTTAATTTACATGTTAGTGATCATCATGATGTGTATATTGTTAGGTCATGTTAGATATGTTCATTTAATGTGCAACTTGCAGATAGATGTGTATGTGATAGCAGTTATTTCACATGCAGGGATGTATATTTGATGTTTGTGTTGTGATGATGTTATATAATGTTAATTTTGTTTTGTTAGATGATCATGATCACGATGATGTTAGCGAATTTGAATGTGTTTTTTAGTCAAATATGATGTTTGTATGATGGTTATCATGAACATGATGTTTATTAATTAATTTAACATTAAATGATCATGATATTGTAAAATTGTAATATTTGTAATTCTAATTACATGTAAAATTATGAAATTGTAATTGTATTTGTATTAATTATAATTACAATTATAATTGTATGTAAAATATTTGTAAAATTTTAATTGTAATTGTAATACTTAATTTATTGTGAAATGATTGTAATTGTAATTGTATACATGTAAAATTGTAAAATTGTAATTGTATGTGAAATTGTAAAATTGTAATTGTAATTGTATGTAAAATATTTGTAAAATTTTAATTGTATTAATGTGAAAATTTTAATTGTATTAATGTGAAATGATTTTATTAAAAGTTTTAAATTTGTAAATTTGTAAAATTTCAAATAATTGTAAATTAATAAATTTAGAGTAATATGAATTATTGTAACGTAATAAAGTTTAGAAAACAATGCAAATAAATTCATGTCCTTTAGAATTATCATTATTTTATTATGATATTACATAAAAAAAAGAACTTTATACAGTACACCATTGTTTTTGAGATCAACATAATTGCAAATTATCAAGTGAAATATTGATTCTAACATTAACACAATGAAAATTACCAATTAATTCAAAATACATATTATAATGTTTCAAAAAACCCATCTTAAAAAGTATAAATATTTCTGAAATAACACGTACCACATCACTCTCGATTCTCATAATCACCCTCATTATCTCCAGCTTGCATGGCATGGTAACACGATTGTTCTCAAAAATATGTTTTGATCTAGGGTCACGTCTCAATACGAATCACCAATCCCTATCCAACACATCTGAGTAAAAAAACACTTGGTTGCAGTGTTTGGGGAAAACATAGGGCTACTTAGCTTCATCCCACATCTTCTAGAGATGATACATATCAATCTACTATCACAATCTTCCTTTACATTATTCCGATCAAAGGTGTCCCACCACTTGCACCTAAAAATAACACATTGGAAAGAAGATAAATCCACTTCAATGATCTCTTGTATCTTTCCGACGTAACCTAACGTCCCTTGTACTAGGTTTTGATCACGGTGGCTAGATCGACTAGATTGATCGAACTCGACTTCCACTCCATAGTCTTGTGTGATGTTTCTAGCATCGGAATTTTCTGTGCGAAAATGGTCTCCATATGCCCACATAGATGGGAATAAATGCACCTATTATAAAAAAGTTAAAAAAATCATAGTGTCATCTGCCTTATAATAACCCAATAGTTAAAATATGAAATATAGATGTCTTATAAGTTTCAAATTTACATATAAATTAAATATATTATTACTGAGTTGCTGCACCCAAACCCTACGTTTAGCACATCCTCTTTAGCACGCGGGTAATGACTGGTTGCACCGTATTTCTCTCTGACTTGGTCAACAACCCAACTGTTGGGGCATATTTTTGTCATATTTTCTTTTAAATGATTGGGATAAGGCACACTTCTACCATTCAACTGTTTGAATTATTTCCTATCACTATCCCATTTCATTCTCTTTTGCTCATAAAATGTGACCCATGGTTGTGTCGATTCAGAATTGTAAAGAACGAATTTATTGATTGCTTCAATTTATGCATTCGCTGATGAAATCAAAATGACATTATATAGTACTTAGAGATCAAAATATACATTATATCAAAGTTCAACATGAATATTTACTTTGTGTAAATTTGAAAATTTATGAGTCACTTACTCTTTATCAAGCGCTTTTTTCCACTCGTTTGGAGCAACTCCCCTTCTCTTTTTTCTTCATCCTTTTCATCATCCCAAATCACCGCACCTGGTCTGTTGTCGATCTGCTTGATGTACTCACTAGCATACTAGAAAGACTCATACGATATGTACCCCTCTGCCATAGACCCCTCGAGTTTTTCCCTTTGTCGAAAAAAACCTTTCAATTTCTTCATGTACCTCTCTAAGAAGAACATCCAACGACAAGAAACCACCCCAACTAATTGAACCTCATCTACTAGGTGGATTAGAAGATGAACCTGTAAGTCCATGAAACTCGTCAGCAGTTCCTTCTCAACTATCTCTTGACGCCACCGTGGAATGCTAGCTACATGAATCTCCTTTGACGTGATACAATGTACAAATGAAGATAATTTAGATATGGCACGTCCTAGGTCTTGATGGAATTCATGTTTCACACACCGACGCATGAGCAAAGGATAATGACACTGCAAAGTTATAAACACGTGCAATAATATACAAAATTAGTTATGTTTTATGATCCCCGCATGGGATAAAATTTATTAATATAGCAAATAATAAAATCATGCTTTTGACATTATATGTACTCTTAGAAGATTCAAATGGTCATACGATTTCAACTCCGAAAAATGGTCATCCATGGTGAAGCAGCCCCGTAGTGAAGACCAGTATGAAGTTGGCACCCTCACACCCATTATAACTTCCTTTGCCAAAGGAAAATTATTTTTTTAAAAATCCAATGGACATCACCTTCTTTGAAAAATCATGAATTAGACGGACCAATGCCTGCCTCTGATCTCGTACTTTCTAATCATCTTGGCCAATGTTTATTTTTAGTTTTTGAAGTAATAAGATCTTTCCTAGCAACCAATGGGTCACTTTGTTTCGATGATATGTGCCTCCATAAAGAAGGTGAAACATTTTTAAATATATGAAAGGGATCTAATAAGTGGGCAATCTTAGGATGCTCCCAATATGGGAGGTTAGAAAAGATAGATTCCTTTTCATCCCAATGGGAAATTTCTCAACATAGGTGTCGAATAATTTTGGATCATCGAACATAGGCTCCCCATTTGAATCAAACATTTCTATGAACTCCTTCTTCTCTCTCTCATATTTTCTAAGCCATTCAGTTGGTTTCATTATTGGAGGCCTTTGGGTTCTCTCTCGTTCATTGAAAGCGGATGCTGCTCTTTTGTAAGGGTGTTATTTTGGGAGGAATACCCTAGAGCAATAATACACTGGATTTCGTAGGTCCTTGGACCATCTAGCTTTCAGAGAAGGTCCACAACATCTACATCCAAAATACCCTTTTGTTACAAGACCTGCGAGATTATTGTATAAAATTAATATGCATGGCACGTTAAAGAATATCATGAAGATCAAAACAATTACAATGAATTAAATAACTAATATGTGAAAGAATATTGTTACGTATATAAACAAATCAATAAATTAAACATGTAATTTACCAGAGCAAACTCCTAAGCCTAGATAATCATGTGTTGTGTAAGCACATATGCAATACAACGTAAAACTCCTCTCTGCTGCGATGGGTCTTGATACATTGTATACATTTATCCCATCCCATAATTCCTTCAATTCATCTACCAATGGTTGTAAGTAGACATCTATATTCTTCACTTGTCTTCTACCAAGGACTATAAGAGCCAACATAAGATGTTTATTCTTCACGGACAACCATGGGGGGATATTGTTATTGATCACTACTACTGGCCAAACATAATAGCTGGTGTTCTGGAGGGAATATGGGTTGACACCATCCATGGCTATGTTGAGTCGTAGGCTTCGTACTTCATCCTTGAATTTTTCGAGCCATGTGTCCTTTATATGCTTCATGGCTATTGAATCAGTTGGGATTCACATAACTCCCGACTCACTTCTGTGTGAGGCATGTCATCCCTGCAACATAGCTAATTCTTTGCAATGAAAGAGCCTTTGAATCCTTGGGAATATAGGCATGTGCCTCAATATCTTAAAAGGAGGACCAGTACGTGATTTACCCTTCTTTTTTGATTTATCATACCTTTCATGCCCACATTTCGTACATATCTTTCTGTTTACATATTCTCCTCTATATAGAATACAATCATTTGGACATGCATGATATGATATGTACTCAACAACCAACATTTGCAACAATTTCTTTACCTCTTCGGAGCTACTGGGCAAGACATTATCACTTGGAAGAACCTTATCTTTGAATAACCTTTAGTTGGTGATCATGGAAAAATATATTAGTAAATGTAAATTAATGCAACCGATATAATTATTAATGTTCATAAAATTTACCATTTGTAATGTTCATTGTACTGTACTAATTATATTTCTCAAATTTATATAAGGGAGGACTTTATGGTAACTTACCTCAAAATTTTCGAGAAACATGCATTCGACAAGCCAAACTTTTATTTCAAGTTGTACAGTAACATCGTTGTCCCCAACTAGGTAGACTTTGACTGACTGCCAGGTCCAAAGAGAGGGGTGGTGGAAGAAAATTTAAGGCTTTCGAAAAAGGTTTCAGCAATATGAGCATCATCTCCTAGTTGATCATCGTTTTGGAATGCATCTAACAACATTTTCTTCATGGCAGTCGTATCCCTTAAGTAATTACCAATCATCCATACCAACCTCTATTTGATTGCCTCCATTGCCAGCTTGTGAAGAACTACTATTGCTGTAGTCATTTCTAATTGGTGAATCTGGACGTAGAGAGAATTGAATCGGTGGTTGATTCAACCATTCTTGGTATCGTTCCTCTCCAATTTTTCCTCTTAATTCAGTCTTCTCTTGATTTGAAATTTTCGTGGGGTGCAACGCAAGATGGTAGGTAGGTCTCTCATCATCACTAGGATCCTAATAATTAAAAAAAAAAAATTTGAACATGATTAGTACAAAATATATGATATCAATTAGTAACCACATTGACAATATTGCATGATTAATTGGTTTGATGTTGAAATAATTACATTAATCAATATACCAAACAATTATAATTATTACCATCATTAATGTCCTAGGATTGTGGCTAGAAGATGTAATATTGTTACAATTGGTAGGGTGAAGCAGTTGTCCATTTTCATCTACCAAATGCGCCTTGCGGTATGTTGCTCCTGATAAGAGCTTCTGACATTTTGTAGCTGACGTTTTAATATTTTGTGCATCTGAACTCGATTCTGAATATTCATGAACCTGCAAATTTGTATACATTATAAATTTAATAAAGTTGTGCATGATTGACATGGATAAAAAACATAAATTCGATTAGATAATGAAAATATAAATAAAATCTGAAGTAAATACTATGTCTCGAGATGGATAGGGAGAACTCCGCGATGGACTTTGAGAAATATTTTGGAACGAGTTGGATTTTGAAGAATTGTCCATTCGATATAATTATGATATTTTCTCCCTGGATTTGAGCAAAACCAACAATAAATTTCGGTCAATTAAAAATGGACTTCTTGTTATTGGTGCTAATTTACAGAACATCCCACTGATGCTTTTTCATTTATGCACACCGGTGCCATCATATAAACGGACACACCAGTGCGGTGATATTAAGTGATGCACCGACGATGAATAATCGCAAATAAAAAAAATGCAACTCTATTGTGAAAAAAAAAACGGTAAATTGAAAAATGGGCAGCAAAATATTTTCAAAAAGCTAATTTCATAAAACAATTCTTTAAATACTAAACACTTTTCATTATTTCACTATTTTTGCAAAAAAATTCAGCCAGAGATTTGTAGAAGACATACATGGAATAATAGAGCACAAGAGCACTATGGAGTAGCGAAATACGTTCGAACAGAAGTATTCAGAAAATCATAATTCCAAACCTTTAGTGATTCAAACCCTATTGCATAGAATTTCAAACGATCTCGTGATTAAAGTTTATTGTTTTTTTACTTAAAAAATCCATTTTTACCCTAAACCCTACATTCTTTTTGTTTCTGTCATTTCTTCTCCCTGTTTATGTGATTCTAGAATTAGGGCTTTTCATTTTAGATTTATGGGGTTTTTGTATTGCTATATATAGGCTTAATACATCCAACCCATGGAACGACTTGCATAGTTGGATCCCAATCCATGTCGACCCTTGCGTGAATTTTTGAAAAAAAAGAATTTATTTTATTTTATTTTATTATTTATTTATTTATTTTTATCGGTGCACCCTGCGTAACCTAGCGCACCGGTGCACTTTATTATACAAGTGCACCATGAAAGTACTGATAAAAAATTTAAAAACATTTTTTTTTTTTTTTAATCAGTGCACCATATGTAAAATAGGGCACCAGTGCGCTATTTCATTATGGTGCATCGCGAACGTGTTGTTTAAAAAAAATGTTTTATTGTGTTAATTGGTGTACCATGTAACATATAACACACCGTACTGGGTCTCTTAGTTGACAGAGAGCACCGTATGGTGGTCTCTTGTTTGCGCGAGGCGTTTGTGCTACAAAAACTAACACTAGATGGTTTTCATTATTTTCTCTGTATTAATCGGTGTGGTGTTGAACATGTAATGCACCGATGCTTCTTGTTGACATAGAACATCGTACGGTCTATTATACTATTTGTGCGGTGTGTTTATAAGACACCCACGCACCGACGTCGGTGCGTACACCATGAATGGCGCACCGGTTTCTTGAGATTTTTTTTTTTTACTTGAAAAGTTGACAATTTATTTATAAAATATATTAATGAATGATATGGTACAGGTTCCATATTGATAAAGAAATGGCTAAAAAGAGATCAACTAACAAAAATACTAATAACACACCAAGAAAAGCAAAAAAAGCAAGTTCTTTGTAATTTCTTTACAAATTTTTTTATTTTTGAACTATATGTAAGTTTAACTAATATGTATTGTTTACTGTGTATCATGCAGAGCCACAAAATGAAGAAGCTTGATAAGATTATTTTTGATATAGGACCAGAAGAACGTAAAATCTTGATGGAAAAATTGCAAAAGGATGAATCAAGTGAATGAAAAAATACTATCAATCCAATATGAGTTTATTTTTTGAATTTTCATTAATAATATACTTAAAATTATTATATAACATGTGTCAAAAAATATATTAATTCACATATGTTTAATGTTCTACAAGAACCAACAATTTAGAAAAGGAATGTTGTTCTAAGAAAAGAAAAAAAATAGAACATGCAAATGAAAATGAATTGCTCCTTAGCTCATCTGGAGTGGTGCTGGAGGTTAACGAAAAGGGGAAAAACTTTTACAAAAGTTTGAGGGATCTAGTGGAATGAATGTATAGACGTTCTTTCCACTTACAATACAAAAATAAATCCAATGATTCCAAGAACCAAATTTTATCTAAACTATAGGAAGAGTTTCCAGAGAATTGGTCAATGAGACATGTCAGACTTTTAATAGAAAAAAAAGTACAAAAGAAAAAGAAGGAATGAAAAAGTAATATTCCTTTAAATGTTTGTCTAGAATTATTTATAAATATCACTTTTGTTATATTAACTTTTCATATATCAATATAAAAATTAAATAGTTTATTTTCATGTTACATTTTCAGGAAGATTATGAAAATTTCAAAAGATGAACGAGTTGATATCAGAAATATGTCAGTAGGAATGTCCAAAAAGGTGTACAAGGAGATGGTCAAAGAAATGGACAAAATTGCATTGCAGGAGGAGCCATCTCAACAACAATGTGCTTCAAATGTATTATGTAATCATTGAATTTTTTGATCATTAGGTACAATAAATAAACAATTTAGCATTAAATATTAATTTTGAAGTATTTGCTTGCAGAAAAGAAAAGAAAATGGAACCCATTCAGCGTATAAAACAGTACAACAAGGAAGAAAAGGGTTGATATCTAAGTTTGTGAGTAATTGTTACTTTCTTATAACAATTTTTTTTTTTTTTTTTAACATGAATTGTTAAATTTTAGTAATGGAGGTAGGTTGGGCCGTAGCCTAAACAACCTCAGTTACAAAGCCTTTTTTTTAATCCCCAAATAGTCAAGATTTGATTTTACATAGCCGAGCTTCATGGGATGGGTAACTAGATAGGATCTTCACCATTTTTTTAGAATTCTCCTTGAGCTAAAAGACAACCTGCATTTTCTTTTGCATCCGCATCCTTGTTTATATTTTGCAGAATATGATAGAAGGAACTAGATGTGAACCTTTGCAGTAGTTTCCTAAGTCTTTGCAGTGTCTCGTTGAGGGCCGAATTTTTGAAATGATCTCCTGTGTTTATGATTTTAATCAGGATTTACGAGTCTTCGAAGATCTGAATGTCTTTTTATCCATTCTCTTGTGCGATTTGACAGGCCTTAAGCATTCCTAATATTTTTGCATGGTTGTTGGTATTCTGCCCAAGACCCCAACTGAAGTTGTTTTGACTGTGGCCTGACCGGGAATAAATAACTCTCCTACTCCAGAATTTCCCGGGATTCCCTTTGAGGCTCCATCAAAAAATATGGTGGCTCTGTCCTGGTTCAACCACCAATTTTTAAAATCAATCTCTGGGATCTGAAGTCTCCACTCGGTGTTGTAATATAGTCGAGAGAGAGTCTTGATTCTAGCGGTTGCCTTCAAAGGTATTCCTATCCAGCTGATCACAGCTAGGGAGAGGTTGCTGTTTGACTTGTGGGGAAGATTCACCAAGTTCTCGACTAGCAAGGCTTTTTCTTTGGCTGCAGCAACAGTTGGGGAGTAAAATTTGCTGTTGAAGATGGCTTCGTTCCTTGCCAGCCAAATTTCCCAACAAACAAATTTTGGGATGGCATACCAGATGTTAAACCAAAGAGACTTTTGATTTAAATCATGGGGAGAACGTCCAAACCAATTGGTGAAGAGGCCGATGGTCAAAATCTGCGTAGGGGTATGAGCTTCCATACCATGCAATATTTTCGTCCACACTTCTTGGGAATACGCATAGTCTAGAAACAAATGATCCATTTTCTCCACCGCTGCGCATCAGAGCGCGCATCTATGTGGGCCAAATATTCCTCTTTTTTCCATATTTTCGCCTGTTAAAATGCGTTTGTGGATAAGGAGCCATACAAATTTTTTTACCTTAGGGAGGCTGACAAGGTCCCAAATCTGTTTCCATAGCATCAGATTGTGTAGAGGAGTGTTGTGCTGGAGAGCTGCGTATCCTTGGGCAATCGGGAAGACTCATTTTTTTCCCATCCCCTTTTGTCGTTTGATTTGGTATGAATTGGTGCCAGCCCAACCAGATGCGCATGGAGGAGGGTTAATTTATGCCGCAGCTGTTCTGGAGGACGTGGAATACTCCAGTCCAGCCAATTGCCTTCGTCATCCCAGCAGGATATGTCCTCCAACTTACTGATGCCAAGATTCTTTAGCCAATCACGTAGCTTTGCGTATTCCTGAGTAGAGTTTAGAGGTTGAAGCCCCATAATTTTTTCATCCCAAAGATTAATGATTTTTCCATTTCCCGGAATTCTGAAGAGTTGCTCCTTGAAAAAATCCCAACTGTGACTACAGATCTTCCATAGAGTGGTTCCCTTGCTTGTTGCACCTTTCTCCATATTGTGGAAGGAGAGTCCATGCATATATTTTTTGATGAAGACTTGATTGACAGAGTGTCGGTGATTCAAGAATATTTTCCATAACATCTTGCCACCCAAAGCTAAATTGGCCAGACCAGGGTCTCTAACTTGTAGAAATCCTTCTAAGAGAGGTTTTTTCACAATGTCCCAATTTACCAGGTAAAATTTATTTTGATTTCCCTTACCTCCTTGCCACAAAAAATTTCTTAACATCTTGGAAAGCTGATATGTAATTGATTTAGGTGCCAATAGGAAGGTTGCTTGATATAATGGGAGGGAGGAAAGAAAAAATTTAACCAGTATGAGTTTCCCAGCTGTGGTGAGCCAATGTTTACCCCAAACTTTCATTTTTGCCTTGATTGCTGAGTATCTCGGCCCAATGGAGGGCCTTGTTGATGCTTAGGGGTAGAGGCAGACCAAGGTAATTGATTTTATCCCAACTTGCATAGCCCACATATCAAAGAACTTGAGCAATTCGGTTCATTGCTTGCTGATCAATCTTCCAGTCATACACTGCACTTTTTCTCCTATTGACCAAAGCTCTAGAGACTCTGCATAAGCTTTGAATAGTTTTCTTAAATTCCCTTGCAATTTGTAATGAGGCTCCTTGTAGGATAATTGAATCATCAGCAAACAAGGCATGGTTTATTGGATCAGTGCCTCTCACCGCTCTAATGCGAGGGAGAGTCCCATTAATATTTTTTGCATTCAGCTTCTGGCTAAGGGAATCTGCCATCAATATAAACAATAAGGGGGAAAGAGGACAACCTTTTCTAATGCCCATCGTGGCTTTGAAGTAACCGATTGGTCTGACATTGACCAAGGGAGCAATCCATGGCTCTCCAATACAAGCTTTAATTAGCCTGTTAAAGACAAAGCTAAAACCGAAAGTAGTAAGGACTTGGAGGAGGAAAGAATTGCTTACCCGATCGAATGCATTTGCCATATCTAGCTTGATGACCATTCATTTCTCATGATGGTGAAGGCTTGAGTGAATGGTTTCCTACAATAGAGCCACATTGTCTAGAATGTGCCTTCCTTTGGAAAACCCACTTTGATTGCTAGATATGAGTTTTCCCAGCAGAGGCTTGATTTTGTTCGCTAGAATCTTAGAAAGGATCTTATAGGATGCATTGCAAAGAGAAATTGGCCTGAAGCGATCAAACGAAGCAGGGCTCACCTATTTTGGGATAAGATCAAGGAAAGTGGAATTTGTACTTCCACCAACTTTGCATTTCTACTGAAAAACCTTTATCATTCGAATCAGATCAGTCTTTATACTATTCCAGCATATTCTATAGAAGTGTATAGTGAAACCATTGAGACCGGAAGCTTTGTCTGGTTCCATCGTCCAAATGAAATTACTTATTTCCTCTTTCGAGAAGGGCTTCATAAGGATGGAGTTGTCCTCCTCCTTTATCAGACTTGGAATGTGAGAGGGGTATTCAGCACTTTCCTATTCAATGTCTGATCGATTTTCCATGTACAACTGCTGAAAGTGTGAGGTAGCAGCCTCACGAATCTCTATTATACCTTTATGTAGGATCCCCTTTGAGGTGGTTATTTTTGCTATGTGATTTCTTAAGAGGCGAGTTCTGATTTCCTTGTGAAAGAATGCAAAGTTTCTATCTCTCGATTTTAGCCAGATATTGCGTGACTTAAGTCTCAAAGTCTCCTCCTCCAATTTGAAGGCATGAAGAGTGCTTTGCTGGGCATATTTCTCATGCTGCAAATCAGAGAAGGCGATTTCCTGCTGTTCCATTTCCATTTTCATATCTAATAGACTCTCGAAGGCCTTCTTTCTAAGGCTAGTGGGAGAGCATGAGGGTTTTTTTAAACCATTCTTTCAAGGTTGTTTTGGTGGCCTTGAGTTTTTTCTCCCAAACACAAGAAGTCAACCCAATGACTGTCTTGGACCAAGCTTTTATGATTGTCTCCAAAAAACCTTCTCTTTCTGACCATAGAGGGCCGAATCAGAAGGGGATGGGCCCAAGGTTTTCCTCTTCTTCAATCTGCATCAGGATGGGTTTATGATATGAAGTCATTTTTGGAAGGATTTTAGAGATGATTATCTTATTCTCAGAGAGGAGGGTGCGTTGAATCAAAAATTTGTCTAGCCTAACAGAAATGTGCTCCTTTCCTGCTCTATTTTTTAACCAAGTATAGAGTCCAGATTTGGGTTTGATATCCAATAAACCCCAATCTTGGATCAAGTCTTCTACAAGGGGAAGGATGCGATCCTTGCTAATTTTGCCTCCTCTTTTCTCTTTTTAATCAAAGACTAGGTTGAAATCTCCAACAAGGATTATATTCTTAGGTGAGTAGGCTTCTAGAAAGTCTGTAAGAGTTAGCCAACAATCCTTTTTTTTGGCATAGAGCACCGGCACATAAAGTTTAAAGAGGGAGAGGGAGGTCTTACTTGCAAGATGCTGGAGTTCGGTGAAGATCCAATGATGCATTTCGAAGGAGCTAACAAGAAGAAATTTGTCATCCTCCCAGAGTGTGGCAAGACTGTCGCAAGTTCCCCTAGCACTTACTGCTTTCCCAACTCTTGTTTTACATTTGTCTTTACTTAGATCAAGAAGGAAAAACCCTTCTATTTCGGTCTCTTGGAGCAAGAGGATCTCAGGGGATTCAGATCATAGAAAATTTTAGGGGAGAATTTTCGCCCATGGACGAAATTAAAGGGTTTTAAATTTTCATTGGGTGAATTTTTTGTATCATAGTATATTATTTCAAGTTGCCCAAAATTTATTTTAGAAAAAAATTAGGTCTAGAGGTTAGCCCACCTTATTTTAAGGGAGAGAGCAAAAAAAGTAAATTTATATTTCAAATCGCCCCAAATTTATTTTATCAAAAAATTAGGTCTCGAGGTTAGCCCACCTTATTTTAAGGGAGAGGGTAAAAAAATTAAATTTATATTTCAAATTGCTCCAAATTAAATTTATAAAAAAATTAGTTCTAGAGGTTAGCTCCTTATTTTAAGGGAGAGGAGGAATTAAAACAACTTATATACATCTTAACTCTGAATCTATAGGATCAAATCTCCTTTTACTCTAAAGAGGTTTGCATCTCAAGAGATTTGATCCCTCTGCGCCCTTGATAGCTCCAGATTTAAGATGGATCTAGGTAAAAATAAAAATCACACTATGTGAAAACAATTTTACTCAATTAAAATAAAAATAAAAAAATAAAAATAATAACATTAAAATAAAAATAATTTCATGGTATTGACACATGGTATGAGAACCCATGGTATTCATGTGGAACATAACATATTTAAAGGGTAAAATTAAACCAACCTAGATCCATCTTAACTTAGGATCTACCAAGCCAAGAGAGAGATATCAGATATCAAATAGCTAGTGATGCAAAGCTATTTTCACTGAGTGAAAATAAATTTGAACCCTTTTTAGGTTTGGTGGATCCAAAGTTAAACTGGATTTACATTGGTCACATTTTGTGTAATATTCCCAATTAGCAATAGCTAATTGGAAATATTAATTTTGACTATTTTGTCTTTCTAAAGTTAAATTATAAATAAAGTGGGTGAAGAGGACATTCAACTCACACTTAGGATAAAAATTATTTCTTAAACATGTCTATTTGGCAAAGTGGGGCCTAGTGGTCAAGTGGCAACGTGGGAAAAGGGGCAGCATAGACAGCGTTGGGCCAAGCCAGCGTAGAGAGAGATGGACAGCGTGGCTCAAGGGGGCAGCGCAGATATTGGTGGGGCCTAGGTGAGGGAAAGGCTCACCAAGCATAAAAGGAGGGAGGGTCTCCTCATTCTCATTCATTCCGATTATGCATCTTTGAGATTTTTCTTTTGACATTGAGCACGCTTGCTGTTTAGCAAATTCTGCACGTATTGTTTAGTACATCGGGTGTCTCCATTCAGAGATCCCAACCTCAGCCTTGGGAGACTTCGAGTGCTTGCTTGGGTGAGGAGTTCCACCTTGTTTTGCAGGAGAGGATAGCAACATCCACAGTTGGGAGCATTCTTTGGAAGAGAAATCGCAGTCAGTGAGAGGGAGGACGCAGTCTTGGATAGAGGGAGTTCTAGATTGAGGATTTTTCACGAGATTTTTCCCAAAGGAGTTAGAGAGGGATCAACCCTTCCATATTCTAGCATTTTCATAGAGTTGGAGGCCATCATTTGCATCAAGGCACTCAGGGGCAACGTTTCTCCTTTGGGGATATCATAGTGCCTCAAGGGAGGTATTTGAGGGTCAGCCATTTTCAGAAAGCTCTCTGGGGCATTTCTGGGTTTTGTGTGGAGAGGCTATTTCCATAGTTTCATAATTTTCGAGGAGGGGAACAACCCCAAATAAGCTTTTCATTCCAACAGTAGCAGCACCAACAGCGCTGGAGATTACGTAGTCTTGAGTTAGCAGCCATTCTGGGTCACAATCTAAGAGTATTTCTATGCTTGCCTAGTGCATGCCAAGGTGCCATCATTCTGATCACCTTTTTACTCATTTCTATCTTTCAATATTAATAAAATGGCTCAGTGTTCTCAATATTGGTTATTGTTCATGTGATATATCTCTAGTTGTTGTTTGTCTTTGTTTATGTGCTTTATATTGCTATTTATTTCTACTTGGAATATTACAGTGGTATCAGAGCTCATAGACTTGGCTCAGCCAGTGGAGCAGATTGTCTATGACACCAGTAGGAAGACCATACATCACTTACTGGGGAAGAAATTATAAAGACCAAGAACGAAGGTTAGAGCTCACTTTCGGGAAAGGTGACAACGTAGTAGTGGTGGACGCAAAGGAAGAGGAACCAATGGTGGAGGAAAAAGATGTCAGGAAGGAGTTCGGGGAACTCCTCAAATAAATGTAGGATTTGTCGAGGCGGATAGAAGAGATGGGGCAAAGGCTCACGGCAGAGTCTAGACAACGCGAGACCCCAAGGGGTTTCCATGTTGGAGAGGGATCAGGCACATCTCATCATTTACAGGAGCACATCATAGCGCAACAGATGGAATCACACACACCTCCTCGTTCCATGATGCCTACATTTCTTGTCGCAGACATTGGGGCATAAGCACAATAGGAGCAGGAACCGACACACATGGGAGATTAGTTGTCTGAGTACCAGTCATACGGTCAGAAGTTCAGATATGCCCTCACTTTCCATGATTTTGTTCAGCTCAAGCGAGACAACATACCCCACAACCATCACAGGGGGAGTAGGCATTCACATGACGGGGACATACAACACATGGTGGGCAGATTCCATCTATCGACATTTGACAGATCGTCCAAGTGTTAGACAAAATCTTGGGTGGAGAAGTTGGATATATATTTCTAGCTTAATCAGATGGTAGAGCTAGAGGCCATCAAGGTGGCAGCGCTGCACCTAGAGGGTGAGGCCCAAGATTGGTGGTTTCACGGGATGGTTACGCTGGGCACTCGAGAGTGACATCATATCCCGAGTTTGCGTGGAGGTTGGTAGAGCGTTTTGACCGGAGGGATCCGGAGGAGAATTTTGTTGAGATAACAAAGCTCAAGAAGACCAGGAAGCCGGACATGTACATATCAGAGTTTTTGAGACTCTCCGTGATGGTACCTGATTTATCCACAACCCAGATGATCTATATGTTTATAGATGCATTGGCAGAAACTCTATGGGGATTAGTCAGATCGACGAGACTAGCGACACTCCATGATGCAGTTGAGAGGACTCAGGATTTGCAGGATGCACTGCCCAGGACTAGAGCTCCTTTTCCCCAGAGACCGACATTCCAGTTGAAGGGAAAGGACGAAAGGTTTCCACCTCCCAGGGGGAACTAGGATAGAGGGCTTGGAGATGATGAGACCAAGAGAGATCTGAAGTGGAGGAGGTTATGCTTCATGTGCCAGGAGCCATGGGCACCAGGACACTATTGTGCCACAAGGAAGGCACACTACATCAAGGTCTTCTTCGATAACATCAGGGAAGAAGAGGAGTATGAGGAGATAGAGGCTGGAGGCAACATTACAGCACGGAGAGGGGATCATCTTCCACCTCCACTGCTAGGAGTGGAAGGTGCAACTTTTTCACCCACCGGGGGAGCCCTTGCAGCTTTGCGGGGAGTTCCCAAGTATTTGACACTACGTGTCCAAGGCATAGTACGGGGTAGCGTGTCTCAGTGTTAATAGACAGTGGGGCCACCCACAACTTCATTGATGCGCAACTGGTAGAGCGGAGGGGCATACCAACAGAGACCTTTTATGGGTTTTCGGTACTAGTTCCAGGGGATCGGATTATGGAGTGTGCCAGGTATGTGCTAGCCTTGGTAGTGACCATGGGGACATACACCCTGACAGATCATTTTTTCATGGTGGAAATTCTAGACACTAATGTGATATTGGGGGTACAGTGGCTGATCACGCTGGGAAAGGTCACCACTGACTAGGAGACCTTGGAGATGGAGTGGACGGATAAGAAGACTAGGAGGCATGAGAATATTCGGGGGATGAAAACCTACCCACCACAGACAGTTTCAACACACCGAATGGAGGCATATTTCCAGAAGGGGGACATAGAGTGGGCAGTGGAGTTGCGTGTGTCGAAGGCAGGATCTACAGGTCAGGCCGTACACCTGGATGTTCAATCCATTTTCGATAGGTATGCTACGGTATTTGGGGAGATACCACCAGGACAACCACCAGATCGGGGGTTTGAGCACACTATTGAGCTGGAGCAGGGTATCTAGGTTGTCATCACCACACCCTATGGGCACCCCAAAGACTATCGAGATGAGATTGAGAGGGATATCCATAAGCTCTTAGCTCTTGGACACATCCGTCCTAGCACCAGCGCCTTTGCTTCTTCAGTGGTGATGGTGAAGAAGAAGGATGGCACGTTGAGGATGTGCATTGATTACAGGGCCCTGAACAAGAAGAGCATGAAGAACCAGTACCCCATCCCACGGATCGACGAGTTGATGGATGAGTTGAGAAGGGCCAAGTTCTTCTCAAATATTGTAGAAATTTGAATAACTAATTTGTTATCCACCAAGATTCTCCTGATCACACACTATTTTAACTTCATGCACAATACATAATCTCTTCTACCATTGATCATTAATTACAAAAATAAAAACAATCGCATGCGCACATTAAAACCATAAACAATCACACATATGAACACAATATTTTATGGGAAATCTTAAAGCTGAAAACCCCCAACTATCTGTATATTATATGTCATAGAGATCATGTAACAATCATCATACAAAGCTCCTCACAAGCTCTGAGTACAATCTCCAATTGCTACACACTAATCAAGCTAGATCTAGCAAAACACATGCTCCAATCTCTGCCACCTGATAGCCTGCCTCTACTGTGCAATCAATGTTGAAGAATGGCTCATAAATAACTTCGAACCACCTGGATTGTACTGCGCAATTCTCATTGGCATCTCCAATCACTAGTTGTTGCAAATCATGCAACAGTATAGTCACAACTAATAATCACACTGCTCTTTCACCTATCTCTTCACTGGTCTCCACTGAAACTGCCCATGCACTTAAGTTAACTGATGTATTCTTTATTTGATTAATGAGTTTATAATTAGTGAATTAATTAATAATTAATTCACACCACTCTCACTAGTGTATCAATCAGTTAGACTAGATACAACTAGCTCAACTATGTTTAGCTTAGTTCGTGAACACAACTCCATTAACTTCCTCAATCAACTCCACCAAACTCTCTCACATGAGTTCTAACTGAAGTATCCATGCAATAGCTCCACTTAACCCTTAGGAATAGCATAATTCCTTCTGTCAGCTCCTGTGCCACATCTGTGCACTTAAATGAAGTGCTCCAAGAGAATAAGATAATGTTTATGGTCCAAATATTATTAAGAGCTAATAATATTCGACATATCTATTTTTAGACTGGCAATCTAAAAATAGATTCCACCCAATATGTCTAAAAATAGAAGTCCATCTATTTTTCCAACTTGACCAACCATCCACAAATAGCATCCTACAACTCATAAAATATGATCCACATGTCTAAAAATAGACTTTGCGCCAAAAATAGCTTTCGGGCCCACTTAGTGAAGGCGACTTCTTTCCACTAAGGTCATCATCTTGTTGCAATCTCAACAAATATTGATTTGAGATTCGGGTACCATCAGATTCGCGTGAGGGAGTAGGACATTCCCAAGACTACTTTCTGGTGTCATTACGACCATTTTGAGTTTTTGGTGATGCCCTTTGGGCTAACCAATGCCCCGACCACTTTTCAGTCATGCATGAATCACATCTTCCACAGTCACTTGAGGAAGTGTGTGTTAGTGTTTTTTGATGACTTTTTGATTTACAACAGGACATGCGAGGAGCACCTCCAACATATAGAGGTTGTATTGCGCATTTTGGAAGAGCATCATTTTTATGCTAAGCTCTTCAAATGCAAGTTTGGGCTGACCGAGATGCTCTACTTGGGGCACATCATCAGGGTGGATGGAGTGAAGGTCCACGAGGAGAAGATCAGGGCCATCAGCGATTGGTTGGAGCTGAAGAATGTGACAGAACTTCGGTGATTTGTAGGGATCTGCACCTACTACCGAAAGTTCATCAAGGGATTTTCCCAACTTGCTGCACCCCTTACAGACCTCACCAAGAAAGGGGAATTCAGTTGGAAGTATACAACACATAGGGCTTTTGACAGGCTCAAGGAGGTGATGAGCAGCTGTCCGATGCTAGCATTGCCAGATTTTACATAGCCCTTTGTTTTGGAGTGTGATGCATTAGGGGAAGGGATCGGTGCAGTTTTTATGCAAAGAGGCCATCCATAGCTTTCGAGAACCGGAAGCTATTGCCACATGAGAGGTTTTATGATATATATGACAAGGAGATGTTGGCCATCATGCATGCATTGGCCAAGTTTCGGCAGTAACTGGTAGGGAACAGATTTAGGGTGAGGACGGATCACAACAGCCTCCGATTCTTTCTAGAGCAGAAATGGTTGCAGGAGAGGCAACAGAAGTGGGTCAGCAAGATCCAGGCTTATGACTTTGACATCGAGTATGTCAAGGAGAAGAACAACATTGTGGAAGATGCACTTTCACGTGGACCGGCAGCGTTGTCCTTGATGAGTTTGGACACAGACTGGAGGGCTCAACTATTGGTAGAGTACTCCAAGGATCGTTTTTCCTGTGAGATTTTGGATGGGAAGGTGACAGATGACAGGTACAGAGCGATGGACGAGGTGATCTATTATAGGGACATGATCTTCTTGACTGTGGGCTCCCAGCTTAAGAAGAAGATATTGCACGTCTCACATGATTCACCATTATCAGGCCACCAGGGGTTTACGAAAACTTATAGGGCCATCAAGGAGAGGTTCTCTTGGAAGGGCCTCAAGGAGGACGTGCTCCAACATGTTAGGGAGTGTGAAGTTTTCTAGCATAAAAAGGGGGAAATGAACCATCTGATAGGTTTATTGCAGCCTCTTCCCATACCTGAGGGGAAATGGGAGAGTATTTCAATGGACTTCGTTACAAGGTTGCCCACTGTGTAGGGCAAGAATTGCATATTTGTAGTCGTCGATTAGCTGACTAAATATGCTCATTTTTTCATCATATTGGCACATTACACTATAGCACAGGTATCAAAGTTGTTCTTCAGGGAAGTTTTCAGATTGCATGGTCTCCCAAAGACCATTTTCAGTGACAGGGACAACCGCTTCATGGGCAGGTTTTGGCAGGAGCTTTTCTGTTTGGTGGGCACTAAGTTGACACCAAGTACAAGTTACCACCCCCAGACAGATGGACATATAGAGATAGTGAACAAGTGGCTGGAGGGCTACTTGCGTAACTATGTCAGAGGGCAGTAAAAGGCATGGTTGAGATGGTTGCACTTAGGGGAGTATTGCTACAACAACACTCATCATATGTCCATTGGTATGTCTCCATTTTATGCATTATATGGATATCACGCTTTATCTTTTGTTGACATGATGTTTGGTGCTAGAAAGGCTCCTAGAACCAAGGAGTGGATCCAAGAGAGTTAGGATATAATCTGAACTCTCAAGGATAACATGGCTACAACGCAGAATCAGCAGAAGCTGTATGCCGACAGGGGACGTGTTGAGAGGCGGTTCGAGGTAGGGGATTTGGTCTACCTACGCTTGCATCCATATCAGCAGTCCACACTGAAGCAGAAGGGGGCTAAAAAGCTCAAGCCTTGCTTCTATGGACCATATAGGGTGAAACACAGAGTTGGAGAGGTTGCATATGAGTTGGAGCTGCCCATTGGTGGCAAGATTCATAACGTTTTTCACGTTTCATGCCTGAATAAGGCACTGGGATAATAGGTGACTGCAACAGAGGAGCTCCTGCCCACAGATGATGAGGCGCACTTGGTGCTACAACCGGAGGCCATTATTGATACTAGGGAGAGGCAGTTATGGAGCAAGACAATCAGAGAGTACTTAGTGATATGGAGGAATTTATCAGATGAGGATGCCACCTGGGAGAGTGAGAAGATTCTGCAGCATCCATCATTACAGTTGCTTGAGGAAAAGCAACATTTTCCCGGGGAGGACTGTAATATTCCCAATTAGCAATAGCTAATTGGAAATATTAATTTTGACTATTTTGCCTTTATAAAGTTAAATTATAAATAAAGTGGGTGAAGAGGACATTCAGCTCACACTTAGGATAAAAAAATATTTCCTAAAGTCACTTAAGAGACATGTCTATTTGGCAAAGTGGGGCATAGTGGTCAAGTGGCAGCATGGGGAAAGGGGCAGCATAGACAGCGTGGGGTCAAGCCAACACAGAGATTGGTGGGGCCTAGGTGATGGAAAGGATCACCGAGCATAAAAGGAGGAAGGGTCTCCTCATTCTCATTCATTCTGATTATGCATCTTTGAGATTTGTCTTTTGACATTGAGCACGCTTGCTGTTTAGCAAAGTCTGCACTTACTGTTTAGTACATTGGGTTTCTCAGTTCGGAGATCCCAATCTCAGCCCCGGAAGACTTCGAGTGCTTGCTCGGGTGAGGAGTTCCACCTTGTTTTTTCGGAGAGGATAACAACATCCACAGTTGGGAGCATTCTTTGGAAGAGACAACGCAGTTAGTGAGAGGGAGGACGCAGTATTGGATAGAGGGAGTTTCAGATTGAGGGTTTTTCACGGGATTTTTCCCAGAGGAGTTGGAGAGGGATCAACGCTTCCATATTCTAGCATTTTCATAGAGTTGGAGGCCATAATTTGCATAAGGGCACTGTGGGGCAACGTTTCTCCTTTGGGGATAACGTAGTGCCTCAAGGGAGGTATTCTCGAGGATCAGCCATTTTCAGAAAGCTCTCTGGGCTTTTCTGGGTTTTGTGTGGAGAGGCTATTTCAAGAGTTTCATAATTTTCTGAGGAGGGGAACAACCCCAAATCATCTTTTCATTCCAGCAATAGCAGCAACAACACCAACAACACTGGAGATTACACATTCTTGAGTTAGCAGCCATTCCGGGTCACAATCTAAGAGTATTTCTACGCTTGCCTAGTGCAAGCCAAGGTGCCATCATTTTGATCGCCTTTGTACTCATTTCTATCTTTCAGTATTAATAAAATGGATCAACGTTCTCCATATTGGTTATTGTTCATGTGATATCTCTCTAGTTGTTTTTTTGTCTTTGTTTATGTGCTTTATATTGCTGTTTATTTCTACTTGGAATATTACATTTTGTAAGCCTAGATGATGCTTCAGAAGTGGGTATGTTTTTTATATTATACATTCCTAGATGAGGCTTTAGAAGTAGGTATGTTTTTTATGTTATACATTTTATTTTAAAATATTGTTAGGAGCAGTAAACAATTTATTTCCCCATTAAGATAGAGATTTATAGATAATAGGGTAATTGTCATTATGGATTGTGTGAATTTGAAGATGATGTTTATATAAATAGTTGTTTTCTTTATCTAAGTGAGTTATAGCTTAGTGAGAATATTTCAGTATTTTTCTGTATCAATGCTTCAAATTAAAAATCACTTGGACTGTTGTTCCAACACTATAATGTGTGGCAAATTATGATATCTCGAGGATAGACATTTTTTTAACAAAATCATCTTGTAATTTGCTCAGAATGTTCGATTTCATGGAATATTTTCCCTCCTCCTTGGAATTCCTAATTCTGATATCTCGCGGGTAGACCTTTTTTTAACAAAATATTCTCGTAATTTTCTCAGAATATTCGATTTCATGGAATATTTTCCCTCCTCCATGGAATTCCTGGAAGACGAGACTCCTCCTTTAACTGAGCCTCATGAGTAGTAGACTCTTCTGTGGGAAAGGATTCATGTGGGAAATGATTCATCTTAACTTCAATAAGTTCAGCTGACCTTTACTTTCATTTGAATACCTTTATTGACAATATCTAATGTCAACAATTTAAACATCATTTTAGCAAAATCTTATTGAAATTTAAACTAAACTATTATATATTCTAAAAAATAAATCTAATTAAAAATGAAACTTTGGAAATTTATTTTTAGCAATGGCACGTTGTTTTTCACCCTAATCTCTTCAAAGTTTAATTGCATTGGCTTCAATATTTGCAGGTATACATTGTGTTTTTTTTAACTTTTAACTTAGATGAAATTCGTAAAAGGAAATGCTAAAAGTGATATGAAGGGTTGTTTAAAGATGAGATCATCATAAAAAGGCTCTATGATGGGCAGGAGGACCCGTCAAATTTAAGCCCTTAAGCCACATATTTTAAACCTTCACAATTTCGGAATAAGTCTAGGTGGTGTTATTAACTTTTTTTTTACTTTATTCTTAGTTTCTTTTAATTAAGTATGAAAATATTTTCTTTAAGAAGTAAGTAAATAATCTCTAATTATTTTATATTTTTATATATATTTTATGAAAATTATGAAAACATTTCCTTAGAAAGTAAGGAAATAATGATTCTACATATGTATTTTTTTAATGAAAATTATGAAATGCAATTCTAGCTATTTTTCATTTCTTGAAATGTATCTTTAAATACATACAAAGCTAGATTCTACAATTCCAAAAAAATTACACAAAAACTAAAAAGTGATTTTTATGATAAATAATAAAAAACAAACAATTTTTTTTTTTTTTTTTGTTAAATGGGTTCTAATTAACACACGGTTTACTTTTAATTCAAATAAAATATAACCTCAATCCCACACATAGTTATCTTGAAAATTTCAAAAAAAAAAAAAATATTTTAACTAATTCCAATAAAATTTGTAAGGGGAATATATAATACTTTTAACACATAACCTTAATCTTATAAAAAAACAAAATAATACAATCACAAAAGAACACTAAGTTTTAAAAAACTAACCCTATTTGAGGTTTTCGCCACTTCTACCTAATTTGATAACCAACATGGGAGGGAATCCCACATTGTTCTTCCAATAAAAAACATCCAATACCATCGTAAAGTCTGTTACTAACAATTTTAGAAGTTATTACATTAAGAAGCATGAATTTTTATGGAATAATATTCCAAATCCAACAACAGTATTATCATTCATACAGACACATTATTAAATTTAAAAGAATTACTCGACAAAATTTTCAAGGTTGCATACAAAACTTCCTAGTTACTGCAGGATCAAACGTAGGCATAAACTCAGTAACGAAGTTGTTGAGTTACACAAGAGATCTAAGTTATTACAGAATCAAATGTAGGCATAAATTCATTTACGTAGTTGTCCAGTTACACAAGAGATCTATGATAATACATAATCTCTGAATAGCCACATACTAAAGATTCACTGAATAAGGAAGAAATGAGATAGATTTAATTATCTGAGTCTTCATCACCTTGTATCTGAATATCTGCGGTACGAAGTGTGAGTTATCTATCACCTCCCTTTCTTTTTAGAATTGGTGGCCTTAGGTTCCCATCTGGGTGTAGAGGGAACAATTCGAGAAATTCTCCCCTCTTTTCATATTTTGTTGAAATTGCTAGTCCCTGCTCATTAAATAAAATATAACTTAAATTAGTAAACAACGTATTTGAAAACTTTGAAAACAAGAATATAAGCAATGTATTTGAAAATTTTGAAAATTGGTTGCTGAATGGGGAAAATTCATGTGCATATATGTTTGAAATCAATAATAAAAGTGAAGTAATTTGGATGTAAATGTAATATCTTACAGCTGAAGAGGAAAAGTATGTAACAAAATAAAATATTTGATTTAACTTTTAACATTGAAGGCTCATTGCAATTCTTGAATAGGTTGGAAATCTAGTAAAGAAGAACTAGCCTAGCCAATTATTTGACTTGGCTTTTCATTTTAATTGTAGTTTTCTCAATATTTTGGTAATCTGATAGATATGAACAAATTTAATTGTTAACTGTTTAAATTTGTACATATCCATCGAAATTTCGAAAACATTTGAAAACCTGAAATGAGTTATGCTCAAATCCCTTTGAAAACAACTTCGATCGCTTTCTTATGCATTGAACAAAATACTTCCCTATTAATATCCAAATCATAGAAATTGAGAATCGATAATATACTTACCTGAGATAAAAATGTAGCTATATTCATCGAAGTCTTGCAAATAATGTTGCAGGTTGGGGCTGAACATAGACAATGACACAAAATAAGATTTTTTTAGGAAAATAGTTAAAATTATTGAAAAACATAAACAAACAATGTAGAGTATACCAGGGGTTGAAGGGGTGCAGGGTGGCCCCAAAGAGAGCTCTGTGATTTCCTTCTAATATTGAGAGGACTCCTGCATGGAAATTTTTTGTTCTTTCCGTCTCTTGTTGCAGTGGGTGTTTTAAAATCAATAAAAAACACTTTTTTCCTCCAGTTCTCTATAGGGTTTGAGTAAACTCACAATATCTGTGACCTCATCTGGAGTAGGGTTTGAGTAAACTCACAATATGAATTACATAGAATATGGCAGGGTTATCTAATTGCGTAAAGACCAAGTTTGAGCAAAATAATTTACTTGGTTCAACATCACATGCTTTTGGGGTTTCATTTCCAATTAATTTCCACTTGGTATGTGATAAGACATTTGTGATAAAAAATAATAAAAATATGCAAAAATATTTTCAATAGTGTATAAGAAGAACGTAGAGCAACATTATCCGTGATTTTTCTTTTCCAAAACATGGAAAATTGTATATCATATTTTTTAAATAAATATTTTTCTTATTATTAATATGTTTCTATCAATTGGTAACGAATCACTAATATTTTACAATTTTTTATAATTTTTTAGAATATTGACCAATAATCTTCAATACTTTATAACCTTGTGAAAAATTCGTCAATATCTATGAAAATTTTATAATTTAGTGAAAGATTCGCCAAAAAATTATATATGTATATTATATTAATGAAAAAATAGCCTATACATTTTTCTATATACCATGGGGATTCACCCATTTATTTTAAATATAAATTTGGGGGGTTTCTTAAAATTTTCCTTGATTCGGATTTTAGTAGGTTCTTCATTGCTTCCGCTTTTGTGGGGTTCCCCAAGCCTTTGCAATTCCAAGAGACTATACACATTATTTACTTGCAGAGGGATGGCCTTTGTGAGGCCTGGGTATAGTATTTTTGCCTATCGACATCTCGATCGTGGACTGGCTGCCTTTCATTTTTTGCTTCTCGACCTCTTATTCTCTTGCCTCTCCGTGAGACTTCCTTTCGACTCTTTTGATGGGCCTCTCGAAATTTTCTTCTTTCGAATATCCAGAGGATTCTGGGGGCTTCTTTCTTGTCACTTCTGCATAGGATGGGGAGGTGGATGCTCCTTTGGGAGATCCAGTTTGTATTGAGGTAGCATCTTCCTATATTTTCTCTTTTGCTAGTGGTTTAGGCTATGGTTCCTCCATTGCAACTTCTATTGCAACTATTTTTTCTTTAGGAGTACTTAGGATTTCAAAAGGGTTGGTGTTTGCATCTGTAGATGGAGGGCCTGAGGGCTCCACCCCTTGAACCACTGAGGTAGGTGCAACGCTTCCCATTCGCTTGTTTTTCCCTTTTGTTTTGTTGTTCTGTTTATTAGGAGTAGTTTTCTGGATATATGTATGTTGGATGCTAAAATGTGCCTTTTAAAACTCCTATTTATCCCACATTAATTATCTACCCGGGCAAGTCCTCTTATTTCAAGAGTGTACACAATATGTGCATGCTATATTCCCGGAGAGTAATGTTTCTTAAAATTAGTATAGATCTTTCAAATACAAGAATAAACGGATGCTTTTAATAAATCCCACTTGCAACTAAAGGAAACTCAATGTTATAAAACTAAATCATTCATTCAGCAAAGTAACAACAATTATTAGTCAAGGATACAGTAGCAATAACTCATTCCTCTTTTAACTGATGCAAACTAATCAGGCATAAATAAGATCCTCAATCTGAGAGCTTTGACAACAATAGCCAATGTTCTTTACAGTTGTTGATCTCACACACAACACACTAAATAACCAAATGGAAATGGAAATGAATTAAATCAATAATGCTACTGCAACTGATGGAAATGAGATAATTATGCTAATTGTAAGAATGCTAAAAGGCAAAACTAAATGATTGCAGAAAGTAAATGAGCAGCAACGCTATATAATAGAAATAGACAACAATGCTTATGTGACTGTAATGAACAACAAAACTAAGTTACTGAAATGAACAGTGAAGCTTGACAATTAGAATGAGCAACACAACAATATACTTGCAGAAAGCAATGATCTTGTTATGAGGGAAAAGAACAACAACGTAATTCAATTGCAGAAAGTAATCATTAAACAAACCACACTTGCAGAAATCGGAAATAAGCAAACCAAATTGTATGGTATAGGAATGACAAGTAGATCCACCAGGAGTCGGGCCCTTAGCCACTGGTGAATACTGCCAGATGACTTCAGGAGATGCGAAGGAACTGCAACTGTTTTTATATATTCATTATTGCATAACCATTACAGCAAGTTCGTGCTCTGCTTCAACAGCGAGAGTCGATGATCAAAGTTACAATTTAGATAGTAATTCTCCCATTCCTCCTATCCTATCCTATCTATCTCTAATCTAATAATCCATCTAATTCTCTCCCTAATCATCCATCATGAACCCCCATAATAATCCCCCTTTCTCAGATCTCTTTTCTGATTTAAATACACATAGAGAAAAGAGAAGTTAAAACTGATATGATTAAAAATGATTCCTATTACAAAATTGGATTGCTCACAACCAATTGATCAGCAAGATAATATCTGAAATATCCTTCCATCAATCATTTAACAGGAACAGGTCGAATTTGGTATTGCAACTGGAAGAATTTGGAAAACGGCCACAACAGCGAATCTAGGAAAATCTTCCTCTGGGAACCTTCTGTTTCTCTCAATACAGGCCGAATTTTGGAAAATTGTTCTTTAAATAAGTTAATTCGGTCCGTTTTGGACAAAACCCATGTTTCGGATTTTCTAGATTCTTCTCCATTTTCCCAATACGTCCAATGAACAAATGTCACGTCTTATTCCAACGAATTTCTGAGTTGGCATATTTAATGATGAGCTGGAGATCAACTTTGCAATCTGGAAAATATCTTGGAGGCTAAAATGGTGAGTGATGTTACAACAAATTTATTAATAAACCATAATTGGTAAAATAATGCATAATCATCAATTTATTAAAAATAAAGGAGAAGAAATAATATTTATCCATAAGAGCATAAATAATTATAAAATAGAATTATATGATAAATTATGATAAATGACATGATAAAGAAGAGTAGAAATGGATGAAATAGGTGTTAAAAAGTGATAATAATAATAACATATTAGCGGCCCAACAATATCCACTGTTCCTCCTTTGAGTTATTTGTCTCTTCCACTGTTTTATTTTTACAATATCTGGAAAAATGCCCATATCCATGGCAATACCTGCATTCAAATGGGAGTTGTTCATAGTTTAGCTCTTGGATGTGAGACCAGTCAGCTACCATGAGTTTGATAGCCTTGGGAAGGCCTTCTTCCAAATCAAATTCTACACATATTCTTGCACAAGAGTACTGATCTTTCTTTTTTGCTCTATCTATGTACTTCCCAAGTTTTTTTCCAATGGTTTATACGGATTTAGGGTTCCAACAATGAAGAGGGAGGTGAGCCAAACGAACCCAGACTGGAATTGTTGAGGGAACATCCTGACTTGGATCAAAATCAAGTGTACATTGATTCAAATATAGGCCCTGAGGGCCCATGAAATACAAGCCATTTCAGAATATCAGATTCCTATCTTCTACTGCTTCAAAGACGAAGACAAAGAAACCCTTACCTACTAGCAAGCTTTTGATTCCTTCTTTGATGAGGGGAGACCAGTTTCTTTGGATCTAGGCTTCGACTAATTTGGGTGAGGGCCAGAGCCCAATGAAATATCCAATGAGCCCCATTTCTGCAAGATTTAGGGCCGATCTGCAGGGCTCATCAAGCGGAAGATCGACTGTTGGGATAGTAGCCATTCTTTTGACGAATTTTTGTTGGTTTTCGCTTGTTGGGTGCTTGGAGTTGCTGGCCACTAGCTTCTTGAAGGCGGACAGCTCAGGTGGAAGAGAGGTATCGATCTCAGGGCCCCCTCCCAGGGCCATGGCTGCGGAGCAATCTCAGAAGAGCGTTCAGGTTTAGCGCGCGCGAGCTCACTTCCTTATAATAACTTAACTAGATTTAATTTTTGTATTTTTTAAGTTGTTTAAAAAAAATCATCATTGAATGTCTTCAAACAGGTGCTAAAATACAAAGAAGAACCATAAGATGAATTGATTGACATTGGGTTAAATATGGGTTGTGAGTATATGTTGGCATATTAGAAATTAATTGTAGAATTTGTAAGCATCTATCGATCTTGTTTTACTTAGTTCCATCTATAATAAGTGAACAAAAAAATCTTTTATATTAAATATATTATTTTTTATGGGTATAAAACTTGTAGGAAACAAAGTATGGAACTATGCCAAGAGATGAAATCTTGAAAGATGGTATACTACATGGTTTTGAAAGAATGTGTATAGTTCATGAGACAATTTTTGCTATGGTACGTCATTTCTTTTCGATTTACATTGATGTATATTATTTAATATTGCAATTTTCATTATTATCACCAATGTATATACACTCATTACAATTTATTTTTATGTTTGTAGATGGAAGGTGAAGAAGATCAAGAAAACAATCAAAACCATGAACAAAACATTTCTGAAAATAACCCAAGTCATGGAAGTAGCTCTAGCAGTGACAACAGTTCAAGCGAAGAATGATGATCACTATATATGTATATCAAAGCAAGATGTTGTATTTTATGAAATATTTGTTTGTGAAATCAGACATTTTGTTTAATGTAATGGACATATTGTCCCAATTGAAAGACAAAGGGATACCAATAACTGTCCCATTTTGTATGACAAAGACTGTCTTATTCATATATATATGTGTGTGTGTTAATTTAATCTATTGCGTTCTCCATTGTCGCCATGAAATGTAACACCACTGATTAAATATTATAATGAAGAGATGTGAAATTTGATGATATGATATAACAAATTAATCCAAACATCACATTCAAATGCACTAATAAAAATTTAATTCATATGAATACTGTTATAAGATATGTGTCATCTTTTGATGAATAATGAATTTTAAAAAATCACAATAATTATGATATGATATAACAAATTAATCCAAACATCACATTCAAATGCATTAATAAAAATTTAATTAATTTGAATACTGTTATAAGATGTGTCGACTTTTGATGAATAATGAATTTTAAAAAATCACAATAATTGCACTGTCATAGGTCAATGTTTATAAAAAATACAAAATGAACACAGGTGCATGTCAGTTACTGTACACTGGTGCGTTTGTATGATACAACACACCAGTGCGTTTATACGACCTATATGCACCGCACAAATACCAATACCATTTTCTAATATCGGTGCGTTTGTGAGATACTGCGTATTGGTGCGTTTATGTGAGTCTACGCACTAGGGCATTTGTACGACCTATGTGCACCACACAAATACCAATACGAATCACAATAAACAATGTGTTTGTCGGATACTATGCACCGGTGCATTTCTATAACTTGACGTATCGGTGCTTTTAGACGACCTATGGGCACCGCACAAATCCCAAGACCAATTAGAACGGCCCCGTGCATTTTATCACCAACACTGCGCTCCGATGCGGTTCTATACCTTGACGGCCCAGTGCATGCACCTTCGACCGCCTCGGGCCACCTTCTAGATGACACGCACCGATGCGTTGACACCTTCTTAGCGCACCAATGAAAAAACATCCATAATAACCTTTGGCCGCCCATTTTTTTTAGTTGTGTTGAAATTCTGTTAAAAGCTCTGCCAAAACCTCCGTAACCATAAACAGATGTTGTAGCAAATGTTTTTTTTGACAATTTTGGCCAATTTTATAACACTAAAAATCTCCTTTATAACCTCCGCTAGAGGGTCTTTTCCTTGTAGTGAATCAAATAGGATTAGAATCAACAACTACACTCGAATCAATACATCTATTTTAGTGAAAAACCAAAATATTCATGACTTTCTAGATCTAACTTATATGTTTGTATTTGTCTTTGTGTCTCTTTCTTCTTCCATCTCTCTCCACCTTCTATTTATGTGTCTATGTTCCTCCCTCTCTCTATCTCTCTCTTATTCCCTCTCTCCCCCTGCTTATATCTACACCTCCCTCCATCTCTCCTTATATGTCTCTCTATATCACCCTCTAAACACATGTCATGTTCTCTCTCTCTCTCTCTCTCTCTCTCTCTCTCTCTCCATATCTATCTCTCTTCCTCCCTCTCACCCTGATCTAGGTGGATATCGGTGGCCACCCACCTATTCCATTTGGACCCACAACACAAATTCTTTCAGTCTTCATTGTCAGCACAACTTACTATTTTTAGCAGGTTTTCGGGTCTTGCACTCCCGGAGCCATTTAGGGCCTCAAAACTACTCCGGAAGTTCAGGATTCGACAAACTACTAAAAATAGTAAGTTGTGCTGAAACTTACAAAATGAAAGAACTAATGGTGGGGGTTCAAATGGAATCGGTGGTTGGCCACCAATATCCACCTGGATCATTAAGTCCCCAAAATGGCTCCGGGAGTGCAGGACCCAAAAACCTGCTAAAAATAATAAGTTGTGTTGACAGTGAAGACTGAAAGAATTGATGTTGTGGGTCCAAATGAAATAGGTGGGTGGCCACCGATATCCACCTAGTTCACACCCACCCATATATATATATATATATATATATATATATATATATATATATCTCTACCTCTCCTTATTTATCTCTCTATATCATCCTGCGGACATACCCACTCTCTCTCCATATATATATATATATATATATATCCTCCTCTTCCTCTCCCTCTCCCTCTCTTCCCCGTCTGTCTGTCTATCTGTCTCTCTCTTCATCTTCTCTCTCCATATCTATCTCCCTTCCTCCCTCTCTCACTTTGTCTCTCTCTTCTTCCCTCTCTATCCCCTCCATCTATATATCTATCTCCCATTGTCTCTCATTCTTTGTATCTCTATCCCACCCTTTGAGCATACATACTCTCTCTCTCTCCCTCTTCCTCTCCTGCTGTCTCTCTTCCCCTTCTCTCTCTCTCTTTCTCTCTCTCTTCCACTTCTCTCTCCATATCTACCTCTCTTCCTCCATCCCTCTACCTCTCTCTTATTCCCTCTCTCCCCCCTCCATCTATATCTATATCTCCCCTTGTCTCTCCTACTCACCCCCAAAACATACACACTTTCTCTCCATATCTATCTCTCTCTTCCGCCCCCCTCTCTCTCGCCCCCTCTCCCCCCTCCTCTCTCTTCCCTCCCGCTCTCCTCTCTCCCTCATTGTCTCTCCATTTCTCCCTTGTCACTCCCTCTCCCTCTCCACCTTTCTCTCTCTATGTATTTCTTCTTCCCTCGCTATCTCACTCCCTCCAAATCCATCTCTCTCTCTCTCTCTCAAGTCCTCTCTCTCCCTTTCTTTCCCACCTCCCTCTGTCTCTCCCCCCCATCACACACACACTCTCTCTCTCCACCCTCCAACTTTGTCACTATCTCCCTCCCTCTCTCCTTCTATGTCTCCCCTTCCCCCACATATCTATGTCTCCCTCTCTCTTTCTTCCTTTCTTTCCCTATCTCTATCCCCTCCTTTTCTCTCTCTTCCCTCGTCTCCTCTCTCCCTCATTCCTTATTCATCTCTCCCTTGTAACTCCCTATCTTTCTCCACATTTATCTCTCAATGTCTTTGTTCTTCCCTCCCTCTCTTTCCCCCTCCAAATCCATCTCTCTCCCCCTCCATCTCTCCTTTTCTCTTCCCCCCTCCTCTCTTTTCCCCTCTCTCTCCCACCTATCTCTCTCTACCCCACTATATTCCCCCCTCCCTCTCCCTCTCTCAAATCCAACCCTATTGTATTGCATTTTTAAGAGAGTATATACATTAAAAAAACATAATTGGTTGTAAAATATTAAACCTATATTTATGATCAATCATGTCAAAGAAAATACAATAATATAAAAACTTAAAAGAATCATGCACTATCTTTCCTCTATCATTATTAGTCACTTTACTTTCTCTCTTCGCTTGATTGTTTTTATTATATAGATTTCACATATGTATATATAAAGTATTCTCATTTTTTGTTTTATTAAAACCTAGATTTAATCTCTATGGGAATATTTTTAGTAGTGAGGATGGAGGGTTTAGGTATATCTCAAAAGTAATTATAACCTATTTTCTTTTAGATTTGATTAAAAAACGTCATAAAATTAAATTAAAATAAAATATTTATAAAATATTTTGATTGTGAAATAAGTTATGGTTTTTGGGCATGTGGTATTGATAAGCCATGGTATTGGCCCATGGTATTGTAACAAAATAATTAAAAGATTAGATCCATAAAATAATAATCAAAAGCCTATGTGAGCCATGGTATTGATAAACCATGATATTGGCCCATGGTATTATGATTTTCTTTTATCTAAAAAATTGTTCGTAATTTTATTAATAATATATATATATATAACAAATTAAGTTTTATTATTTTTATTATTTGGCTCAAATCGATTTATTGCACTAAGAAGGACTAAAGAGAACATGGAAGATTGTGTTATTATTATTATTACTATATAATTGACATTAAAAATGTTGACATACAATCTTCCTTACATTACATCTAACACTTACACATCTACCCTATTTTTTTAGTGCAAAACTTGACGAAAGGTCTGCACCTCTAGATATTTGATCCCTCTTGTGCTTGATAGATCCATCCAGTGTTAAGATGGATCTAGGTTGGTTTCAGTCATGCATGGTCATACAAAATTTGTTGAACATCTAATTATTATGATAATTTTAAATGTGCTAATTATGTCTAAAATTAATTTGGTCAATTTAATTTTAAATTTTCTTAGTTGCCTAAGTTTGTTGAGATGAGAGAGACTATTAGTAACTTGAATTAGAAAAATGATGAAAAAAAAATTTTGAATGCAAAGTGACAATGTAACAATGTTGAATAATAAGAATGTAGTCAATTACAAGAAATCTTCATTGTGATCAGTCTCAAACTATTTTCTTCTATTGTTCTTATTGTCACACCTATTAGTTTTGACATATTTTCATATCGATCATATGAAAAGGGCAGTTGAAATCAAAGGCCATTCAAATATTTAACATGAGCTACTGTAGTAAACATCATACCTTGTCTCTCTTGCTCTCCGATATTAGTAGTATCTTTTTCCAAAGTCAATCATTGTGACTTATGGAGTGTTAAACCCCAAATAATTTTCAATGGTAGTTATTTTCTATTACCTCGTTTGAATGCAAAGTGATTAATGATTTTGAATGATGGAAAATGGAAATAATAAGAATGTAGCAAATTACAAATAGTTTACAGTTTCAGGAAGCAAACATTTCGGGTAAGTGAACATTTTATTTAGGATGAAAATTCAAGTATTGTATTTATGGTTGAATCACTGTAACACATAAGACAATGCATGTCATCAATAATTTTTATGTGCTTACACTGAAATAAATGCACACTATTAATCTAATTACCTTGAAATTAATGTACATCATATGTCTAGTTACATCAAATCAGAAATCAACATCTACATTGAAATCAATGCATCTAAGGCATCTAATGCAAAAAATCAAATAGGATTAGAAACCAACATATATACTGAAATCAGTGCATCTAGTGAAAGGAATCAAATAAGATTAGAAATCAATATCTACACTGAAACAAATGCATCCAATGCAAGAAATCAAATAAGATTAGAAATCAATATATACACTGAAATCAATGCAACTAGTACAAGCTATCAAATAGGATTAAAAATCGACATCTACACTGAAATAAATGCATCTAGTGCAAGCAATCAAATAGGATTAGAAATCAACAACCACACTGAAATCAATACAAAAAAAAATTATTCATGACTTTCTAGATTTAACTTCTATGTTTGTATTTATCTCTGTGTGCCTCTTTCTTCTTCCATCTCTCTCCACATTCCATTTCTGTGTCTATCTCCCCACCTCTCTCCGTCTATCTCTCCCACTCCCTCTCTCTGCACCTCTACCTCCCTCTCTCCACCTATACCTCACTCTCTCTATCTCTTTCTTCTGCCTTCTCTCCCCTTCCCATCTATATCTATACCTCCCCCCATCTCTCCTTATTTGTCTCTTTATCTCACCCCCTAAACACATTTCTCTCTCTCTCTCTCTCTCTCTCTCTCTCTCTCTCTATCTCTCTCTCTCTCCATATCTATCAATCTTCCTCCCTCCCTTCCTCTGTCTTTCTCTTCCTCCCTCTCGCCCCCTCCATCTATATTGCTATGTTCCTCTATCTCTCCTTATTTATCTCTCTATATTAGCCGACAAACATACACAGTCTCTCTCCATGTTTATTTATCTATATATCACTTTCTCTTCCTCTCTCTCTCTCTTTTCCTCCCTCCCTCACTTTAATATTTAATAATTTTTAAAATATAATCTAATTATATATTTCATATTTTCCTTTTTAATATTAGTTACAATAACTTCCATTATCAATTACTTTTTACATAAAATGTACGCATTAAGCAACAACCCTGCATATTACACTTGTTATTATAGGCATGTTTATTTTGGAATAGGGCATTTAAAATTTTAATTTAATTATCAATAATTATTTAGTAGCCTTTTAAATAAATTCATTAATTAAAATTCAGCATACATCCATCTTAACTCTCGATCTACCGTGGGGAGGGCTCAAATCTCTCAAGATGTAAAGTTTTTAAGTGAAATTTGGGGTCTGGAGTTAAAACAAATTTATGCTAGTTTTGAGCAAAAACTAATAAAATGTCAACATCTATATTGAAATATTTGATTCATAACCCACATTTAAAAAAAAATAGTTATTAACCTTTTTTAAATATTATATATCAACTCCATATTAAGAATGAGATAAATTACATATCTCCCTCACAATGAAAAGTGAAAATAAGACAATTTTAGTTTTAAATTATTTATTTTTCTCTATATAAAGTTGATATAAAATTATGTTTTTTTTTTTTTAAAAGAAGCGAGTAGAAATTTTTATAAACAAGACTGGAACCGGGTCAGGTCCCTTACGATCGAGATAATATTTGTCTTAGAGTTTCAGAGATATATAATCAAAGAGACCCTATTGCTACCATTTTTATTTCTATATACTTTCCTTACATCATTTAGACTATATATTTTCCAGAAAACACCACATATCTTTACTATTCGACAAAACATGAAAATAAAAGCAAAATTATACCCGTAGCTTTCGGGTTTAGTTTCCTCCTGAGCCACTTCAGATGGCTAGCCTAGTTCTAGGATCATCACAACATCAGAGTCCAGCACTCGATTCGCAGCTACTACGCTTTCCTCCACCATTGGAGTGGGAGCATCACACAACCCAAAGACCTCCTTCAGCACCCCAACAATGGCCATTTCAACTTTCACTTCGATATTATCCACTTTGTATTTTAGGTTGACCATTCCAATGCTCAGGTGTTCTATAGCTTTCTACATCAACTCCATATCTTTACCTAATCCAAACAGGTGGGACAACACACCTGTCATTTGTTCCTGAATCTCCTTAACTATTTTCTTGCTTGAATTATCTATCATCTTTGCCACACTCCCACTATTCCCAAGCTCCTCTTCTTCATTTGCACTACCGTTGTAGCTCGTTGGGGCCATATTTTTTGCAATCCTTTCTTGCATGAGAGTGATTATATGCTTGAGCTGCAACACCCAACTTCTACAAATAACCGTCCAATCCTTTTCGAATGAGACTCCCATATTGTCAAGATTTAATGCCTTCACTATTTGCAACTCAGCCAAGACACCATTCGCCATCCCTATCACCATCGAAATCCTTTCGAAATGAACCATGATGGTACCGAGGATGTTTTCAGCTGATTTACCATTTATTAATCAATGGAAGAAAATCCACTTGTCTGGCGACATTGATGCCTTACTCCTATGAGCCCATATGTTCTTAAATTCCCAACTACCATCATCGACTCCCGAGGAGCTCTTTTTGATCCCCAAGGTATTATCATATTTAGTGATCTGGTGTTCCTTGTTTATTCCTATGCTCCACCTGTAATCCTTTAAGGATTTAATTAATAAATCCATTAATGTAAGTTAGATATGACACTGTATTAATCGATGTTTGATATTATTTGTTCTAATACCACACCCATGTTGGCTTGAAGGTCTTCCATATGGTTGTTTTCTCTTTTAACATGAAAACATTTGTATTCCTCTAATTTACTAAGTAGGTACATTATCCATATAACCACAAGAGAGGATCATAGTCTATAAGGTGCTCATTCCTGGAGAGTCTTATGCACTTTTGAATTACCACCATTGAGTTGCTGATAATGATTAATTTCATGATGCCTTTAGATATGCTGATCTTCAGGCCTTGCCAAAGAGAGAGTGCTTCGACTTGATTGTTCGAGACTTTCCCCAATCCCTAGGCATAATTTATTTCAATTTTTTCTTTGAGGCTATAAAGCACCCATCCTGCTCCTACCTCCCCGGGATATAAAATTATGTTATTAGATATAGACGGTAAATATTTTATGTAATAATAGCACTAATTTTTTGTTCTTAATATATTTTTGTTTTAAATATTACATGTCAAATTGAGTAAGATCCTCCTTCTCACTTTACCCTGCACTGAGGTGGAAATCATTGGTTAATGCCGATGGACTTGGATCTAGTGGATTTCGGGTTGGAAAGCCCTATAAAGGGGTCTATTTTTTCCTTGTTGGTAAATATTTGGATTTTGAGCTCAGAAAGGGTCTAGAGTTAGAGTCCAAATTGGAACCCTCGACCACAGCTGGAAGTGCCTATTGGCGCTTCCATGCATGTCACTAAGCATCTGGTGTAGGTAGTCGTGAACTCCAAAGGAAAAGAAATGGAGCATTTGTTAGCTAACAAAGGTCTTTATTTCTCTGCTGGTTTACCCCATGGTTGGTTTCCTTCATCATCCTCGCAAGATCTTGATATTTGAGGTAAGAAATTGTGGGGTGATTATCCATATGTGGAATATGAGTCTTTTATTGTCTTGAGGGGTGGGGATTTATAAAATATTTTTGGGTATAGGAATGTAAATCATGCAACGCCGAAACAATTTGTGCTTGGAGGAAATGCAGAGAAGGGATCTACCCCCTTGAGATCAAAAGCACAAAGGGTTTATCATCGGTGGATGCTCCTATAGGAAAAGACTCAGAGTTCTGCATAGAAATCCTAGTGGCCACTCTCCTTAAGTCGACTCAGAATAGGGAGATACTGCAAAAGGTGCCATTCAGGAGGGCCTAGGGAAGGGGAACATAAGGAGGAACAGGCCCAAGGAAGCCAAAAAAAATCTCAAAGAAAAAAAGGAGATAGTTTTAAAGAGTGAGAGTGATTCAATCCATTAAAATATTTGTGTTGGGGACGGTGTGGAAATGAATGAAGTGATAGAGATGGTTGACAATATTTAGTTGGAAGAGAAAGGAAAAGGATTTTCAGTTTGGAAACCCTTGAGGCATGGAGAGACCAATACGTTACCGGTAAGGTATCAACCTCCCCATAGGTTTGGCGTATGAAAAAGGGATGGATTCGTTTGATATGAAAGAACTGGGAAGATGAAGAGAATATTGACAAAGAAGTGTGGTTTATAGATTCTACTCCAGTGGATTTCAAGCCTTGTATGCCTCTTTACGACACCCACGTGGAGATAATGGATGTAATTTCTATATGGGACTGCCTATGCATATGTGGAACACAAAAATATTTACAAACACCAACAACACCCTGGGGAAATTTCTGGGGGAGGATTACTCCTACAAGGAAACAGAGGACCTCTTGGTAGATAGAATACTCGTTAATATGAATTTGAGGGAAAAATTATACTAGTCAGTCAATATTGGCAAGGAGAAGGAATGGCTGGTGGATTTGGACTATGAGGGGATCCCCTTTAGATGCAACATATACCACAAGTATGGCCACCTATCAGGAGGCTTCCTACTACCTTTCAACCTGAAACAATTCCACCTGGGGCATAATAAGAAACAAAGAAAGTATGGAGGAGCATCGGGCTTGGGTGATAGAAGACAAACAAAAGGAGACCAACATGGAAAGGTTATGACATCTAGTGTGGGAGTCAAAATAGAGGAGGGGCTGACTTCATATGAGAAAGGACATGGTACCCACACTCGAAGAGCAATGATGGAACAACATGTAGAGGATTAGAAGCCATTCAAGGGCTGAGGGCTACGGGGAAGAAGTGGATATGGATATCATCCCCAAGGGAACTGCTCAAATCATATCGCATACTAAGAGACATGAGGGCATGGGCTTACATCTAGAGGAAGTTGTGGACATGGTAACAGATTTGAAGGAAGGCATCAACCCGAAGGGTACTCCTTTACCTTTCCCTTCTGATTCTTTTTATTCATGTCCTATTGCAAATGTGGAAATTAATTAGGATAAGATCCATTGTGATCAAAAGATTGGAGATATTCAAAACCTGGTCACTTCTCCATCCTTGCATAAATCCTCCTGTGAAATATCAGGGGTGTTTGAGGGGTGCTCCTCTCTAGTTATGTCCATCGACTCTGAATCTTATGAAGGTATTAGTGTGAACATCATCTGATATAACTTAAGATCGAGGAAAATTGGGAAACACCTTGGGGTATTGGAGGGAGGCTTAGATCTTAACCCAACCTCACCTTTCCTAGGAAACGGCAGGGGCATAAAGTTAAATATTTCACTTGCTTAGGCTAGAGCTAGGGAGGAACTAGCTTCTGGTAAATAATATTCCATGGATAGGGAACTTAGAGCGTTGAAGGAAAAATGTGTGGTGTACCAATGATTGTTCTCTCATTCAATTGTAGAGGGTTAGAAAGTAACCCCAAAAAAACTTTCTTTCAAAAGGCTGGTCTAGTCAAAAGGTCTTGAGGTTATTTTTCTACAGGAAACTTTAGGGGAATGGGACCGTATATCTAGATTTCTTGAAAAGTGTTTTCCACACTGGAGATTCATTGGTTCAAATGTCAGGGGGCACTTTAGGGGTATGAATTTAGGTTGGGATACCCGTAAGATTCAAGTCGAAGGGACATGAAGCATCCCTTCCAGTTTGGGGCTGGAGGTATTTTGGTGGAATTGGTAAGGAGATTCACTTTCCTAAAAATCTATGGTCTGCATGGGGAGCAGGTGGGGTTTTGGACTGAACTTCTTGGGAATTTTCTTTTGAATAGAGAAAATTTCATTCTGGGAGGGGACCTAAACTTTTCGCTAGGAGTTGCTGAATCCTGGGGCGAGTGAGCCAAACCATACATTTTAACTGATTTCTTCATTCATCTTCCAACCTCTTCCAACTTGATTTATTTGAATCCCATCAAAATAAATCCCACCTAGAGAAATCAAAGAGTAGGCCATGACAGAGTGGGCAGACACATAGAAAGGTTTTGTTGGTGTCCCGTGTTTTGATAGTTTGGCAAATCAAAAGACAAGGCAACATAAGAACCAATCTTTAGAGTTCCAGGATCTAGTCCTCTTGTTCTCAGAGAGGGACCTAGTCCTCCTGTGCTTTGAGTATTGGTTTTGGACTAGTTATTAAGTGCAGGTGTTTGTTTATTTGTTTGGTTGAATTGATACGACAGAACATGAAAGGTCTAGGAAAGATATATAGAATGGAGAAACATCTGGTTCATTGGGCAATGGAGTCAAGAAGAGGTCATAACATACTTATCAATGGATATGGGATATCAGAGGGAAAATCTAACTTGGCCACAGGATCCTTTGGTTTTTGGAATGAGATGGACATCAATGATTTAGAAAGAGAAATTTAATTCTCAAACAAAGGGAATTTGAAAGCACAACTTGAACAATAAAGAGCTATTTGGTAGACAGGGCTAACCATAAATTCTACAAATCACACCTTTAAGCAAATAATGATTTCAAAACAAATTTTAAAATGAAATCTAAGATACGGGGAACACCCTATTTCGTCAAAGATTTTATTTTAATGACTTAGAAACATAAAATATTCACAGATAATTGCAGTCATAGAAGAGGGAACACCTAACACATCTATGATTACAACTATAAAAGACCTTTAAGACAACTGTTTAAGTAAGGACAAAGGGCAATATCAGAACAGACCTCCTTGGCTTACTGTAAACAGAAATAATTCAAAGGGATACTTCAATAATAGCCTTTAAGTGGCAGCAGACAGGCAGGGAGAACCATAAATCATGCTGAAACCAACTATTCGAACTATTAAGGAAATAAACAAGCATGAGGACTAAAGAGAGAGATTAAAGACTCTAAAATACCTCAGCAAAAGAAAACATGAAATAGTGAATGATGAACAGGTCTAAGGTGCTTCTAGGAGTCATTTCTTAGCCTAAAACTTTCAACCTATTGTAGTAAGAAATTATGGAACAGAATGAAAACATGAGAAAACATTAAACAGTTCAAAATACTTCACCAACAACCAAGCTCATGGATCTAATGATAGAGCCTTCTCAGGAACAAGCATGCAACAACATCATTAAGGCTTCCAAGACTTCAATTTGTTCTTCAACTTCAACAGACTATGTATTATTTCAAAGAGTTTCAGTATTACAACTAGTGATCAACCAACCAACACTTTCTCATCTTCTCCAGTGGTATTTATAGAGAAAATGAGGAGGTGGAATGGGATAAAATATCTTCTAAGTTCAATTAATATAGTGCACTGTCTCTCAGCCTTTGAGGGGCTTAATAGAGAAGATTTTTGGTATTTCCCCTGTATTAATTGGTTTACATTAACTATTAGACTTGCTGGAAAGAATTTGTTGACTTCAAGGCTCCTTGTTATCCTTGCAATAACTTCTGCTAACAATTCACAATAAGTTCCTTTGGTTGAATTAACTGTTCAGCTGTATTGATGCAAAATATCTCCTATCGAGTAATAACTTCGGCCTTCTTTTGATTGTTTTGAGGCTGTAGGTGGCCCTGTGGCAGCTGGGGGATTCAATTAGACCCTGATGTGGCAGTGTAGGCTCTCTGTTTGAGAAAACACTCATAACTTTCTTCAAACTGTGTTTAGTTGGGAGGGTTAGGCTTTTAATAATCCATTGTTGGCCGTAATCCTCCACAAATCTGTCTTCAATCTTCTGTGCTGGTGCGTTTTTTTCTCTTGACACTGATATTCTTTGATTTGTGATTGACTTGCTGTGTTTATTGGTATGCAGGGTTGTGCAGGGGTGATATGGCATCAATGCCTCATGAACCATTGATGAAACGTAGAGCTTCTTCCTGCGAATGGTTTCTTCTAGTGAATTGAAAGCGGGTGGATTCGTCACCCTTTGCCTTTGAATTTTCTTCAGACGCAGCGGAAAAAACCTTGGAACTTTGCAAAATACAAATAATATTATGAAATCCTGCATGTATGAGTTTACTTCTTTAGAAGGTGTGTGGAGAGAGCGTGGCCATTGGATGGCATCATCCAACGGTCGAGATTGATTAGAATGAGTAGAAAGGAAATGGGGGAAGGAATTAAATCGGAGTCGTCGATCACGCAGAGATCGACGATCGAGAGTGGAGGTGAAAAGTCAAAGCGGGGGAATCAGGGCGATGAACTTTGGGCCGTCGATCTGCAGATCGGATTGACGGCGGAGATGCTTTAATGAAACACGTCATACCTTGGTTATCGCATGGGCATCTTCGGAGAGCGATCACCGTTCGATGAGCGGCCTCAGATCGGACGGTGGACGTCAATATCGCGTTGGGTCCACGTCCGATTTTTAACGCGTGATGAACGTCGGTTTTTGAAAATGGGCCCAAGACACGTGGCGGCCGATGTATGGAATCACTGCGAAATAGAAGAAACCGCTGCGTGCTCAAAAGCGGTGTGATGAAATCCGCTTGGTTTTGTAGCAGTAAGTGGATGGTGGGGACCACCGGGGCAAGAGATTGCGCGTTGTCGATCTGCAGATGAGATCGACAGTGCAAAGCGACTAGATTTTTGTACTGGCGGAGAATTTTTAAATATAATAAAAACCGAAAAATTTATATAAACAAAGGTTCAAACTTTGGGGGTCGAAATATTAATTCGAAGTGGGTAGGCGCCCGACTGCGGGGCCATGGGTTACATGGAAAGCCATAAGACTGGGGTTTATGGATGAAGGGTTAATCGGCATGGGGCAATGCGATAAGTGCTAAAAAGGCTAGCGCTTGGTTCCAGCACCAGGGCGCATGGAGGGTAGGGGTTAGAGACTTAGCCCAAAGGGGCTTAAGTCTATAATATATAAAAGATGTGATTTTTATAGATTTTCAATGATTTTCAAAGGAGTTTGAGGGTTTCGATAAGGTTAAGAAAGGGTCTTAAACCTTATCAAAGGGTTTTGATAAAGGGGAAAGGGGAAAAACATGAAAAAAGGAAGTTTTTATTGGGGATGAAGGGGTTAAAATGAGGTTATTTTATAAAGAGGAAAGGAAAGGGAAAAGGAGTTTGCAGCAGTATTTTGTCTTGGAAATCAGCAGGATTTCTGAGTGTGAAATGAGCACAACAGTGAAGATTTGGACAGAGGCATGAGGCCTTCAGGAGTCTTCAAGAGCCAACACTTTTTAGCAATAAAATTTGTTCTTTGAAGGCTCTAAAAATGATTTAGCCACCTTTTGGTATCACAAATTTATAGGTGGCTAACAGGTTCCTACTTGCAGAAGCATTGATGCACCAACATAGTCTTCTCTGTCAATGGGTCGAGGTGGGAGGTGATTTTTATCACTCTCCTATTTTGTTAGAATTTAAGGGGTGATCTCAGAAGTTGGCTAGTCCTTTTAAAATGAATGCTAGATGGATACATGATTAAACTTTCATATCCTTAGTCAACAATAACTGGAGACATTTTGATGGGAATGCAGACAACTCAAAAAATTATCAATTTGTGGATAATCTCAAACAAATAAAAAAGATGACAAAGGAATGGGCTACACAAAATAGGATCAGGAAGGAGGAGGAACTATTGAACATCGAAAGACAATTGACCTTGATGGATGAATCAAATGATGAAGTATTCATAGATCGAGCTTTCAAGTATGTTTTAGGAAGAATAATCTCAAGGAGAAAATATATCTTGGTAGCCAAGGAAGTTGAATGTAGGTTAAAAAGTAGATCAATCTAGTTAGAAAAAGGAGATGAGAACACAAAATATTTCCAAGACTATGCCAAGAGTAAAAAGATGGAAGATACAATATGTAGAATGAAAGATCATCAAGGAATGTAAATCTCTGAATTTGAAGGATTGGTTGTCATGGGAAAAGACCACTTCAAAAACTTGTATTCAACTCCCGAAGGAACCATAATAGCGAAGATCATTAGAGTTAAAAATTATTTTCTTCATTTGTAGAAGTGGAAGAAGGCCAAAATTTAATGAAGGAAGACTCTGAAGAAGAACTCAAATAAGTCCTTATCGAATTCCAGAAAGATAAGAGCCCTGGTCCAGATGGATGGACTATTGAGTTATTTTTGGCACTCTTTGACCTTTTAAGGGGAGACCTTCTACAGGTGATCAATGAATCCCAAAAGGAGGGATGCATTCTCCCAACCTTCAACTCAACTTTCATAACATTAATCCAAAATGTCGATGATCACTCCTCCTTCGAATATTTTTGACCCATCTCTTTATGTAATTGTATAGTTGGAAATCATTTCCAAAGTGATAGCCAGAGGATTAAGCCTATTCTTTCAAAATATATATCCTGTGAGAAATTTGGCTTTCTAGTTTGACGAAAAATACATGAGTCCATAAGGGTTGCCCAAGAAGGTGTTCACAACATTAAAAAAAAATAACCTGAAAGGAAATATCTTCAAACTTGACCTGTCTAAGGCATATGACCTTGTTAACTGACTTTTTGTTCGTCTCATTCTTACACATGTGGGTTTTGAGGTGCCATTTCTAAATTGGGTTATGAGCTGTATGATGTATATGTATTTTGCGATGATCATAAATATAACAACCTATCCCTTCTTTAGAGAAAATATGGGGTTTAGATAAGGTTTTCCCCTGTCCCCACTTCTATTCTTGATCATTGCAGACAACCTAAGCATAATTCTAGAAGCAACAAAGTGGATAAGATAGTTTCAAGGTATCAAGGCGGTAGATAATTTTCCCATCTCCCATCTCCTCTTTATAGATGATGTCTTAATATTTTGTAATGGTACACTTAGAAATCTTCAATGTATTCATGAAATTCTAGATTTTTTCAACAAAACAACTTGTATGCTTATTAATTCCATGAAATCCTCCATGACTATCCACAATATACAAGATCAAGATATAAATAACATCAAAACCTTCTTCCCTTACGAGATTATGACCTTTGAATTAGGCTTAAAATACATGGGCTTCCATATGAAGCCCAACTGTTATAAGATAGAAAATTGGTATTGGTTGTTAGAAAATTTGGATAAGATACTCTCTTGTCAGAGCCATAAATGGATCTCTCAAGTTGGTTGGATGGTCATGGAAAAATAAGTTTTAGAAGCTATACCTATTTATTGGATAATTTTGGCGTGGATTCCCAAAGGATTCTTGGAAAAAGCGAGAAGTTTTGTTTAAAATATATTTGGGAAGAGACCCTAGATAATTATGTGCTTCCTTAGGTAAAATGGTCAAGGATTGCAAATCCCAAGTTGATGGGAGGTTGGGGTTAAAAAAACATCTTGTTTGCCAAGGCCCTGACAACCAAGTCTGGGTGGAGGCTCTTGTCTAAAAATTGTTGAAATATGTAACTAGGTTCGAACTTCATAATGTATTATGTACTATTGATTTTATTTGATGTAAAGAGAAAGAAAATTTATTATTATTATTTTATTACATGGGTTTCATGCTATAGGTCTATTTGTTTTTAGGTCAAGTACCCCTTGTGTGCTTCTAGTATTTGTCATATAGTCAAAGAAGTAATTGTCATATGTATTAGACCCTATTGGGAATTTTGTATCAAGTCAAAGAATTTATTTTAAGTCAAAAGTATCAAATATCTCCCTTCAATACCAAGTCGACCTGTAAGAATACAAGTCGGTCTACAGAGATGAAGTTGGCCTCATTAGGGCTATTCAAGCCTCACAAGAAGCCTATATATAAGAAGGAACTTGACCTCATTTGAATAATTCATCCAAGCAAGTTTGATCATAAGAAGAAAGAAGACAAAATAAGAAGAAGAGAACAAGAAGAAAGAGCGAAGAAGCTAGGAGAGAAAAAATCGAAGTTTTGGGCCTCTATCTCTCACACGTGTGAAAACTAGGCCATCATTTATTTTGCAGTAAGTTCCGAGTTGAAGTCATCCAAAGGAGCCAAATTTTGGTGTCAAGAAGATCAAGTTTGAAGGCTTAATACCTAAGGAAATAAGATCAAATATAGTGAAGGAGAAAGAAGGCCGAATTTAGTCTCTATCACCCACACGTGCGAAATTGAAGTTATTGCAGGAGGGCCGAAAATCTGCAGACCTGCAGTGAAGGCTGAAAATTTGTTGCAGTAGTCAAATTTGTAGAATTGACTTGGGTTTAATTTGTGAAGGAGAAGTTCTTCTAAAGAAGTTTGACTTGGTCTTGGAATTCTTCATCTGAATATTCTATAAGAAGAGAATATTTTCTTGTGGGTTTTCCTGTCTAGGTGAGGTTTTCGCCTTGACCATCAAACTATATCTTGTATTCACTTGTTCTATTGATATTCATAGTTTGGTATATGTTTTATGATAAGAACACTATAATAATCATGTAAAGAAGAAGTTAATTACAAGTACATCAATTTAAAATAAAAGAACATTACAAGCAACTATCAACGTAAAGAGGTATCACCCTAATCTAGCTGCCATAGATTTCTCAACATGGTATCAAAGCTAAGGTGAATGTTAGCATTATCGCCAATGTGTTGTCCTTTATGGGAACCTGCTTCATAACAATGTACTTGATGTCAACATTGATGAGCGTGAAGATAATGCAAACATGTACAAATGCTACAAATGCTATAGCCAGGGAAGTGACAAGTTAGTGACAGTTGGATGAAAAAAGGTGAAGTTTGAGAAAGTATACGTGGATCCTATGAAAAAGGATAGCATACATACGCAGTTACTATGAGTAAAGTTGCATACAAAATATGCACCATGGTAATCTGGATACCAGGGGTATTTACCATGGAATTGGCCCATAGTAATTGGAGTGAAAATGGTTATTTGATCCCTTCAAATAATACTAACGACATTACCAAGGGATTTACCTAAAGTATTAGCTAAGGCTAATACTATATAAGAAGATGGAGATCAAGGTGTTATGTTTGCAAGTAATGAGTTATTCATGTGGAATTTGATCTGGAACAAATGTGCACCAGGGAGCAAGGTGAAGACTCAGATCTAAGAGATTTGAGTGTTGAAATTTGCAACAAGAAACAGTGAAATTGGCAACCAGAAAGGACACAAAAAAAATTGCACCTACATTGGTGAGGAAATTCTGATGCACACTATTGAGGAAATTCTGATGCACACTATTGAGGAATTTCTGATGCACATTGGTGAGGAAATTCCGATGCACACTGGTGAAGATTTTTTTATGCACATTGGTGAGGAATGTGGGGCATCTAATTTATTTTTCCCTTAAACAAATTGGACAATAAATTGGAATTTCATCTCATAACAACTTGTATGAGTTAACTAAGTCATGATGACTGAGTTAGCTCAAGAAATTCAAGTTGAGGGTCTAAGATGAGGCATGTAGAGGGATTCTAATATTTTGGGGGTCCAGTTGTAGTTGATGCATCAGTGGGGTGCAAGTGTGAGTGACTTAACTCAATTAATTGAGTTAAAATCAATTTAACTAGTTCTAACTGAGTGATGAGCTAGTGAGAAGTATAGTGAATTAAATTAGATTTAATTCACAATGAGTGATCAATCAGATATCTGATAATTTGCTATTAAGAGTTGCATGCATGTCAATTTTGAGGAAGACCCAGTTGAGACAGGGGTTAAAGGGAACATAATATCAGTTGTATTTATAGAAAATTTCCCGGACGCAATTATAAAGTCATGGGGATGCTATGATGGATTGCACAATCAAGGAAGGGAATTATTACTATTTATTAGGGGCCTAATTCTCTAAGAATTGCATGAGAAAGGTTGGACTGAGCAGAGAATGAGAATTGGCTAAGTGTTTGTCAAATTTTCTTGAGCATTGTAAGCTAGTTTTGAGCAGGATCAGAGTAAGACAATCAAGAGAGTGTTGGAGAATCTCATGAGAGATTAAACATTGTATTGTTTCATGATTCCTTGACTTAATACACAATATAGATAGAGGGGTTTTGAGCAGTTATTTCCCCATATATATCTTGTGTTGTGCGATTGATAATTTCTTTCTCTTGCTTATATGTGATTGTGCGATTGTGTTTTGTTTCTGCAAATTGTAGAAGGATTCAATATCTTATTTTAGTACATCACAAGATCAGATTGAATCTCGTTGGTAGATTTTCTACATGGTATTAGAGTGATATTTCTACATGGTATTGGAGCGCTAGGAATCACAGTAGAAGAGAATAAATTGAGTTTGTTTTGAATAGGTTCAAATTTGCAAATTTATTCTTCGGTATCCAACAACATATCAAGATGGCTTTCAATGGCTTGAGACTTGAATATGCTCTTGAGGGAAATTCAAATTATATAGCATGGAAGGTCAGGATGGAGGCAGTGTTGGAGGAGAACGAGTTGAAGGATTTCATAGATACTGAGATTCCCAAGCCCGCAGCAACAGATGCCCAACTTCTTGATGCATGGCAGAAGAAGGTAGCAAAGGTGAGGAGGATCTTGTTAGAGGGAGTTCGAGATCATATTGTCTCGAGTATCCATGGGAATGAGACACCATATGCTATGTGGAAGGCCTTGATAAATTTTCTTTAGAATAGCAGTGACCACAAGAAGTTGGCACTGAAGGACAAGCTTAGAAAGATCAAGATGGAGGAGGGCGAGACGATACAAACATACTTGGCAAAGTTCACTCAATGTTGATATGAGATTGGAAGTGTTGGTGTGACTATAGCCCAAGATGATTTGGTGAGCCTACCACTTCTAGGCCTTTCCAAGAGCTGGCATAGTTACCAGGGCTCTGTGAATGGGAGTGAGAAGTTACCAGATTGGGAGCGTTTCTGGTTCGACTTAGTAATAGAAGAAATAAGGCGGAGCACCAGAGATGGGACCTTCAGCAATGACAAAGAGGAAGACTGTGCATTAGTCAGAAAATGAAAGAAAGCTAAGGGAAATAAGTCCCAAGGCAAAGAGGGCAAGATAAAATTGTCCAAGACCAAGTTTTTTCATTGTCACAAGCACAGGAACTATGCTGCGAATTGTCCACAGAAGAAGGCAAGGAAGAAAGATCTTGCGATTGCAATGGGTGAAGCGTTGGCTTCATAGTTCAAGCTTGATTTTACTTTCATTGCATGCATGGCCAACACTGTAATGGGATGCATGTGGTATCTAGAAAGCGGTGCCTCATTCCATATTGTGATGAGTTCAATATGTGATTTAGTGAGTGATTTAGTGGTGTAGTGATTCAGATTTAGTAGTTCAGTATTTTGAGATATGTATGAAGATCCTCTTAAAGAGAAGCGCATACATATGCGGGTATGATTCAAAACAATAGCGTATACATTCTGACATATGTTTGATCAGGGCTTGCAGTGGCAACAGTTGGTTTCTGTGATGGGTAACCATGTTTGGTTTGGTATATTGATGAGTGGTTGTGCATTGATATGACCTGTCCTGGTTTAGTTTGATCTAATTGCATTGGTTAATTAGATTCGGTGATTGATTAATTGATTCAGTTGATTCAGTGATTAAGTGATTTGATCCAATGATTGGTTTCAAAATTCTTATTTGGTATTGATCTTAAATGATGGAAGTGGGTCCAGTCTGAAAATATGATGAAAAATGACTTACATGTTTGATGTTTTTTTGAGTCAGGTGGATCTAGTATGAAATATTATGAAACATGGTCCACAGAGGTGCTACATATTGGAGCCTTCAATGAAGGAGTTGAAGTTTCCTTCCAATGGTAGTTGGTAAATCTGTTCAGGGGGTAGGAGCTCCCTTGTGGTGGGTGCCGGTAAACGAGATCAGAGAGTTGGAGCTCCTTCCTAGTAGGTGTTGGAGAATGAGTGAAGGTTGTAGCTTTCTGTAGGTGGGTGCCTGCATACTAGTATGAGTCTGTGCTAGTACAAGATTGTAAGATGTTTTCATTTATAATAAAAGATGAAGACAACGACGAAGACAACGATGATTTTCTCCCACATTGGGTTTCCACCTAAATATCCCAGTGTCCTCATGTGTTGTTGTGCTGCTTATGTGTGATGGTTTATTCTGCTCTTACTACTCATGGTTAATGTTTAATTAATTTCTAATGAAGTAATGATGCATTGGTTCAAGTTGAACAAATGATGAAATAAATTAAAAATTAGTTAACAAGATATACATTATTTGTCTTCAGCACAGTCGCATACATACATGGATTTACTTAATAATAGCAGCATACATAAATCTGAAGAAGAAATTGAAAGGTTTAAGTGAGTTTTAAAATACTAATTCACCCTTCCCCCTACCCCCCACACCCCCCTCTTAGTGTTTTTCCCAACATATTCACAATGAAACAAAGGTACAAGTAATACACTTATCTATATAACTTAATGACTAGCAAGTGAGGGAGGGACTTCAATTCTCCAGCCAACCATAGGCTAGCTACACTACAATATTTATTACAGGTAACCACCCCTGAGTCGGATTTAGAGTTTGAGGAGGTATTGCTCAGGAGTTCTATCGCTAACATCTAGTCAATAGATGGTCAAAAGCAGTGTCCATTTCTCAAGGGATTTCTCAATAACCCCCAAGCTGTAACACCACATTGATTCTTAGTTCAGTAAAACATCAACCACAAGGTTTCTTTCAAGGCTTAGAAAGTTCTAGATCAATTCTACGAGAAGGACTACATATCTATAAAGGAGGTTTATTCACTGGATTAGTACTGCAAGAGTAAAGAGTCCACTTCCAGGAGATTTATCAGCTTATGAGCAAGCACCTAAGTGGTTTATTAGCCCCAAAGCTAGCCATTCAAGGATTTATCAGACCATTCAACTAATTTGTGGTTGTTTAGCCTATCAAGTAGTTTATCAACCCCAACTAGTACCCCGGTAGTTTCTCAACCCCAAGGCTAACCACTACTCGGATGTTTATCAGTTTTCTGAGCAAGTACTTAACTAGTTATCAGCCCTGGCTAGCACCTGAGTGTCTCAACTCCATTGAAGTCTCTTATGGCCAATCAATACATAGGCACACTCACAGGCCTCAATAAACACAAGGAATACCATACTAGAGTAGAACATAAATTCTCATAGGTTATATTTTCCTACCAGATTCACATTTGCTTCCCATTCATGCTTTGCGTTCTTTTTCTAGTGATTTCTCTCTTGCTCATCTACTTCGCAGTTTGCTTGCTTGAAATTTTTTTGCATAATGCCTGAATCAATCTCCTCTTCCACACCTTGTCTCCCTTAGGGTTCTCCTCTCGTACATCATGTGTGTTGGCCATGCCCACGTCCTTATGAGAATCGAGATTGTATGCTCATCCTTCACTCAGAGAACCCATTCCCTCAATTCAATGCTACACCAGTAATGCCATATATCCATTATGGAGATAGGCGGTGAAATAAAGAAAGTGGTTTGGGTTTACAAGCAACTCATCTTGCCAAGTCCTTTGAATTTGCATCCACTTCCTTAGCTATTCAATGTGTTACATTTCCACATTATTTACATGAATTACAATTCATAGCAATATTTACAAAAGGGATTAGCAAAAAGGGTTGTCACACTAGGGTTCCAATTGATGAGTGGTCGTGCTGCAGGAAGGGTTAAACCTGTCGATGGCTAGTTATCATGGCATAGAATCCATGCTCTAAATCTATTGCTATTGTCGTGGCTTGTTGAAAGGAAAATTTGGGGAGTTGAGCAACACAAATTTGTGATAACACTGGGAGCAGAGGCTCATGGTGGATGAGCTTCTAGAAAAGAAACACAAAGGCCAAGAAAATTCCAAAGTATTAGAAATTTTACTAAAATAAGGTTGGATTTACTCACTTGATGAAAATTTCAAAGACATGCCTATATCATCATTGAGGAAATGTGGAAAGAACTTCCAACTCTTTGCATAATCAACATTGTAGACCCAACTCTGAGAACACAACGGAGAACCAAATGATAATAGATGTGTAAGAGAGACACATGTAATGGACAAAGTCGAACAAAACATAGCTAGGGCATGCAACGAGGGTTTCTGACACATAGAGAAACCTGATGCACATACAAAGAAGTGACCATGGAAAGGGTTCAAAGAATATTAGAGTTGACGGGGTGTAGATCTGATAGGCTCTAGAGAGTAGCTAAGTTCAGGGCCAAAAGTTGGTTCTAATACCATTGTTAGAGTGTTTCAAAACATAGATAAGTGTGAAATACATTTTTTTTATACGGTATATATATATATATATATATATATATATATATATATATATATATATACAATGTTATTTCCTTTTGATTCATCTTCCAAGGTCCTTTGGACTCCTAATGACTATTCTGATTCATTTGCCTCTTGATATTCTGTAAATTAACACAACCTTAATAAATTAGGTGACCAATAAAACCTACCCAAAACAAAAGTCAAATCCAAAGTACTAGTTACATGATTCATATAACAAAGGAAGAAATGGAAAAATCACTAATCATGGGGCTGATTGAACTAGCCTCCACTTTACTCATCAAGTAGTGCTTGATAGAGGAACAATGAAGAGCTTCAAGTCAAATCATAAAGCCAGAGAAGCCCTGGGATCTTGAACAAAGCAAGACATGCTCGTCCATGAAGTTTGATGATGGAATTCACTAAGTATTAGTGCATCAATTAAAGGTGAAAACTATCTTCTAGGCTCTACGGATCATTCATAATGTAACTTTCTTCAACTATTTGTTGAATACCATCCAAGAGTTAGGTGAAGAAGGCACATTACCGATACTTGATATGTTTTTGGTGAATATCAATGGTCATCAAGAAAAATACTATTTTACTCTTAAAGACAAAAAGGAGATCCCTGGCCACTTGCTTGCTGAGCAAATGAGTCTGAGAAAACAATGGAGAAAACGCTGAGGTCAGGCAAAAAAAAAGCATGAAATATGCTCAAGTGTTGGGCTATCGAGCATAGGTTGTGGTCAGCAGACTTTGCTCAACAAAACAGAGAGAGATTAATATCAAGCTGTTGAACAACAAAAGACTGACAATGGGAAACAAGAGGTGGGAAACAGCTGCTGAGCACAATTTGGAACTATAAGAAAATGGTGGAATTGGCTATGTGTTGGCCCGTTGAGCAAAGGATCTTTATGCTCAACAGAAGATAAATGAAGGCCTGGAACAATCCGCTAGGAAAAAGGACGATCAAGCACTAAGCAAAGAACAACGGGTCAATTGAGTAAAGGGATCTCACTTCTATGAGCAAGGAAGGGTGGAGGAATTGCTTTTGAGGTATTAGCACCACTGAAAGCCAATACGAAAATTGGAGTGAAAACCTTGAACAACAAAGGAAACGTGTGATTGGAAAGTTACCATTGAGGAAAATTGTTACAAAGCAAATCACAAAATACTCGGCGGGAAAAACCCAGAGAGGAAGACATAACACAGGAGGAGGCCTTTGGAGAAATTGAGTAACATCCAAGCTAGAGCTTTCCCGACTCAAAAAGCCCAATGGAAGATAAATAAGAAAGGGTGCAGGGAACTCGAACAAGATGGATATCTTGATACATATTTGTAAACTTGAATAACTGTTAGTTGATTTACTAGACTTTGTTCGAGCTAAGCATCTATGTTTAATTAAGTTAGGTATTTTGTTTACCTGGATTCCATGCAATCTTGTGATTGTTGATGGAGTGCCATGTATTATCTAATGCCTTCATTGTTTTCCTGGAATACAATTTTGTGGTAATGGAACTGGTAAGATTCATCGAGCATCCATTCCCCTGTTGGATTTCTCCATCCTCCTTATTAGACGGTTGATCATAATGATTGATTCCATAGCCCAGTGGTTTGATGCACCGATTAACTGCGAGTAACACCCTCCAAATATTCCCTTTGTTGTTGATCATTTCTTTCCTCATCATCCCTTTCGTTGAGCTCCTTTGCAAAATCCAGAGTAGAAGGGTCTAAATGGAAATCCGATTATCTTTGGGATAATGCCTCAAATTGGAAAGGGCCAATCCTAAAGTGAGAGAAACCTTGCTGGCCATAGTGTCATCCCTTCTAAACTGTTTTTCAGGGGCTCATGTAATATTGCTCAATCACGCTCATTTGCTTGCATTAGATCACCCACTGCAGCATTTGGGGTTGGACTCACTCAACGCAAGAAAAATCAGTAGGTAGTAAGTTAGGACCTCATATCTTGGCCACATAGAGAACTGTCATTTAGATGATCGTGTCAAAAACAATGCATCTCAACCGAGATGTCTTGAAATTGTGTGTGGAAGAACTGAACTCAAGGAAACATTACATAGATTTTGCACAGCTATTCTTTTAGCCAGGGCCCAAAATAGGATATTACAAAATAAAGTGGTACACTAGGAGGTTAGATTATATCTATCATTCTGTTCCTTTTTTTTATTATATAAACTTTTAAACATATGCTATGAATACATCTTCTTTAAAGTTCTGTTTAATTTAGTTAAGAATATAATATGGACATTATGGCCTTGATAAATAGAGATTACAGGTCCACATAGCCTGGTACGAGATGACTTTTTTGGTTTTTTTACTGAAATAGTGACACAATTCTTCTTAGTGAGATCATGATGTTTTGTTGTTTAAAATTTAAATCATATTTTTAAATGCAGAAAAAAATTCAGCATCCTAGGAGGATCTTGAACATTTAGATTGTGCAGACTCAACAGCCTAAAAGGTCAAAAGATTGCCTCGTTAGAATACTGCTTTTGAATTTATGAAGTGGACCGATACTGCTTTATAGTGTTTTTATAATTTATGTATAGGAACCCTACCATGTGTGATGTAATTCAAAAAACATTATATTGCCAATAGTATTAAATTCTTCGAAAAGTGTTACTGCAACCAAGACATCTAAGCAATTCACAGTATCGCACATTTACACATGGGATAAAACAGTAACCATCTTCATCATAACTCTTCACCCTTTCCTTGACACACATCACAAACAAGATATCCTGAACCCTCACAATACGGGCATCCAGCTCCTTCTGGCAACCAATCTAAGAACTGCAAGCAACACACATAATTGGTATATGAATATTTGATCTTCATGGATTTGCAACATTGCTGGTAACATATATGGAAATTTAGGCTCCCACACATGTCAAACACATAAGAACAATAAATCTTTATGAACAAAAATATTATAATACTATCTCACCTGCTCTTCCACATTCAGGTCACCAGTGCCTTCACATTCTGGAGAAGGAAAAACACAACAGCAAATTGTGCTAAGCCAGAGCATACATTGCCAATACATAATGGATTCACAAATTTTCTTCAACTATATAATCACAAAAAAAGAATACCTGAGCACAGCGTTTTTCCTTCCCCTTTACAAGTAAAACACTTGGAAACCTTTGTACCACGTCGCTTATCTACAAGTCTTTGAGGTTCTTCCCACCGGTTTTCACCAAGAAGGTATACTCGTCTTTCAGCGACTTCAACACCTTTTGGGTCACTTTTTATAGTCTGTTGAATCTCGGCAACTTTTGCTATAACCGGTATATGAGCAAGGCCATTTATTACTTCCTGTCAGGTCAATGACAGTTTCTCAAGCATAATTAACATTGAAGGGCGTGGGTAGTGAACATATTGTAATGGATTTAAGCATCTGCTAGAACTAAGGACATATTCATATACTGTTTAAACAATCAAGAGATTTAAATTTTAGAATGTTATAAACCCTATGTTTCCCTCCATCAGAGCACAAGAAGGTCCCAATATATCTTATTTTGGATTGTTGGTCTTCTTTCTTATTAAGATCCCAGGAACCAATAAAATCCAGACATGTTTCCATAAAGCTGATAGAGGCAGCTAACTTCACAGGCTAGAATACCAATGGAAAAGATCACTTTGCTGAAATCTTATTCCTTTTTCCCCTGTATTTCAATCATTGAATTCATAAACATTCCCTTTCTGGTTTGTAAATTTTACCTCTCCATTTGGGTTTATTGCTAAGGGGTAGATGCCAAATAACAAACTTCCCTATGAACAAGGTCCTAGAAATTTTTGCAACAAAGAAAAACGGAAATTTGTAATAAAAATAATCAACAATGGTCCTGGATAACAAAGCCTCAATAAATTTGAACCTCCAGGTGTTGAACTGCCACGTGTTTGACATGATTATTCTGAAACAACCTATACTCGTTCCCAAACTTAAATGTCATGTATAACTAGCCATATAGGTTTGATTCTACAATCTACTCAAACCATAATCATAAACAGAACTCACCCGAGGCAAATATGTCTAGTAATCAGTATTAACATGGAGAACACAGATCACATGACTATGACTTGAACATAACAAAAACAGTACACTGATGATACATGAGAAAACATGGTTCTTTTACCTTCTCTGATGACGGCGGAACAGAAGAATTATTTGTCAATCCCTTGCCTATGCTAGTGCCTGGCATTGCCTCACCCAGCAATTTTGCCAAGAGTTCTTCAGTCATCATCCCATCCTCTAAAGCGCTTATAGCTGCCTGTTGAAACAGAGAACGTCGACGTGAAAGGAAGTTTCTGAAACTTGTAGTCTACAAACTTCATAAGAAAGACACAGTTTCTCTTTCTTGAAGACATGCTGCTTTTATCTATTTAAGAAGGCTACATTTGAGGTATCCTCTTGTACCAGAGTCAAACAGATGCTCACCCAGACTTGCCATTCCTTTGATACTACAGCCTTCAACATCAACCTAGTGTACCAAATGATAGATCAAATGAAGACCTTCTAAAAGGCTTTTGCTCACTTTAAAAGCACTTGTGTGTAATAAAAATCCAGATCAGCCTACTGGGCAACAATGGAAATAAGCCTATGAGTTCCATAACAGACATTTTATTTTAAAGAGAACAAAAAGGTTAAACCATTTTTGTTGCAAATGCAAGAACATAACCAGAAGAGCTCTACTTACCCAAGGCAATACTTTATAACCAAAGTTGCTCCCTCGCTTGGATGTCCAGGAGGGTAAACAGCATGAAAAACAACCCTAATAGAAAAAAAATAACTATGCCAGTAACTGATGCTGGGTTTGTGCAGATTTAGTTACAGGAAACGTAGCTATTGGACTTGTTGTCATTCCAGTTTGCAGTGATTATGGTCTATGCACAGTGCAAATTGGTCAACTCAAAACAATACAATTGACACAACTTACATTGGAGCCATAAGAAGTGACATTGTAATTGTTACAATTTAAAATGAGGAATATACTGTGTGCAGATGAGATTATAGATGTCAATTATTCCACTGCAGGTTGGGGTTTATATGGTGATTGAATCTGATTAGCCCAGCGAATCAAACCTATGAAATCTGATTGGCAGACATAATTTGCAAACATAATTACTCATAACAAGTATTGAATTTAAACCAACAACAGTGGTATCTTCCCTTAGGAATCATCTGAATCCTTATACTTGGTATGGAAACTACTTACTTGCCATGACTTGACCGCACTTTCAGTATCTCCTGCGAACATGGAATATTCCATATCCTCCTCACCTGAATAGAAACCCAGCCTCTCTAAAGCTTCCTGAGGTGGAACAAAAACATTGCCAGAGAAAATTTTAAAAAATGCAGAGCAAATCATAACTATCAATAAAATGAAAAGGGGGAAAAGACCCACAACTCTAAATCACACCTAATTGTTTTTCAGCTGATTTTACACAACAATTCTCCTATTTCTCATTAGGTTCAATATCTATGAATTGAAGACTCGCCTTCATTTTCTATGAAGAAATGCAACAAATGAAAACCTGCATCTCTTTCACGTCCTCTCCTTCTGACCCCCTTTTAAGGGTTCTTCTCTTTTTCTGTTTCTTCTCCTTTGGATCTGATGTCAAAATATCTTTCACAACCTGCTTGTCACTACTTGCTTGCTTCTTCGAGTCTTCTAAATCCACACTCAGTTCAGGCTTCTGGGCACTTTTCCCCTCAAATATGGAGCCTTCCAGAGAATTGGCTGGTCTGACAGAAGTATGAAAATCACTTGAAGAGCGAATAGAGATTTGGGCCGCTGGGGATGATGATGATTCATCCAATTCTACACTTTTCCTGGACTGCAAAAGGAGTTGGCTCATTAGAGATGAAAGCTTGGTTAGAGGTTCAGATGAAGCGTCTTTAAGGATAGTGATTTCTTGCTGTTGTTCTTGAAGATTTCTTATCTCTTCTCTGAGAAACGAAATTTGCTCTTGGAGGGCTTCACGTTCGGCGTTCCAACGAGCTTCTTCTTTCAGCCACCGCGCTTCTTCTCTGAGCCATCGTTTTTCCTCCCGCAGCCAGCGCGCTTCCTCTCTTTCCCATGACGAATCCGAAGATAGTGCATACGTAATGAATGGATTTGACGAACATTTTCGACTCAATAATTTTGGAGGAGCTGGAAAAATCATGAACTTGTGATGATGATTGTGCTGGGTGGTCAACTGAGATTGCTGTTGCAATCCATACGGTAGAACTACTAAGGATAATGCTGTAATTGCTGCCATTGGCAGGCCTTCTATTATACTACTGATTGATTGCTCACCAAATACTGCTGTGGAATACCTGGGCAGAAATATATGTTATCTCAAAGTTTACTGTATTTTATCCACATGGATTACATTTGGAAAAATTATATATCTTCAAGAATATAGAACCATATTAGTATTATTTGGTTTTATTTTGCCCAAGTGATAGGGATGTGTTAAAATCACATATAAATATTCTGCACAATTTAAGTCTCCATGAAGTTAATTTAAAAATATATTTTAAATAATTAAAAATCATAAACTTATTCAAAATTATATCACTAAATTCTAACAAAAATAACTTTCCTATCCATGTCAAAAATACCTATGAGCAACATACACATCAAAGCAACTTTGTGTCTGAAAAAATAAAATTGATTTCATCCAGGCAGTTAATAGTCTGTTTTTCACATTACGATAGATTAACTGTGACCATATGTCACTCTAAGCATAAAATATAACACAAAAATCAAATACAATCTTCTTGTTATTGGAATCCTTGTTATAACTGTAGAAAAGAGCAGTAGGTATTCCAGATCAGGGGAGACACATCAATTTTTCACTTATCAGAAATGTTATTGGAATCTTTGTTATAACTGTAGAAAATAACAGTAGGTATTCCTGATCAGGGGAGACACATCAATTTTTCACTTATCAGAAATGCCATCAAGCATTTTAGGGATTCAAGTTTGTTGCGTTTAAAGGAAACCTTAATTTCATTTATGCAACATGCATAATGAAGTGAGGATTTGGATTACCTTGTACATTGACAAGATCATGCCAAGAACACTGAGCCGAGATGTGGGTATACCTCCCACTCTTTCCATTCCCACTCGTCATTCATTTTACTCTTTTGCTGTGCCTTGGGAGTTTTCTGTCGAAGAACGTGGCAATCTACATTCTTTCTAATGCAGCGTTGCTCTCAAACTTGCCTACTTGGTGTTTGAAGAATCCTTTTGTTTGTCTTAGAAAAGCAGCAACTTGGCCTGAAATCAGTTACCCTGATGCAGCGTTGCTCTCAAACTTGCCTACTTGGTGTTTGAAGAATCCTTTTGTTTTAGTCTTAGAAAAGCAGCAACTTGGCCTGGAATCAGTGACCCAATCCAGGACTGGAAACTTGGCTTCCCACGTCTGAATTTGATCTATTTTGACACCAGAAAGGCAACACCTTCTCTTGGAGTGACAAGAAGATGAAATAGAACTATGTGTTGGAGGCCCAACTTTGGCTCAAATTCACCTCTTTTTTAGAGGTAACTTGATTGGGTCATGGATATGGAAGAGATGATGTAAATTTTTTTTTTTATTAAAATAAAATTGGGCCCCAAGTTTTAACAATCCATGGTTTTGCCAGTGATATATATATATATTTTCTACCAGCATAGATCTATGTGAAGTCTGGATCTACCAAGGGTAGAGAGTGATATGAGAAAGAATAAACACACACACAAGAAGGAACTCAACACACAATGAAGGATAAGCGTGCAGCTCTCTTATTTTTCCATTATACATGATGTACATTTATAGTACAATGGTGTGACTCTTGGTTTCACATTCCAAGGTCACTTGGATTCCATTGTGACTTTTCGCATTCCACACCTACCCATGGAGGATTAGGTGTTCCAACATTCCCCCCCTTAATCTAAAGGGGTATGTGTGAGTCCAAGAAGAGAGTTGTAATACAAATCTCTGAAATGTTGGAAAAAAGAGGTGGTTTAAGGATGACCACCAACATTGGAATGCAATACTTGTTGCAGTTCCCGGAACTCTTCCAAAACTGGCAAGAAGCTGAAAGCTTCTGCTAAAGGAATTGTCCCTCATAAAAAAGGGAGACCTTCAACCTAAAAGAAAGGAGGTCTACTACCTTGATGGTTTTAGGATTACCAACAACACTGGAATGCTTGAAGCATTTCTTGGAACTCAACCAAAGCTGGCAAGAAGCTGAAGGCTTCTGCTAGAGGAAGTGTCCCTCATATATGAAAGGGAGACCTTCAACCTAAAAGAAGGGAGGTTTACTACCTATGATGGTTTAAGGCTGTCCACCAACCAAAGATGATGGTTTAAGGCTGTCCACCAACCAAAGGCATGCTCATGGGCATCCGTGTCTCTGGCTACATTTCTGAATTTGGAACGACAAATTGTGGCTAAGGCTCGCTTGAATTGTTGTGTCTCTGGCTACAACTCTGAACATGGAATGAGAGATTGTGGCTCAGGCTCGCTTGAACTGCTGTGTCTCTGGCTACAACTCTGAACATGGAATGAGAGATTGTGGCTCAGGCTCGCTTGATCTGACGTCGAGGCTTGTACATGACCACCATTTTCCCCCCTGTCAAGGACAAGGTGAGATGATGGCGAAAACTCAACTGCAAGTTTGTTCAATATCTGTGAACAAGCTCTGACATGTGTCTTAAACATCTTCTTGGCTGCTGATGCCCATTGCCAAGAAGCAATCCATCCAAGATGAATCTTTGTTCTTGCAGGAGGCTTGTTTCTGAAGCATCTGTCTGAAGAATAGGTGTGTCGACCACAGTGCTTGCAAGGATGAAGATCAAAACAGTGATCTTTCATATGGCCAACTCGATCACAGTTTTGGCATTTTATAATCTGCTGTTGTGAAAGCAGAACAGGATCTGGAATAGCTGCAGGTGAACTGTCATACAGGAATTCGACACTCTGAAATATGATGGACTTGGTGTAGTCTGGAATATGAAAGAACACATCCTTGTCATATCCAAGACAAGTTTGGTGCTTGTTGTGGACAAGCTCTTCCCAAGGTCTGATAATGGGCTTGAGAAGTGCAGGCTGAGCTGCTGCATCTGCATGTAAATCTGCTCTTGTACAAGGAACTGAATGGGAATCAACTGCATCTTTATTGACTTGTCCCTGATGGGAGTCCTTCTCAATCTTCTGAACAGAAACAGGTTCAGAATGGTGACTCTTTTGCTGAAGTTCATTTTGCTGAAGTTGAGATTCCAATTGCAAAAATTCAATCTTTTCTTGTGCATCTTACAAACAACTTTGAATATTACAAAGAGCATTCTTGCTCATTTTTACCATATCATGAACATTGGAATGAATGAGGTTATTCAACAACTCTAATGCCTCATTGATTTTAGCCATTTTTCAACAACTTAGGCTCAAAAATGAAAAGGTGTCAGCTTCAACCGATAATGCACCCATTTACAATGTGATTCAACTTTCTTACAAATGACTTCAAAGACCCCCTTTTTTTTCTTCGAATTCTATCCTTTCAATGGTTTGTTACATAACAATGCTGAAATGTTGGAAAAATGACATTACCATAACATAACAATGCTGAAATGTTGGAAAAATGACATTACCATAACATAACAATGCTGAAAAAATCAAAAGATGTAGCAGACAGTGTGAGAGCACAATTTCAATCCAAATGACAACAATAAAATGTCTATCACAACTACTGCAAAATCCCAAGCAAAAGAATATTGCGATCTTTTATCTAAACAACAATGCTCTCAAAGCAAATCCCTGAAAATCCCATCAATAATGACTCTGTGAAAACCGTGTCCAAGCAAGGGACAAAGTGGTTGACTTCAATGCTAACAAATGTAGCAGACAAACGCGGGTTTCACAGTTAGGCAGGGCGCACAGTTAGAGAAATGCCACACAATTTTTGCAGGATGAAACTATCTCGACTTTTTCCTTCAATGTTGTACTGGAGATAATAACCACGCCCTCAGAATTAGCAATGGAAATGGAAACAAACTAGAGCAGTTCCCTTACATTCAATATAAATACACAGAGAATTAATGAAATAGAGGAACTTGGGACTTTTGCCTCAATAATAGCTTCCACAATATCAGTTGAAGATGGAGTCCTCGAGTGCTGAAGCCACTTCAATGAGACGAAACAACACTACACTATTTCTACAACCAAGAAGTTAGCAAGGACCACGGCTACGCTCCTTTCGCTTCTCCAAACTCCACGACGGTCCACCTCCCTCACGCTGGCTCACCTTCCACCGTCTCTTCGGCTGAGCATCTTCCACTATCTCTTCAGCTGCCTCCTCTCACTCCACGCAAGATGGCCAAGCCACGGAGGGATCCCCTACCGTTGCTGGGGTGAAGCACAATAAGATGGTGATGCCAGCAGGTGACTATGAGGAGTGCTCCAAAGGAAGAGTGAGGCTGAGCGTTATGAAATCAACACAGATAAAGCATAGGTGCTGTTGGAATCACTTGCACTTGTCGGGATAAGGCTTTCGCTGCACTCGAATCAATTAAGCACAACACTGTAGCACGATTCGCTAAAATCTACTGCAATTGACTTTTGAGGGCCTAGGAATCAGACTCACCAAATAGAAACATCTATTGAAACAATCGACATATTCACACATATCTCTTCCATTGCAGTAGGCATTGCTGCCAACTATGAGAAATATACAAAATTCAAAACATAATTCGTTCATGACAACAGTAAACTGATAAAATTTAAGATGATGATAACTGCATGGCAGTTCCACAATTTTTAGGACGACGAAGGAAGACAATTTGAGTTTCGTCCTCAGCCTTTGGAAACCACATACATTTCGCAGGTGAGTCGATGGCGAGTGTTGGAGGCCGATGCAGCGCAGAAAGAGGAGGAATGCTATGATGGGAGGGAACCAAAGATAATATATCTGCCCCAAACGCAGTTGATAGCAATAACTAGAGTTTCGACAGACGTTCACCGACGCCCAACTCGATGCAACATTTAATTCTCCGAAAATTTAACGCATTCAACATGGTACTTGGAATTTTACATAGTCGAATGCTGTAAGGTCTCTCCAAACCACAACGCCACTATACCAATTCTTAGGTACTAGATTCATGTTGGGTTCACCTCACAGTCTTCAACATATATCAGTTAGGGTCACGGTATGCTCTAATTCCAAGAGTTACAACCATAATAAATTCCTCTTCAATGCTTGATGCAGAGGAGAAATACACAAACAAGATGCTACTCCCTCCATCACATACAACCCATAGATAGAGGGTACAAATAATGAAATGATCAGAATGTGATAGGGTATGATAGGGAATAAGAGTTACATAGCAGCAAATTTTCTAAAAAGGGACATGTGCTTCGAATTCTTTGAAGAGGGGAAAAATATGAAAATGCTAGGGCATGACAATAGAGAAAAAACCACAAAAACAAGTGGCTCATTCACATGAACAGGTAGTAGATTTTCAGCTCTAATACCATGTTAAACACACACATGGTGTATGAGAAAGAATAAACACACACACAACAAATAACTCAACACACAATGAAGGATAAACGTGTAGCTCTCTTATTTTTCCATTATACATGATGTACATTTATAGTACAATGGTGTGACTCTTGGTTTCACATTCCAAAGTCATTTGGACTCCATTGTGACTTTTCGCATTCCACACCTACCCCTGGAGGATTAGGTGTTCCAACAAGATGGATCTAAATTGGTTATAAATGGTAGCAACCTATACTAGGTCAGCATTTTGGGCATTTTAATTTGGATTTCTCTGTAATATTCCTAATTAGCACCGCTAATTGGAATATTTCATTTTTGTATAGTTTTGCCGCCTATAGTTAAATTAATAAATAAAAGTGAGAAAGAGGGGGTCAACTCACTTTAATAAAATAAAGTGCTTCCTAGTAGAGCAACGTTGTAACTTAAAGGAAAGCCTTGGGGGTCCACACGTTACATGAGAGAGGCCTCACGTAGGCTCTAGAGGCAACTACGCAGGCATAGGAGGAGCTCAAGGACGCAGTTAGGGTTTGGAGGGGAGCTAGCACTATAAAAGGTGGGGGTTTCACTCCATTTGGCATTATTGATATGTTGATGATATTGTGAGCTAGACTTCTGTCTACTTGAGCACGCTGGTTGTTTAGTCGGTCTGCAGCACTGTTTAGTGCGACTGAGTGTCTCCGGTCGGAGATCTCGCCCTTGGCCCCGGGGGACTTCGAGTGCCTGCTCGGGCAAGGTATTCCTTCAGTTTCAGCAGTTGATTTGCAGGAGATTTGGGTGGACGTTTTGCAGAAGAGCTGGGTCTCATAGAGTGACTGCGCAGTCCAGGAGGGAGGACGCAGTTGGGGTTAGTGCAGCTCTTTTGTGGGGGATTTTCGTGGAGTTCTCAGCATGTTTCAGCTTGGAGGGATTGTCTATTCAGTTGGAGAGTTTTGCAGAGGGATTTGTGGCCCTTTTCCAGCATTCTTCTTGGGCCTCTGCGCTGTGCTTGGGAGAGAGTGTTTTTCTTGAGGAGGGCTTCTGTGGTGGTTTTTCGGAGGTGGTGCATTTGCTTCATGGTTTCTGGGTTTTGTCCGGAGCAGTGAGTACAGGCAGTCTACCGATTTTCAGCCCATTCCGGTGAGGGGATCAGCCCCTAGTTCTAGTACATTGCAGCAGCAACATTCTACGGCAGATTTCTCCAGCAGCTGGGACGCAGTCTCTATAGCAGCGATTTCCTATTCTGAGAGGGTCTTCACTTGCCTGGTGCAAGGATAGGTGCACTCATTCTGATTATCTAATGTACCCATATATATATTCTCAGATTAATAAAATGGCTTAGCGTTCTGGTATTTTTATGTGTACTTGCTCTATATTCTAGTTCCGGCAATTTTCCTATATAGTTGCATGTTTGTATTTCTGTGTATTACTGTCTATTTCCCGTTGGGGATATTACATTCTCTTCAATGGGTTTAACCTCATAGATGTGCATTTGGTAATTTTTGTCTGAACTAACATTAATATGGGCATGATCTCTTATGAATTTGAATCAATGCTAATATGGGCATGATTTGTTATAGATTTGAGTGTTGGAATGTGCGGCGAGAATAAAAGATAAGCGTGCATTGCTTTATTATTCACAAGAATTCAGATAAATACATTATTCACAAGAATGATAATATAAATACATTGTCGTGACCTTTGGTTTCATATTTTAAGAGGTCTTTTGGACTTCCTTGATTGTTGGATTTGTTACACTCCAACCCTTACGGATTAGGTGTCCAACATCCCCCCCCTTAATTTGAACAAGTGCATATTAGTCGAAGAAGAGAGTTGAAATACAAAAATGCAAAGATATGTCATAGGTAATGGTTAAATGTGCTCTCTGAAATTATTGTATAAGGTGGGAGAACTCGAGGTCTCAACTGATAGTGGTTTAAGGCCGACCACCAACTCTAGAACACTTGATGTAGTTCTTGGAACAATTTTGAATCTGGCTAGAAGTTGAATTCTTCTGCTACTAGAAGTGCTCCCTAATGTTTTGAAAATGCGGTTTTTAAGGAATACCACAAACCAAACGAGGTGAGAGACCTTGAGTTCTCAACCAATGGTGGTGTAAGGCTAACCACAAACTCTAGAACGCTTGATGTAGTTCCTGGAACAATCCCAAATTTGGCTAGAATTTGAAGTCTCCTACTAGTGGAAGTGCTCACATATGTCGGATTGAAAATAACCACAAAATAAATCATGCTCATAACTTTGACTCTGGCTACAACTTTGATTTTAGTTCAGGCTTAAGGCTTTGGTTTTGGTTGTTTCTTAGTTCTTCGAAACTGGTAGCTGATCATCAATTCCCCCCCTGTCATATACAAGGTGAGAAGATGATATCATTGTTGTTTATGCTCGCTTGTCTTACACTCCAAAACATTGTTTTTTTTAAAATATTACATGATGATTTATTTAGAGGAGAGAAGTCTCTCAAATCTCCTCAAGAGAAACATCCTCATAGATACTTGGAGGAAGTTGACAGATATCCTCTCAACTTTAGGATTCTATCCTAACTTCCCTATCTCCTAATTATTTATAGAATGACTCACTAATTCTAGAAACTCCTAGTTTATTTAATTAAATAATTGCATAAAAATTAAACATGAGATGCTCCTGCATCAGTAAGAAAAAATGACACATGCAAGGGAAAAATAAAGCAAAAAAGAAAAAGAGGCAGTTAAGGAGCTCACCCAAAAGATGGTACATTTGCAACCAAGAATGCTTCTTATGCTCTATGAACATGTAAAGCTCCAAAACAAATAATGAATGTGAGAATGAGCTATGAACTGTGTGAAATTTTCAATCTGAAAATCTACAGTTGTAGTGATAGATTTATTTCTCCTACTTATTACTTCAATAAGTTATTTACATAAATCTACCAGTAATCTTCGAAATAAATACTACTGCAATATTCACAATTATATATGAAGAGAAGTAAATGGTAAAGAACATAAGCATAAATCAATCACATGTACACAATTGTTTTTGGACAAATGTCCCCGGAAAAAACCCAATGTGGGAAAACCGGTGCAACAGATGAGGGTTTTATTAATATTCTAAAGAAAATGAATATTTACAAGGATATACACTGGCAGATAAAATCTGAAAACACCTAAGACATAATTCTTAGCTCTTCCCGATAATTTCCTGACACCCTGATCAACCTCTGCTTCCCTCTGTGCTTGACTGTGTGTTTCTCTGCGAAGTCCCTGTGTTGGACTGCGTAAGTCTGCGTAGGCTCTCTATGGGTTCACTGCGTTGCAGCTTTGTGCTGCCTCCTGTGACCCACTGTGTCCCTTCGTCCTTGAGCTCAGACACTATTGACTCCCTCCTCCTTCTGCTTCTATAACTCTCCGCCCTGCAACTCTTCAACTGAGATCGAATTCTATTACTTCATAATTGATCTCCTTCGGGTACTGAGTGTATGCCCGCCCTATTTTTAAAATGACCCTCAAGATTTCTTTTATAATCTTCTCGTTGATGAATCAATGGCCAAGATTATAAGTCTAATCAATGGCTAAGATTAAAACTTGACTTGATCTTTGTTTTCTAGAAGATTCACACACTGTCTTATTAATACCCTTTAATTATTTAATTTCCCTAAGTTTAGACTTAAGGTCTCCATTAAAATAATTAATTATTTTAATAAGACATGAATCGAGTGGAATTTTCACAAACGATTGTTGGGTTCTTTGGAATACTGATTTCCAAGTCTTCTCACAAAGTTTGAGACTTAGAACACTTTCTGATGCTACAAAAAACAACACTCCCTCTTAGCGAAGAAAGTGTTCCGACAATATGCATGTTGCATGCTGCTCTGCTTTTGAAACATCCTCTGCACTGCTGATATCTGGACGTTGCCTCTCATCTATTGTGCTGCTGCCTTCTATACTGTTGCCCATGACAATGCCACCGTCTTTGTTGTATATGTACTGTAGCTCCCTCTGAATCCTGATCCTATCCATTCCTACTACTGGAATGGATTCTTGATCATCCCCATCTTTTCTCTGAAGTAGACAAACTTAGTCTTCCCTAGAGCCTTCGTGAGAATGTCTGCCACTTGTTCTCTTGTTTGGGTGTACTGCAACTGTATAGATCCTCGTTGGACACAATCCCTGATGAAGTAACACCTGATGTCAATGTGCTTCGACCGATCATGAAACACATGTTTTTCATAGATCTTGATGCAACTCTAATTATCATATAAAATACTGGTCACTTCCATTTTCTCCTTTCGTAGGTTCACAAGAAGTTTCCGAAGCCATATGGCCTCACACGAAGCTGTTCTAGCTGCCATATATTCATTCTCCATTGAGCTCAATTCCATGGATTTATGTTTCCTACTGCACCAAGAAGTCATTCCTGATCCTAGAATGAAACAATACTCACTGTTACTCTTCTGATCTACTAGACTCCCAGCCCAATTTGCGTCGGTGAACCCAATCAACCTGACATCACTGCTACCGGTGTACTTCAATTCAAGCTCTACTATTCCTTGAAGGTATCTGAGAACATGTTGGTTTTTTCCCAATGAGCCCTCTTAGGTTCTACCATGAATTGACTGAGGGTATTTACAACATAACATATTTTTGGCCTTGTGTTTAACATATACATCAAAGATTCTATGAGCTGCCTATATAGAGTAGGATCAACCTCATCATCTTCTGACGTGTCGATTTTCTTCCATTAGGTGATCATTGGAGTCATCATGGGTCTACAATCCTCCATATGAAATCTCTTTAGAATATTTGTAGTATATCTTCCTTGACCAAGAAAGATCTCCCCCTTTTGTTGCCAATCTTCCAACCCCAGAAAATAGTGCATTAGCCCTAGATCCTTCATGTCGAATTCCGTAGCCAAGTTCTTCTTGCAGTATTTGATGAGCCTCAATAATCCTGTTAGAAATATATCATCTACATATAAAACCAGTATCAGGGGCTCACTCCCTACCCTTGGATAGTATGTATTGGGATCTGCGTCACTCTTGACGAATCCCATCTTCTACAAGTAGCTGTCGATTCAACCATACTAGGCTCTAGGAGCTTGCTTTAGTCCATACAATTCTTTCTTAATCCTGCACACATGAATTTTTGATCATGCGTCTTGAAGCCTTCTGGTTGTTCAATATACACCTCTTCTTCTATTACCCCATTCAGGGACGCAGTCTTGACGTCCATCTGGTGAATCTCCCATCCCATCTACACAGCAAGGGATATCATGGATCTAATAGAGATATATCTGGCTACTGGGGCGAAGGTTTCTTCATAATATATCCCTTGCTTCTGAGCATACCCCTTAGCCAAAAACTTGGCTTTAAATTTCTCAATGCTGCCATCTGCAACATACTTGACCTTGTATATCCATCTTGATCATACAACTGATCTCTCCTAAGGTCTGGGGACCACTTCCCAGACATAATTTGTCATGATGGAACTATACTCTTCCACCATTGCATCTACCCACACCTAGCGCTGAGCTGCTTCCTGAAAAACTGGAAGGTTCCCTGACCTATGCAACCAAGGCTTGATACCTTTCAGGTTGCTTACATTGTCTCTTCTCATTTCATGGGACTTCGACAAAGTCTTCTGCATCCCTTAGAATATGTCATAGTTTTCCATGCTCGTTCTCCCACTGGTAGTGGGTGGGTTTACCTACTCTCCCTCTTGCAAGTCCTCGGGAGAAATGTCCCTTGGATCCTTATGCCTTGGAGAGATAGTTGAATTATCTGCAACAGATTGTTGATATTGAACCAGCGGATCCTCCTCAGAATGCATAGCAGAAGGCAACTTGCAGGATCTTCTGAAGGCCCTCTCCTCCATGAATTTCACATCCCTTCACACCACAACTTTCCTAATCTTAGGAATATAGATGCGATATGCCTTTGCATTCTCACTGTATCCTATCAGATACCCCTTTTCCACAGTCATCTCCAGCTTCTTCCTCTTCTCACTGGGCAGATGACAGTAATCTGTATTACCGAAGTTCCTAAAATGACTCACTTTAGACTTGCTGCCAGTGAAGACACTTTCCGGAGTGATATTTCCCAATGCAACATGAGGGATCCTGTTATGAACATAGACAGTTGTATTACAAGCTTCAGCCCACAGAAATCTGGGCATGTCTTGACCATACATCGCTCTTGCAGCCTCGACAATAGTCCTGTTTTTCCTTTCTTCCACACCATTCTACTCTAGATTTTATGGAGCGGTCCACTCCCTTATGATAGCTTCCCTCGCACAGAACCCAGTGAATTCCTTGTCTGTGTATTCACCACCATTGGCTGAATGCAACACCTTGATCCACTTTCCTGCCTGATTTTCTACCAGAGCTTTGAACTCTTTAAACCGACTGAAGACTTCATCCTTGGTCTTCAAAAAGAAGATCCAGGTTTTCCTGGAATGGTCATAGATAAAGGTGATGAAATACTCGGCACTAGTAAGAGCTCTAGTGAACATTGGTCCATAGATATTCGAGTGTATCAAGCCCAATACACTCTTGGCCCTATTTCTGCTTCTATGATACGTTGCCTTGGCATATTTACCTAATACACACCCTTTGCAGACTTCGTCTCGCTTGGTGCTTAGTTATGGAACTCCTGTGACATTTTTCTTGAGAATTTTTAATGCCCCATGATGCAAATGTCTCATTCTTTTGTGCCATAGTTCATTCAGGTCCGTTTCGTCAGTGATACCAATTAGTGCCATTGGGGATTCAAGTTGTAACTTATAAATTTTTTTGCTCCTTAATTCGATCTGTGCTTTCTTCTTCCAATTGGGATGTTTGACGTAAACCCTGTTACCAATAAAGTAAACATTATAACCTTAGTTTTGAAGTTGAGACACTGAGAGAAAGTTCATCCCCAGCCCGGGGACATGCAGTACATTAGTGGCCCGAAGATTATTTCCAGCCTCAGTCTTAAATACTACGGTACCTCTTCCAATAGGGGTACATTTTTCTTTATTACCCATGGTTATTTTAAAATTCATCTGCTCCTCTCGGTAGTCGAAAAAAAATTCCCGCACTCCTGTCATATGAGCAGAAGCTCCACTGTAAATGTACCAGACCTTAGGAGAAGCAGTGCTTGACACACAAGCAAATTATTCTTCAAGTCTGGATGCCAGAACATAAACATCGTGATCCATATGTTCTATCATGCTTCTTTCTCTCTCTATGAACTGCGTGAACCCCTTCGAGCTGCTACCATAATGTCAGATTTCTGTCCACTTGTCGATTCTCCGTTCTTGTTACTCATCTCTGGATATAATACCATCTGAAATTTTCAATTTGAAAATCTACAGTTGCAGTGATAGATTTATTTCTCCTATTTATTAATTCAATAAGTTATTTACAGAAATCTATCAGTAAAATTCAAAATGAATATTACTACAACATTCACAATTATATATGCAGAGAAGTAAACAACAAAGAACACAAGAATAGGAATCAATCACATGTACACAGTTGTTTTTGGACAAATGTCCCTAGAAAAATCCCAATGTAGGAAAATAAATGCAAAAGATGAGGGCTTTATTAATATTCTTCAGCAAATGAATCTTTACAAGGATATACACTGGAAGATAAAATCTAAAAACACCTGAGATGGATTTCTCGGCTCCTCTCGACAATTTCCTGACATGCAGATCAACCTCTGGTTCCCTCTGTGCCTAACTGTGTGTTCCTCTGATACCTGCACTGAACTGCGTAAGTCTGCATAGGCTCTGTGTGGGTTCACTGCACTGCAGCTCTGTGTTGCCTCCTGTGACCCACTGCGTCACTATGTCCTTGAGCTCAGTCACTGCTGACTCCCTCCTCTCTCTGCTTCTGCAACTCTTCTCCTTGCAACTCTCCCAATGAGATCGAATTCTATTACTTCAGAATTGATCTCCTTTGGGTACTGAGTGTATGCTCGGCTTATTTTCCAAATGACCCTCAAGCCTTCTTTTATAATCTTATCGTTAATGAATTGGCGACCTAGATTAGAAGTCTAATCAATGGCTAAGATTAAAACTGTCTTGATCTTCGTTTTCTATAAGATTCACTAATTAGGTGCTTAGTGTAAAAGCTCAAAATTAAAGTGCTTGAAATTTATTGAAAGCTGAACGACAGTGTAGAGCTCGCTGATAGGAATCCAGCACAATTTGTTTCGTCGAAAACAAAGTCCGGATGAAGAAGATAGAGCCGGTTGTTCATTTTCTTAAACAACTAAACAATTTGTAGAACAAGACAAAAGGATGACATGGCAACCCAGTCAGCATACAAGGTATATTCTGGGAATATTCTTCAATTTTCCCAATGAAACTGTGATAAGTGTCACTACAGGATTCACTAATTTTGTTTGAAGGTGAAATTTTTTTATGTGTTGCTCCTAAGGTTGAATTCAATTTTTTTTTCTATGGATGTATAGGCTGACCAGAGGCTGACACGTGTTGCAGCCAGGGGCCACCACGTGCCCCCTCTGATGGACCCTATCCAAAGTCTGAAATTCAAATTGAATTTTAATTTTATGCCAAGGTTCAAAGTCTAAAATATTGATTTTATGCCAAGGTTCAAAGTCCGAAATATCGGTTTTATGTCGAGGTTCAAAGTTTATTATAATATAAGCGCATATTAATTTTATAACCAGAATTCCTATGGTTCAAAGTCCATTGGCATATATAAATATTGGCTCAAAAATTTTATGTACAAAATGGGCGGAGGTCAGAACTTGACCCCATGACTTCCCCCACACCACCAATGCTCCATACCAATACACCATGATTGTGGTTCTTAATAGACTATGCGGCCGATATCTATTTGAATTTCAAAAGTTGAAGTGGCGGGGGTTTGGATGGGGCCAACCCCCTCCCCATACGACCAATCCACAAGACCAGGAGTGGAGTGGAGTAGCAATGCACAAAGATTATGGTTAAGTGCGGGGTTAATACCCCTTAAACTTTGGTTAAATGCGCTAAGCATTTTATTAATCTGGATTATATGTAAATGTGCTGATGCGCAGTTAAACTGAGCTTATCCACACTTAAGTGAAGTTTTAGCATTAATTAACCAGAGTTTAGTTTGGTGGAATTTTCGGCGGAACCACCAATTTAGGATCTTCCCCCAAATTTGGTGGCCCTAATCGGAGTCTTCTCCAGTTTTAGAGGTAGTTTACTAGGCAAATTTGTTTTGGCCATATCTTTGGCAAAATTAACCCAAATTGAGAGAAAGAAGAGTAATTTATGATAGATTTGGACATTTTGGACACATTGAAGCAGGTTTCAGGAGCTGTAGGTGAATGTAAACAATATTTTTTTCAATTTTGAGCTAATATGGAGGCCCAAGCCATGGAAGCTAGACCAAGGAGATGTAGCCCAGGAGGGATGAACTCCTTCATCAAAAAACTGTGTCAATGGATCAACTGTGATGGTTTAATGTGTATTTTTTTGCTGCTATTCAACATCTGTTTTTCATGCTTTATGCTCTTGATTTTAACTTAAAACTCAACTCATTTCACTGTTTGACACTCATAAACACCAAGAAAACCTATGCACATAAAGCATAAGATCAACAAATGTTTTATAAATCTGAAGATGAAATTAGCAAATCAAAACTAACATTCAAATTCAGATCAAGTTGGTATGAGAGCCTGGTTGAAAGGTTGCTAAGGTTATTTTCTTGATAGTTGCTTGAGTTTTGTGTAAGTAGTGTTTTAATTGTTGCAAATTTGTGAGGTTGACAAGGTTAAAGTTGTAGAGAGGTGAAGGGAAATTTTTGGTTTCAAGTCATGAGATTAGGACCAAAAGAAGGAGAGCCACAAGGGCACCAAATTCACCCAAAGTTCCACTCATAACTGCACTTGAAGCACCTGAATTTTTATCTCAAGAAGTTGAGATTTAAGAGGTACAAGCACTAATCCATATCCATCATGTTAGGTGTTGGAGAAATTGAAGGTCATTCAGAAGAGGATGATGTCAAGAAAGACTTCAATGACATAAAGAGGATGGTTAAAATTATGTTTGATGCATTTATTACTGGGATGGCAGGAGAAGCTTCTAAGCCTCCACATGGAGAAGGAACTTCAGATGATAAGAAGGTTAAGAAAATGATTCAAAGGGTATTGGAGGAAAGCAACCTCCATCTCCACCATCCTCATCATCACCATCAACATCATCTTCCACTTCCACCACCAAAACTACCCATACTCACTCAAAGACCATAAGAGGAAAAACTCCCTTACTCAAACTTGATGTAAAATTTGAGCTTCCAATGTATAATGGAGAGATAAATGTAGAGAGGTTGGAAAATTGGATACGCCAATTAGAGGTGTATTGCAGAATTCAAAACCTTCATGAAGATGACATAAAGATTCAATTGGCTTCTTTGAGGATGGAAGGATCTGCACTTATATGGTGGGAAGCAAGGACTCAAGAAGAGATTAAAAAATATGGTAAGATATCTATGTCTTGGTCAGGTTTTATTGCTGCCACTAAAATGCAATTCTATCCATTAGCTTACATGAAAAAGGCCATTATGGACTGGAAAAATTTTAGACAATTGAAATGACAAAGTGTGCAAGATTATACTCATGAATTTAGGATAAGATCTTTTATTTTGGGTATTAATTTATATTCTCAAGAAAATTTGTTAAAGTAAATTGGGGGTTTTCATAGTTACGTTAGGCACACTATTCTCATGTTTAATCCCACAAACATAGATGAGGTTTGTGTTCAAGCCACACATTTATAAGCAAGAGGGAAACATAACATAGATGAGAAAAGTGATAGTGAGGGTAAAAGAAAGGGAAAGTTTTATGGAAGAGGAAAGAGAAATAGCTCTGTCAAAAGAGAGAAAGAGAAACTCACATGTAAAAATTGTTTGAAGAATGGACATGATGAATACCACTATTGGCAACTTCATCTATAGTTGAAGCCAAAACAAACTGAAAGCCAAAGAAAAGGAGAAAATTGTTGCTATAGTAAAAAATGACTTAGGTTCAGATGCAACAGATGAGACAAAGATTACAACCATGGGTTTGAAAGGTAAACATATAGAAAAAATTAGTTCTTCAAATTGTTCCAATGTCACTCAAGATGAAGATACAAGAATATAAATTTTCCATATTAGATTCGTCTCTAAACATACCAATATAGACACACTTTTTGATAGTGGGTCACAAGCTAACTTGATTTCCGAAGACTTGGTTAAGCAGCTAGACCTTGAAATCATTATACATCCAAGGCCTTATCCTTTACGGTGGATATGCAAGAATGAAAATTTGTAGGTTACAAGGAAGTGCATACTAAGATTTGCCATCAATTCAAACATTCTTGATGAAGTTGAACTTGATGCGGTGCCACTTGAGATATCAGGTATTGTTTTGGGAAGTCCTTATCTTTATGATAGGAAAACAGTATTTTATCGCCATGAGAATAAGTATCACATGTTTAAAGATGGTATTGAGTACATAGTTAGAGCACATAAGAACAAGACAAGTTTGTCTCTTATACATGCAGGAGAAATCAAGAGGATAATGAATGCAAGTCAGAATTTGACATTGTTGATAATCAAACATAGATATGTTTTGAATCAAACCTTTCAAAAATATGCATCGAATGAACAATTTGATTTCATTGAGGTTTCTTATGCTTGTAATGAGATGTTTTGGGACTCTTAATAGATTTCCTTTGAAAGGAGGTAAACGAGATGTGACAGATTTGCAACAGTCAACATCAGTGTTGAGCAGTGTTGGAAACAAGATGTTGGGGTAAGAGAGTGAAAAGTTCAAAGAGAAAGCAACAAAGTAGTTTGACAAAGAAGGCATGGGTTCCACAAGTGCTTGTTTTTGGTTTCCAAAAGGTACATGGAAATGGAAAATATTCTTGGTCAAGAATTGATGCAAGTACAAAGAAATATAAGTTAAGAATTGCCATAATGACAGTGTGCAAGGTGAGATAGTTTTTAGGTTTCCTTTGATTAATGACCAAGGTAGGAACAAGATGGTTTTTGCAAGAATAGCTTGATGCTCTAAAAATTCATGGAAATTGCAGTATGACAGTGTCAACAATAGCAAGAGAGGGTTGAAAGAGTCAAGAAAAAGGCTTACATTTTGTGAAAATCTCAATTTGATTGAAATGGGAAAATTTTAGTGGATAGAGACTAGAAGGTCGAGGGAACAATACTCTCATCCACATAATCAATAATAAAATAGGTTTTTGGGTCCAAAAGGCTTCTAGTGGGAAGGAATCATCAGGTGCTCAGTGTAAAAGCTCAAAAATAAAATTGCTCAAAATTGATTGGAAACTAGACACCAGCGAAGATCTCGTCGCCGGGAATCCAACGCAATTCGTTTCGTCTAAAATGGAGTCTGGATGAAGAAGATAGAGCCTGCTATTCATTTTCCTAAATCGTTACAACATTTGCAGAACAGGACAAAAGGATGACATGGTAGCCCAATCAGCATACAAGGTATATTATAGGAATATTCTTCAGTTTTGCCCGATGACACTGTGACAAGTGTCACTGTAGGATTCACCAGTTTTGTTTGAAGGTGAAATATTTTAATGTGTTTCTCCTAAGGTCAAATTCGATTTTTTTTTTATATGGCTGGACAGGCCAACCTCCAATACATTACATAAATGAAAAATTCTTGGATGATAAAAATGACCAAAACCTCCTTCTATATATAGGAGTCCATGGGGTCACAATATAATCCTAGCTGACCTAACAATAATAATGTAAGGGCACAATAATAACAATATTTGGGTTACAGGGGTACAACAATAGCAATAAGGGAGTTACACTAACAATAATAAGGGACTATACTAGTAATATAGGGACCTAACATGCCCCTCTCCTTTAAAATAGTGTTGTCCTCAATGCTTGAGTAGCTCTGGATGCTTCTGTATAAAATTATCATCCTCCCATGTAGAATCTTTAGTCGGTAAATTCTTCCATTTGATGAGATACTCTGAAATTGATCGATTTCGTAGCTGTCGAGTTCTTGTTTCCGTGATTGTTTCAGGTTCCAATATGGTTTTTCCTTCCTCATCAAGTTCTGGCAATATTGTTTGAACTGGAAGTTTGTCCCCTATAACCTTATTTAAGCTTGAAACATGGAAAACTGGATGCACCTGCGAAGAATTAGGAAGCTACAATTTGTATGCCATAGTACCAATCTTTTGCAACACCTTGTAAGGACCATAGTACTTTGGCGATAATTTATCATCCTTCTTAGCTTGCTTGAGGGACATTTTTTTGCATGGTTGTAGACGTAAAAATACCCAATCCCCTACATCAAAACTTCTCTTCCTGCGATGTTGATATGCTTGTTGTTTCATTCGATTTTGTGCCAAATTTAGGTTATCCTTTAAGATTTGAAGAACTTCTTGTTGATGCTCGATGTGATCTTTCACTGCTTGGACCTTAGAATTTTCTCTTAAAGAAGATGTGATATATGGTGGATGATATCCATAAAGTGCCATAAATGGGGTCATTTTTGCTGCAGTATGGAAAGAAGTGTTATACCACCATTCAACGAGAGGTAACCACTTGACCCATTGTGTTTTATTATAAGATACAAAACAACGAAGATATCCCTCCAAACATTTATTCACTATCTCAGTTTGTCCATCATATTGAGGATGATAAGATGAGCTATGAGCTAGTTGAGTACACAAACAAGAAAATATTTCTGTCCAAAAATTTCCAGTAAAAATGGGATCTCCGTCACTTACAATAATCTTTGGGTTTCCATGTAGCTTTTTAATTGTTTCCATAAATGCAGTAGCAACTGTACTTGCTTTAAATGGATGAGACAATGCACAAAAGTGTGCATACTTGGTAAGTCTATCAACGACCACCATGATGACACTCCTTCCTTTAGATTTAGGTAAACCTGTGATAAAATCTATTGAAATCTCCTCCCAACATTGACTTGGAATGGATAAAGGTTGTAGAAGACCCACGGTCTTAATTGTCTCAACTTTATTTTTCTGGCAAACCAAAAATTCTGCCACAAAATTTTGAATATTAGATTTAAGGCCATCCCAGAAAAATTATTTCTTCACCCTGTGGTAAGTTTTTAAAAATCCTGAGTTTCCTCCTAAAGGAGAAGTGTGCAATTACAAAAGAATCTTTTGTTTTAGTAGGGAATTATTGCAAATATATAAGCGATCTTTGTACCATAAGGAATCATTTTTCCAACTAAATGTATCCCATGTACTAGGATCTTGCTGCAACTTTTGAATGAACATCCACACTTCTTCATCCTTCTTCCATTCATCCCTTACTTCGGCTATCCAATTTGGTTGGATAATAGAAATGGCACAAAGCAATGCTTCCACCTCTCAATCCTTTCTTGAGAGTGCATCTGCAACAATATTTAACTTCCCTTTTTTGTAGATGATTTCAAAGTCATAACTCAACATCTTTGTGACCCATTTTTGCTTCTCTTCAGAAGATAGTCTTTGTTCCAAAAAGTGTTTAAGACTATCATGATCAATTTTTACCTTGAAGTTTCTTCCTATTAGGTAAGGTCGCCATTTCTTTAGTGCATGTAGTATTGCCAACATTTCCTTCTCATAAATAGATTTCTGTAAATACTTTAATTTGATTGGACGAATTTCAAAAGCAATGGGTCTTCCTTCTTGCATTAAAACAACACCAATTCCATTTCCTGAGGCATCACATTCCACAATAAAGATTTTTGTGAATTCTGGTGTAGCTAAGACTGGTGCTAGGTACATTGCCTCTTTAAGATGTTCAAAGGCCTTAGTTGCTTCAGGAGTCCATGAAAATGCATCTTTCTTCAATAATTTTGTTAGAGGTGCTGCTATTCTCCCATAATTCTTAACTTACGATAATACCCTGTTAACCCGAGAATTCCGCGCAATTGCTTTATGGTTTTGGGGACTTTCCATTCCTTAATGGCTTTAATTTTGTTAGGATCTACCTTAACACCCTTGTGAGATACAATATGACCCAGATATTCCACCTCTTGCACTCCAAAGAAACATTTGGATGTTTTTGCATATAAATGTTTCTCCTCCAATAGTTTGAGCACCCTGTCAACATGTTGAACATGATCCTCCCAAGACCTCTTGTAGATTAGTATGTCATCAAAAAATAATAGCACAAATTTTCTAAGGAAGGGTTTGAAAATGGAATTCATCAACCCTTGAAATGTAGAAGGTGCATTGGTAAGGCCAAAAGGCATGACCAAAAATTCATAATGACCCTCATGAGTTCAAAAGGTTTTTTTTCGGAATATCTTCAGTCTTCATTCTAATTTGATGATATCCTAAATGGAGATCCAAGTTGGTAAAATAATTTGCTCCATGTAATTCATCCAGTAATTCATCAATCAAAAGAATGGGAAATTTATCTTTAATAGTGAGCTTATTGAGCTCCCTATAATTCAGACACATGCGCCATGATCCATCCTTCTTATGCATGAATACTATTGGAGCAGAGAAAGAACTTTGACTAGGTTGAATTATACCAGCCTCTAACATTTCTACGATCATATGTTCAATTTCGCTCTTTTGGACATAAGGATATATGTAAGGCCTGATGTTTGGAGGAACACTTTCTGGAATCAAATGAATAGCATCATCATGATCACGAATAGGTGGGAGTCATTTGGGAGTTTAAAACACCTTGGAATGATTGTCAAAGGCTTTTTGGAGATCTGGAGAAATAGATGATTTTGATGTTGGAACATCTAGTGAGCATAATTGTGCAATTATGCCTCATTGTTCTTTCTTCAGAAGCTTTTTCATGACATTAGAGCTTATTATCTTTCCTAGATTCCTTGTGATGCCCGTAATTCGATTTCCTTTCCTTCTGAAAAAAATTCAAGAAAATTTCTTGAAAATTAAAAGATACCGTCCCCAAAGATTGTAACCATTATACTCCTAGTACAACATCAACACCTCCCATTGGAATGGAAAGCATTGGAATATTCAATACATATTCCCCCATGGTTAGATTGATATTATGGAATTTTCCAGAGAAATTTATATTTCCTCCATTTGCAACCATCACTTGACATTCTGGTGCCGGGTATAGGAAACAATTCAATTCCTTGGCTACCTTACAATGAATAAAATTATGGGTACTACCCGAATCAATCAGCAATATTAACTTTTTATTCTTGATATGTCCTTCTATCTTGAGAGTTTGAGGAGTGGTAATTCCTACCAATGCATTACACAATATGTCAGACTCATTTCTTCTTCTTCTAGGGTTGGTTCCTGGTGTATATCCTCTTCTTTTGAAGTTTCTTGTTCATTTTATTCCTCCTCTTCAAAATCTATGTAAAACAATTTCTTCTCAACACACTTATGATCTTTAGTGTATTTTCTATCACAACTGTAGCAAAGCTCTTTTGCTCTTTTTTCTTCTAATTTTTGTGGTGTCAACCTTGTAGGTTGTGGAAGTCTAGGAGTAGCAACACTTCCATCTTTATAGATGTGAGTGGTAGGCTTCCTTGTCACCATAATTTTACATTCAATTTTTCTTTAAGACCAGCTGCTTCTCCAATGAATCTGTGCTCCAAACGTGAACTTCATGTTGGATGTTATCCTTTAAAGTCCCTATGAATACATCAATTCGTGTTTCCTTCCGGGAATATTAGTTATCCTTATATTAATTTTAAGTCCTCAATGTGCTCCAATTAATCGAACCCTTTTGTTTGATATTTATCAATTGGATAAAGAAGGTGTTGCTCTTTGTATCCTCATAATGTGCTATCATTTCCTCCGTAAAAATTGACCAAGTGACAATTTTTTTACAGAAGCAAAGCCATCGATACCATACAAATGCATTTTTTTCTAAATGTAAAGTTGCAATGCGTACCTTTTGTGTGTTTTGCACATTATTGAGATCAAAATGTTGCTCCATCTGTAGTATCCATGTTACAGGATCCTTGTCATCAAACTTCCTCCTATCCATATTTGGAATACGGTGGTTCTTAAATCCAACATTAGAGTTTATGAAATCACGATTAACATTTATTTTGTTCTCATCATGAGTTTCCTCTACTATATTTCCATCATTAGGAATCATTTCTTGTATTAACCTTGTCATCAAACTTTCCATGTTTGCTTTTAACTCATTCTTCATGTCTTCCATATTGTCTTTCATTTTTTAATAGATCTTAGCTTCCATGTCATCCATCTTAGCTTCCATTCCATTCTTCAAACCATCCATGCCTTTCTTCAAAACTTCCATTTCATTTTTTGTTGCTCCTTGCGAGAGTGGAATTTGGTGCACTTGCTCTTGTAATTTTGATATGTCATGTTGCGCTTCTTCCTGTTCATGAGTCATAGTAGAGCCTTCTGAAGGCTTAATTGGTGTTGAATTATTTTTAGGTGGAATTTTAGAACCCAATACTGATATCTATGCTTCAATATTCCCTTGGAATCACTTCAAACTGATTTTTCACACAAGACTTATGCAAATTAGAAAGAAAAATACACACCTTTTTCTTGCTTTTGAGGAGCTCGATATTGAAACTAAATTATCTATGTTATTTCAGATCTTCAATATCTAAAATTTGGCCTTCTAGTAGCCCCCTGAATCTTCTTTTGAATTCCACAGGTTTGATTTGATTTGGATTCTTCAAGACAAAGTTATGCCCAATCTCCCACAATGACCTAATTATGGACTGGTTCAGGAGAGCGAACTTGTATGACGTGCCACGTGTCATTGTTTCCTCGTTTAGCTCTAAAATTCATATAATGGAAACTACAGTCTGTGTACTTGTGGCCACTTTTTATAGAATTCCAATCCGACACCCAAAGAGAGAGTTATGACGATTTTCCCACGGTCACCTCTTTGAGATGAAATTTGGGAGCCTGAAAGAAACCTAACTTCGACAAATCATATATCCGAAAAAATTGTGAACCAAGATCTAAAATTTTTATAGGAAGTTTCTCAGGCTTTCAGCTTCACTTTGTAAAAATTTCAGCTTCGAAACTTTCGTAGACAAAAACGTTATAGCACAAATTCCACGCTGACCAATTTTAGGTGAAATTCGGGAGCTTGTAACTTCCACATATGATATTTCCGAAAATATTGCGAACCAAGACCTGAAATTTTTACACGACATTCCTCAGGATTTCAGATTCACTCTATAAAAATTTTAGTTTCTGAAACATCATAGAAAACAAGCTATAGAGAAAATTCCACGATGAACTGTTTGGAGTAGTAAAACCCTAGAATCCAAAGCTCTGATACCAAATGTTATGAAACTAACTCCAAAAATAGAAGAAAAGAGAGATCAACGCCTTAGAAATAGCCACTTCGAGGGGGAAACCTCCAATACATTACATAAATGAACAATTCTTGGATGATACAAATGACCAAAACCTCCTTCTATATGTAGGATTCCATTGGGTCACAATATAATCCTAGCTGACCTAGTAATAATAATGTAAGGGCACAATAATAACAATATTGGGGTTACAGGGGCACAAAAATTAACAATAAGGGGGTTACAATAACAATAATAAGTGACTATACTAGTAATATAGGGACCTAACATGTGAACGCCTTATAAATAAGCCACTTCGAGGGGGCAACCTCCAATACGTTACATAAAATAAACAATTCTTGGATGATACAAATGACAAAACCTCCTTTCTATATATAGGAGTCCATGGGGCCACAATGCAATCCTAGCCGACCTAACAATAATAGTGTAAGGGCACAATAATAACAATATGGGGGTTACAGGGGTACAACAATAACAATAAGGGCGTTACACTAACAACAATAGGGGACTATGCTAGTAATATAGGGACCTAACATCCTCCTCTCCTTGAAAAAAGTGTTGTCCTCAATGCTTGAGTAGCTCTGGGTGCTTTGGTATAAAATTCTCATCCTCCCATCTAGAATCTTCAGTGGGTAAGTTCTTCCATTTGATGAGATACTATGAAATTGATCGATTTCGTAGCAGTCGAGTTCTTGTTTTCGTGACTGCTTCAGGTTCCAATATATTTTCCCCTTCCTCATCAAGGTCTGGAAATATTGTTTGAACTGGAATTTTGTCTCCTATAACCTTCTTTAAGCATGAAACATGGAAAACTGGATGCACTCGTGAAGAAACATGAATCTCCAATTTGTATGCCATAGTACCAATCTTTTGCAACACATTGTAAGGACCATAGTACTTTGGTGATAATTTATTATCCTTCTTAGCTTACTTGAGGGAAATTTTTTTGTATGGATGTAGCCATAAAAATACCCAGCCTCCTACATCAAAACTTTTCTCATTGCGAGGTTGATCTGCCTGTTGTTTCATTCTATTTTGTGCCAAATTTAGGTTATCCTTTAAGAGTTGGAGAACTTATTGTTGATGCTCTATGTGTTCTTCCACTGCTTGAACCCTATAATTTTCCCTTAAAGAAGATGTGATGGACAGTGGATGATGTCCATAAAGTGCCATAAATGGGGTCATTTTTGCTGCAGTATGGAAGGAAGTGTTATACCACCATTTAGCGAGCGGTAACCACTTGACCCATTGTGCTTGCTTATCAGATACAAAAAAAAAAGATATCCTTCCACACATTTATTCACTATCTCAGTTTGACTATCAGATTGAGGATGATAAGATGAGCTGAGCTATTTGAGTACCTAAACAAGAAAATAATTCCATCCAAAAATTTCTTGTAAAAATGGGATCTATGTCACTTACAATAATCTTTGGGTTTCCATGTACCCTTTGAATTGTTTCCATAAATGCAGTAGCAATTGTACTTTCTTTAAATGGATGAGATAATGCAAAAAAGTATGCATACTTGGTAAGTCTATCAACTACCACCATGATGACACTCTTTTGTTCTGACTTAGGTAAACTTGTGATAAAATCCATCGAAATCTCCTCCCAACGTTGACTTGGAATGGATAAAGGTTGTAGAAGACTCGGGGTCTTAACTGTCTCAGCTTTATTTTGCTGGAAAACCAAACATTCGACCACAAACTTTTGAATATCAGATTTAAGGCCATCCCAATAAAATTCTTTCTTCACCCTGTGGTAAGTTTTTAAAAATCCTGAGTGTCCTCCTAAAGGAGAAGTGTGCAATTCCAAAATAATCTTTTGTTTTACTTTGGAATTCTCGCAAATATATAAGCGATCTTTGTACCATAAGGAATCATTTTTCCAACTAAATGTGTCAGATGTACTAGGATCTTGCTACAACTTTTGAATGACTGTCCTCACTTCTTCATCCTTCTTCCATTCATCCCTTGCTTCGGTTATCCAATCTGGTTGGATAATAGAAATGGCACAAAGCAATGCTTCCACCTCTTCATCCCTTCTTGAGAGTGCATCTGTAACAACATTTAGCTTCCCTTTTTTGTAGATGATTTCAAAGTCATAACCCAACATCTTTGTGACCCATTTTTTCTGCTCTTCTGAAGATAGTCTTTGTTCCAAAAAGTGTTTAAGACTATCATGATCAATTTTTACCTTGAAGTGTATTCCCATTAGGTAAGGTCACCCTTTCTTTAGTGCATGTAGTATTGCCAACATTTCCTTTTCATAAATAGCCTTTTGTAAATATTTCCTTTGATTGGACGATTTTCAAAATCAATGGGTCTTCCTTCTTGCATTAAAACAACACCAATTCCATTTCTCGAGGCATCACATTCCACAATAAAGGTTTTTTTTGAAGTCTGGCGTAGCTAAGACTGGTGCTAGGCACATTGCCTTTTTAAGATGTTCAAAGGCCTTAGTTTCTTCAGGAGTCCATGAAAATGCATCTTTCTTCAATAATGTTGTTAGAGGTGTTGCTATTCTCCCCTAATTCTTAAAAAATTGCGATAATACCCTGTTAACCTGAGAAATCTGCGCAACTGCTTTATGGTTTTGGGGACTTTCCATTCCTTAATGGATTTAGTTTTGTTAGGGTCTACCTTAACACCCTCGTGAGATACAATATTACCGAGATATTCCACCTATTTTACTCCAAAGAAACATTTGGATGTTTTTTGCATATAATTGTTTCTCCTCAATAGTTTGAGCACCTTGTCAACATGTTGAACATGATCCTTCCAAGACTTGATGTAGATTAGTATATCATCAAAAAATACTAGCACAAATTTTCGAAGGAAGGGTTTGGAAATGGAATTCATCAACCCTTGAAATGTAGAAGGTGCATTGGTAAGGCCAAAAGGTATGACCAAAAATTCATAATGACCCTCATGAGTTCAAAATGTTGTTTTCGGAATATCTTTGGTCTTCATTCTAATTTGATGATATACTGAACGAAGATCCAACTTGGTAAAATATTTTGCTCCATGTAATTCATCGAATAATTTATCAATCATAGGAATGGGAAATTTATCTTTAATAGTGAGCTTATTGAGCTCCCTATAATCCTGACATATGTGCCATGATCCATCCTTTTTGTGCACCAATACTACTGGAGCAGAGAAAGAACTTTGACTAGGTTGAATATTAGCCTCTAACATTTTTGCAATCATATGTTCAATTTCACTCTTTTGGACATAAGGATATCTGTAAGGCATGATGTTTGGAGGAACACTTCCTAGAATCAAATGAATAGCATGATCATGATCACGAATAGATGGGAGTCCTTTGGGAGTTTCAAACACCTTGGAATGATTGTCGAAGACTTTTTGGAGATCTGGAGAAATAGATGATTTTGATGTTGGAACTTCTAGTGAGCATAATTGTGAAATTACACCTCGTTGTTCTTTCTTCAGAAGCTTTGTCATGACATTAGAGCTTATTATCTTTCCCAGCTTCCTTGCGATACCCCATAATTCGATTTTCTTTCCTTCCGAAAAAAAATTCAAGAAATGTTCTTGAAAATTAAAAGCTACCCTCCCCAAAGATTGTAACCATTGTACTCCTAGTACAACATTAGCACTTCCCATTGGGATGAAAAGCATTGGACTATTCAACATATTCCCCCATGGCTAGCTTGATATTATGGCATTTTCTAGAGAAATTTATAGTTACTCCATTTGCAACCATCACTTGACATTCTGGTGCTGGGTATAGGAAACAATTCAATTCCTTGGCTACCTTAAAATGAATAAAATTATGGGTACTACTCGAATCAATCAACACTATTACATTTTTCTTCTTGATATGTCCTTCTATCTTGACAGTTTGAGGAGTGGTAATTCCTGCCAATGCATTACATGATATGGTCAGACTCATTTCTTCTTCTTCCAGGGTTGGTTCTTGGTCTATATCATTTTCTTTTGAGGTTTCTTGTTCATTTTATGTAATGTATTGAAGGTTTCCCCCTTGAAGTGGCTTATTTCTAAGGTGTTGATCTCTCTTTTTTTCTATTTTTGGAGCTGGTTTCATAACATTTGGTATCAGAGCTTTAAATACTAGGGTTTCACTGCTCCAAACAGGTCATCGCAGAATGTTCGCTATAATTTCTTTTCTACGAAGGTTCAAAAGCTGAAATTTTGATAGAGTGAAGCCGAAATCATGAGGAACGTTGTGTAAAAATTTCATATCTTGGTTCGCAATATTTTCAGAGATATGATTTGTGGAAGTTAGGGTTTTCTTAGGCTCTCGAATTTCACCTAAAACAATTCATTGTGGAATTTTCACTATAAATTTTTTTCTACAAAGGCTCAGAAGCTGGAATTTTTACAGAGCGAATCCTAAATACGGAGGAAATTCCTATACAAATTTCAAATTTTGGTTCACAATATTTTCAGAGATATGATCTGTGGAATTTAGGGTTTTTTCAGGCTCCCGAATTTCATCTCAAAGGGGTGACCGTGGGAAAATCGTCATAACTCTCTCTATGAGCATCGAATTGGAATTATGTAAAAAGTGGCCACAATTAAACTGAGCGTAGTTTCTTGTGTATCAATTTCAGAGCCAAAGGAGGAAAAAATGACATGTGGCATGTTGTACAAGTTTGCTCTACTGAACCAGTCCATAATTAGGTCATTGTGGGAGATTGGGCATAAATTTACATTGAAGAATCCAAATCAGGTCAGAATTGTTGCATTTGAAATAAGTTTCAGAGTGCTACTACAGGGCCGAATTTTAGATATTGAAGATCCGAAATCACAGAGATAATTCAATTTCAATATCAAGCTCCTCAAAATCAAGAAAAAGGTGTGCACTTTTTTTTCCGAATTTCATAAGTCTTGTTCGAAGAATCAATTTGAATTGATTCCAAGGGCATATTGTAGAATAGATATCAGTATTGGGTTCTAAAATTCCCCCTAAAAAGAACTCAACACCCATTAAGCCTTCAGAAAGCTCTACAATGGCTCATGAAGATGAATAAATGCAACATGAATTATCAAAATTACAAGGGCAAGTGCACCAAATTTCGCTCTTACAAAGAGCAACAAAAAATGAAATGGATGTTTTGAAGAAAAAAGTGGAGCGTAAGATGGATGGTTTGAAGAAAGGCGTGGAAGCTACAATGGATGGTTTGAAGAATGGCATGGAAGAAAAAATGGAAGGTTTGCAGGAATACATGGAAGGTTTGAAGGAAGGTTTGTCAAAGATGATACAAGAAATGATTCCTAATGGCGAAAAAATAGTAGAGGAAACTCATGATGAGAACAAAATAAATGTTAATCATGATTTCATAAACTCTAACGTTGGATTGAAGAACCACCATATTTCAAATATGGATATGAGTAAGTTTGATGGCAAATATCTCATAACATGGATACTTCAGATGGAGCAATATTTTGATCTCAATAATGCGCAAAACACACAAAAGGTACGCATTACAACTTTACATTTAGAACAAAATACATTTTTATGGTATCGATGGCTTTGATCCCATAAAAAAATTGTCACTTGGTCAATTTTTACGGAGGAAATGATAGCACATTATGAGGATAAAAAGAGCAACACCTTATTTAGCAAATTGATAAATTGCAAACAAAAGGGTTCAGTGGTGGAGCACATTGAGGACTTCCAAAAATTGAATATAAGGGTAACTGATATTCTAGAGGAACACGATATTGATGTCTTCATAGGGAATTTAAAGGATTACATCCAACATGAATTTCGTGTTTGGGAACCTGATTCATTGGAGAAGGCATTCAAGTTGGCAAGAAAGATTGAATGTAAAATTATGGCGACAAGGAAGCCTACCACCCACATCTATAAAGATGGAAGTGTTGCTACTCCTAGAATTCCACAACCTACAAGGTTGACACCACAAAAATTGGAAGAAAAAAGAGCAAAAGGGCTTTGTTACAGTTGTGTTAGCAAATACACTAAGGTCATAAGTGTGTCGAGAAGAAATTGTTTTACATAGATTTTGAAGAGGAGGAAGAAAATGAACAAGAAACTTCAAAAGAAGAGGATATAGACTAGGAACCAACCCTAGAAGAAGAAGAAATGAGTCAGACCATATCGTGTAATGCATTGGTAGGAATTACCACTCCTCAAACTCTCAAGATAGAAGGACATATCAAGAAGAAAAAGGTAATAGCGTTGGTTGATTCAGGTAGTACCCATAATTTTATTCATTGTAAGGTAGCCAAGGAATTGAATTGTTTCCTATACCCAACACTAGAATGTCAAGTGATGGTTGCAAATGGAGGAACTATAAATTGCTCTACAAAATACCAACTGTTATGAAACCAACTCCAAAATTAGAAGAACAGAGAGATCAACGCCTTGGAAATAAGCCACTTCGAGGGGGCAGCCTCCAATACATTACATAAATGAACAATTCTTGGATGATACAAATGACCAAAATCTCCTTCTATATATAGGGGTCCATGCGGTCTGTTAGTGTCAGTATTTGAATACTTCCACCAGGGATCAAAACACATTTTGCATGTGCATATTAGGTGTCCCACTCTAAATAATTTTCAATCATTCCATTAGGTCATGATATAAAATTGTTCCACTGGTGGTTGTCCTTGTCAAATGTCCCATTTTCCTTCACAAGTATATGCTTGCCGGCCCTCTTCCATGTCTTCATCATGTTGAAAACAAGTCTAATCTCATTCCACTTTTAGTCAAAGTCACTCATTGATTTAGTTTCTTTCATTTCTCATTAGGTCACTAGGGTTTCATTAGGTCAAATCATTGCATTGTCTCATTTTCAATAAAGGGTAGCAGAAGGTGTGAAGGTGACCCAGAATAAAATCATGACTTGCTTCAGTCAGTTCAAATGTAATAAGTATTCAGTCTCCTAAAGGCTACCAACTCTGAATTTCACATGCCAACACATCAAATATCAAAGGGAGTTGTCTTTTCCCAAGGGTGCCCAAGTCATCATTGTTCACAAGCACTAAACCATAATTTCATCTCCCATTGAGCTAGGATTTGCTATGAAAAAGAGGCATATGAGAAGAGGAGCCATAAGGTAGGTCATATCAGTAAGAATGAGGCCATTCCAACTCATAATATCATTTCTCCATCACTTTTTAAGAAATCATTCCAAGGGTCGAGTCATTTGCCACTCACAGGGCCAGTTTTTCTTCAAACTGTGTTTCTAAACAAAAAAATATGAACTTGACAAAAGTAAGAGAGGTTTTTGTCCATAATAGATCCAAGAATAAAAACCTCCTTTATTTTTTACACAAGTGCCATGGTTTTATAGAAATGTTAAAAACATAGGTGCCACAGGAGAGTTGCTGCACTTCCAGAGTGAACTTGGGAAAATCAAGTTTTCTCATAGCTGGATTGTCTAAATGACTCTATTGATGAGTCAAATGATAACTATACAGAGACAGATTTCCAATGAGATATCATGAGCTCAATGTGGAGTTGATGAAGGCCTTTAAAATTTTCCTGCACCAACACTCTACATTTTTGCACCCTCATTCAACACTTTTTGACCAGTCTTTGGACAATCAACTTTTGACAGGTCAAATCAACTCCAATCAGAAAAAAAAGGTATATTTGGAAAGTAAACAGAATAAGATTTCCAACGAGCTATATTGGGCCCAATTTGGACACCAGGAAGGCCTCCAAATGTATTCCTCCAAAATTTTCTTGCAAAAGAGGCTATTTTTCCTGTCATGGCATTGCGCGTTTGTCAGGAAAATGCAATTTTCATCATCTTCAACAAATTTTAACTTTTTGACTTTTTATCTTGGGAAATGAGAAATTTCTGATGTAAAAGGTCAAGATAAATTTAAATGTCATGTTTTTATTGTTATCTAGGGTAGATACATTAGATAAGTCCTCTGGAGGTCAAATGAATCAGTTTCCTCTCTTTTAGAGGCAAATTGTTGGGTCTTCCTAGTCTTCAGTTTCTTGTTTGGGAGTAGGTGAAACTGATCCCTATCTCATGGATTCGACTCCCTGATGCTAGGGAGAGTGGTTTTGAGGTCTATATGATTTATTTCCTTAGTTATCATAAAGGGGGATTCACTTGGAGTTTTGGCATCTCAAGAGACATATTTTGTATCAGTTTTGGCCTAGAAATAAATCAAATTTGCAGCTATTTTTATGGGATCCATGTGGTATTGTGTTTAGTTTTAGTTTCTTCTTTTGTGCTCATATGTTATAATGTTTTGTTACTTCATCCATCATTTCATTGCTATTAAATGAATATTTTCAAGTTAGATGAACAGAATCCATAATTTCTATGCTCTGTTTTGGGTAAACATTCATAATTTGTAATTTTCTTCAATTTAGAAAGAAATCATGAATTCACCATGCTCTTTGTAGCTCCTCACCTGTCTTAACCATCTCATCATCAAAACCCTGAAGTGCTAAAAATTGTACCTACCTTGCCCCATATAACACCTTGCAAATTTTGGCTTAATTTCCTTGCCCTAGCAGTTTGACTCCTCCTGATCCAGAAAAACCCTACACAATCAAAAAATCAAAACCCTGACCTACTATACCTAGCCTAATATCTTATTTTCTCAGTCATCTTGGCTGTGATCTTTACGGAGAGAGCCCTCTCCTAGCCTAGTAGGGCTAGCTACTTGGCTAAGCGTGGTTTGTGGTTACCTTGGAATTGCCTTTCTCAGCCTAAGGTTCAATCCGAGAGATATCAGGGTCACAATACAATCCTAGCCGACCTAAAAATAATAATGTAAGGGCACAATAATAACAATATTAGGGTTAGAAGGGTAAAATAATAAAAATAAAGGAGTTATACTAACAACAATAAGGGACTATACTACTAATATAGGGACCTAACATGCCCATATCCAGAGGCTGACACGTAGTGTAGCCAGGGGATACCATGTGCCCCCTCTGGTGGACCCTATTGAAATTTCGAAATTCAAATTGCATTTTAATTTTATGCCAGGTTCAAAGTTCGAAATATTGATTTTATGCTAAGGTTCAAAGTCTGAAATATTGGTTTTATGCCAAGGTTCAAATTTTAATATAATATGGGCACATATTAATTTTATAACCAAAGTTCATATGGTTCAAAGTACATTGGCATATATAAATATTGGAGCAAAATTTTTATGTATAGAATGGGTGGAGGTCGGAGCTTGGCCCCAGGACCTCCCCCACACCACCAACACTCCATACCAATACACCATGACTGTGGTTCTTAATAGACTATGCAGTTGATATCTATTTGAATTTCAAAAGCTAAAGTGGCAGGGGTTTGGAGGGGTTTAGCCCCCTCCCCATACAACCAATCTGCAAGTCCGGGAGCGGAGAGGTGTAATAATGCACAAAGATTATGGTTAAGTGTGGGGTAAATACCCCTTAAAATTTGGTTAAATGTGCTAAGCATTTTATTAACCTTGATTATATGTAAACATGCTTATGCATAGTTAAACTGAGCTTATCCACCCTTAAGTGAAGTTTTAGCATTAATTAACCGGAGTTTACTTTGGCAAAAATTTCGGTGGAACCACCATTTGAGGAGTTGCCCCTAAATTTGGCGGCCTTAACTGGAGTCTTCTCCAGTTTTGGAGGCAGTTTACTAGGAAAATTTGTTTTGGCCATATATTTGGAAAAATTCAACCAAATTGAGAGCAAGAAAGGTCATTTATGATAGATTTGGACATTCTGGACACATTGAAGCAGGTTTCAGGAGCTGTAGGTGAATGTAAACAATTTTTTTTCACTTTTGAGCCAATACAGAGGCCCAAGCCATGGAAGCTGGACCAAGGAGATGTAGCCTAGGAGGGATGAAATCCTTCATCAAAACAATGTGTTAATCAATCAATTGTGATGGTTTGCTGTGTATTTTGTTTTTTTTGTTCAACATTTGTTTTTCATGCTTTATGCTCTTGAATTTAACTTAAAACTCAGCTCATTTACCTATTTGACACTCATAAACACCAAGAAAACCTATGCACATAAAGCATAAGATCAACAAATGTTTTATAAATTTGAAGATGAAATTAGCACAACAAAACTAACATTCAAATTCAGATCAATTTGGTATGAGAGCCTGGTTGAAAGGTTGCCAAGGTTATTTGCTTGATAGTTGCTTGAGTTTTTTGCAAGTAGTGTTTTATTGGTTGCAAATTTGTGAGGTTGACAAGGTTAAAGTTGCAGAGAGGTGAAGGGAAATTGCTGGTTGCAAGTCCTGAGATTAGGACCAGAAGAAGGAGAGCCACAAGGGCACCATCTTCACCCAAAGTTCCACTCATAGCCGCACTTGAAGCACCTCAAGTTTTATCTCAGGAAGTTGAGATTAAAGAGGTACAAGCACTAGAAGTTGAGCTTGAATCCATAGCCATCATGTTAGGTGTTGGAGAAATTGAAGGTGATTCAGAAGAGGATGATAGTGAATGCAAGTCAGAATTTGACATTGTTGATGATCAAACATAGAGATATTTTGAATCAAACCTTTCAAAAAGATGCATCGAATGACCAATTTGATTTCATTGAGGTTTCTTATGCTTGTAATGATATGTTTCAGGACTCTAAAAATTTTCCTTTGAAAGGAGGTAAGCAAGATGTGACAGATTTGGAACAGTCAACTTCAGTGTAGAGCTGTGTTGGAAACAAGATGTATGTGTAAGAGAGTGCAAAGGTCAAAGAGAAAGTGACAAATCAGTTTGAGAAAGAAGGCATGGGTTCCACAAGTGCTTTTTTTTGGTTTCCAAAAGGTACATGGGAATGGAAAAGATACTTGGTCAAGATTCAACGCAAGTATAAAGCAAGGTCAATTAAGAATCACCATGATGACAGTGTGCAAGGTGAGACAGTTTTTAAGTTTCCTTTGATTAATGACCAAGGTAGGAACAAGATGGTTTTTGCAAGAATAGCTTGCTGCTCTAAAAATTCATGGAAATTGCAGCATGACGGTGTCAACAACATCAAGAGAGGGTTGCAAGAGTCAAGGAAAAAGCTTACTTTTTGTGAAAATCTCAATTTGATGAAAATGGGAAAATTTCAGTGGATAAAAACTGGAAGGGTGAGGGAATAGTACCCTCATCCACATAATCAGTATTCAAAGATGTTTTGAGGTCCAAAAGGCTTCTAGTGGGAAGGAATGATCAGATGCTTGGTGTAAAAGCTAAAAAATGAAAGTGCTCAAAATTTATTGGAAACTGAACGACAACGAAGAGCTTTTCCCCAAGAATCCGACACAATTCATTTCATCGAAAATGGAGTCCGAATGAAGAAGATAGAGCCCGTTTTTCATTTTCCTAAAAAACTAAAAAATTTGTTGAACAGGACAGAAGGATGACACGGTAGCCTAGTTAATGTACATGGTATCTTATGGGAATATTCTTCAATTTTTCCCAATGACACTATGACAAGTGTCACTGTAGGATTCGCCAGTTTTGTTTGAAGGTGAAATTTGTTTATGTGTTGCTCCTAAGGTTGAATTCGAATTTTTTATATATGGATGCATAGGCCAACCAGAGGCTGACATGTGGTGCAACCAAGGGCTGCCACGTGCCCCCTCTGGTGGACCCTATCTAAATTGCAAAATTCGAATTGCATTTTAATTTTATGCCAAGGTTCAACGTCTAAAATATTGATTTTATGCCAAGGTTTAAAGTCTGAAATATTGGTTTTATGCCAAGGTTCAAAGTTTATTATAATATGGGTGCATATTAATTTTATAACCAAACTTCATATCGTTCGAAGTCCATTGGCATATACAAATATTGGTGCAAAAAGTTTATGTACAGAATGGGCAGATGCTGGGGCTCGACCTAGTGACCTCCCCCACACCATCAACGTTCCATACCAATACACCATGACCACAGTTCTTAATAGACTATGCAACCAATATCTATTTGAATTTCAAAAGATGAAGTGTCGGGGCTTTGGAGGGGGCTAGCCCTGCGGGCCATCCTGTTGGCAATATGATGTAGAGTGTTGTCCTTGATGGCAACCCACTGAATGACGATGAAGACATGCGACTATTGACATGTGTTGTCCTTGATGGAAAACCACCTGATGAAGTAATAATTGACCTGATGGACTTGGTAAATGATGTAAATTTGATGTGATATGATGTTTGTTGACAATATGATGCTGAGTGTTGTCCTTGAATGGAAACTCACTTGATGAAGAGGATGGAAACTTACTTGATGAAGTTGTGCTTGATAGAATATGTTCTTGATGAAGTAAATCTGATGTATCTACAGTGTGTACAGAAGGCAGTGAAGAAAAGAAGTCAAGATGTTAATTTTATATGATGGAAAAGAGTATGTCTCAAGGCACACGCGGACATGTTCATAGGGGCCGCGTACGCACGCGGAAAGAAATGACAAGCTCGAGGGAAAAAGCGCTCAAAAAGTGCAAAACCAGGGGCAACCACCATGGTATTGACCCATTGTATTGGGTAATGATCCGCCTAATTGACCCCGTCCAGGTAGTTTTGGGCTCATGGTATTGTTTTGGCCCATGGTATTGAAAAAGGGGCTCATGGTATTGAAAAGGGAAAACCTATATAAGGAGAAGAAATTCATTGTGAAAATCATGAGTGTGGGTGCAAGATGTCTGAGCTTGAATGAATACTTCTCTCTGAAGTATATCTGAATGGAAAGAGTTACACTTGAATGATAAATCTGAATGTATGATGCACCTATGAAGAAATGATGAAGCTGGATATTTAGATCTGAAATGTATCCGTATTTGCTAGATCCGTTTATGTAGAGAGATTAGATCCGTGATGAGGCGAACATCCGTCCGAAGCAAAGGGTAAATCGAATTGAATATCCGATCCGAAGAAGCATGTCATTTACAAGGTCAAGACTATACGCTACCGCCGCATACAAAGCGCGTACATACGCGCTCAATGAAGAGAAAAGCGCGTATGCGCAATGCAATTTGCACCGAAGTATACGTTGATTTGTGTGAACGGAAGCACGTATATACGCAACATCAGTGAAAGGAAAGCGCGTATGCAAACTAGGGTTTGCTGAAGTCTGTGGTAAGAAATGTCTGATCTGTTCTGCTGGTTTACTGATATCTGTTAGTGAGTTATATGTATCTGTTTCATGGTTGACTGTGCTTAAAAGTATGGAAAGGGTCCAGTTTGAAAATATGATGAAATGTGGCCTACAAGTGGTGTCCTAAAGGAAGCTTTGGATCCAGTGTGAAAATTGATGAAACGTGGTCCATAGAGGTGCTGAGGGTTGTAGCCTTCAGTCAGGGGGTTGTAGCTCCCTTCCAGGTGAGGCTGGTAAACGAGAGCAGGGGGTCGTAGCTCCCTTCTAGGAGAGGCTGATAAACGAGTCAGGGGGTTGGAGCTCCCTTCCAGGAGAGGCTGGTAAACGAGCGCAGGTGGGTGCCTGCGTGCTGGTAGGAGTCTGCACCAGCACATATGTTGTAAGATGTTTTCTATATAATAAAATATTGAAGGCTGAGCAACTGCAGCGGTGGTTTTCTCCCGACTTGGGTTTCCACCTTAAAATCCTGGTGTTCATGTGTGATGCTTTGTGTGATGGTTTATTCTGTTCTTACTGCACATGTTTACTGTTTATAGAACATCTAATAAGTGAATGATGGAATTATGAAAGTGAAGAACTAATGGCATAATTAGATCTCTGGGTATATGCGAGTTTCATGAAAGATATCCGTGTGTATATGCTAGTTGGCTTCAGCAAATTAGCGTATGGGTTTTAGAGCATGAAAAAGTAAAAAGTTTGAATATGCTATAAATACTGATTCACCCCCCCCTCTCAGTATTTTTCCCAACAATTGGTATCAGAGCAGGTTCTTCTGCAAAAGCTTGATCGCTTGAAGGAGATCCGTCGCAATGGGAAAGAAGCAAAAGAAGAAGGTTACTCAAAGAAAGGAGATGCCTCAGAAATCATGTATAACAGAAATTGAAGGAGATGAAACAAGTATTGATCGTTGTTCGTGTATTTGACTTAACTGTATATGCAAGGGTTATGATAGTGGAAGTGACAGTATGGATCCAGAAGTCTCTGACGAAGCTCTACAAATGCTCATGGCAAAGAAGAAGAAGGCCACTGAAATGAAGATAGTTCAGAAAACATGTGCAGGAGAAAATAAAGAAGATAAAACAAGTATTGAGTATTATTCTTGTGATTCACTTTCCTATGCATGCAATGGTGAAGATAGTGAAAGTAATGTCATGGATCTAGAAGAAGTTATCAAGATCAAAGTTGAAGATCAACTAAGAGAATATAAAGAAAACAATTCTATCTCCAAAGAGTTAATCTCTAGAATGAAAGAACAGATGAACAAGTATCAAAGGTTGTATGACAATGTAACCAATCAATGTAAGGAACTAGAAGCAGAAATCAACAATCAAAATGCAGATCTCGAAAAAGCAAGCAAGAAGAATGAAAGACTTGAAGCTGAAATCATCTCCCTACAAGCAAAACTTGAAGCATCAAGTAAGAAGAATGATGAAGAACTTAGAGCAAAAATCATGTCTGTCATAGAAGAATCATACAAGGAACATGAAGAACTTCTACAAGCAGATCTTGAAGAATCAAACAAGAAGAATGCAGGACTTGAAGAAGAAAACATATCTCTGAAAGAAGATCTCGAAGCATCGAAGAAGAAGAATGAGGAACTCTTACAAACATGTGAAGAAAACGAAAATTGGTTGAAAGAAGAGATTCTAAATCTGAAGGATCAGGTAGAAGATGGAAGAAGGAAAGAAGAAAGCATGACAAAGCAATGTCAAGCATTGGAGGTTGAGGTAAACATTCTCAAAGGTAAATTAGAAGAAAAGGTTAAACTTTTGAGGTTTCAAGATAGTACTAAGATTCTGGACAATATTCTTAGTAGTCAAAGGTCTCCTTCTATCAAACTTGGTCTTGGTTTTCATGAAAATGTTAAAGGAGAATCTAGTTCACAAGGTAGTGCTAAAGATTCAAAGGAAGTCAATGCAAAACCTGAAGAGTTGAAAGAAACAAAAGGTCAATCAACAATGATGAAATCTCAAAGGAAATCATTCAATAATGTTGAATGTTTCAAATGTCATAATTATGGGCATGTTGCAGCAAATTGCAGGAGCAGATCATTTCAGTCACAATCAAACAGATTCTATTCAGAAAGGTACTTAGGTTGTTTTAAGGGATATTGTTTTTCGTGCAACAAGTATGGTCACAAAGCTGGTGATTGTAATAAAAGGAAGAATAGAAAAGCTCATTATGATTCTTATGCTTATTTCTCTGGACACATGAGATGTTATTTCTGTAACAAGTATGGACATGTAGAAAAGGAATGCAGGTTGAACAGATCTGAGAAAGTGGACAACTTTCAGCACACAGTTAGGAAGTTCAAGCAAGTTTGGAAAAAGATGGAGAACCGATCAGAAAGGTAGGGAATTCTGACCCTACTGCAGTCATCCGCTTCTAAAGCTGACTTTTCTTATTGACTGCAGGAATGATGTGGGATACATTATGAGATTTAGTAATGTATCATCACAGGGGGAGCAATGCATGATGACTCTCATGGTTGATTTGATTATTCTAGTTATGTTTACTTCTGACAGCGCATCTGATGTGGAAAGGACAGGTACAGGAGGTACAAACTCAGGAGGAAATGAAGGAAGATGAAAATTTTCTATACTTCACTTTCCATACGTGGGTTATATTAACAAAAGTCGCGTATACACGCGAGTTTCATCAGGCACAGTTGCGTATGCATTGATGATAAGAGAATTTTTATACTAGCTGAAGATCTGAAGCAGAGGTTCAGGGGGAGCATCAGTCTGACTGTTAATAACTGCATTATTGACTCAATTTCAGCTTAGTTTCTCAGTTCTAATTAATGATGATATGATACATGGTTTCTTGTGTTGAAGATTGTGGATGAGTCATGTTTGCTTGTTGATGAAGAGTATTCATTGTTGAGATGAAAGTCCTATAATTCGGAGATAAGGGCAGCCCATGCAGAGATTGTTGCTGATGACTTGCTGATGAACGTATTCAAGTTAAAAAGGAGCACTGGTCCAGGGGGAGTAGCAGGTTGATGATTGCATTGTTGGCAATATGATTGCTTATTCTTTGGTCTTTGTGATACTCATGCTCAAATGATGATGACTTGGTACATGGATTATTATGATGAGATTTTGAGCCCTGGTTGCTGATAAGTATCTTTTGTGCTCACACATGGATGAGTTGGATGTCGTTTGATTCAGAAATAAGAATAGATCATGCAGAGTTTGTTACTATGGGTGAGATCTTTTTCCTACATATGTTACTTCATGTTAAATCTTGAAGATCATGGTGATATTGGACCACATGGATGATTGCTTGACACATATTTGAAGATGTTGTTCTGGTATGATAATCTCTCTTGGAAAGAATGTATTGATGCTGCACAGAATATGAAGACTTGGTTACTAATGCGCTTATGCTACCACCATTGGATGACGCTTGAAGACACAACTACTCTGTTCTATCTGTAGTCCAGGGAAGCAGTCAAATATCTCAGAAAGAAGCTGAACACTATCTTTTCCTCATAGAGGATCAGATCTGGTCAAAATATAGAAGATGGTAGTGGATACGCGGGTTTCCTGAAACACAGTCGCGTATATACGCGAGTTCCTGCACAGAAAACCGCATATGTCTGATTGCTGACAATTTTTGCTTGGAGTCAGCTCCTTTCAGCACAGCTGCAGTGCTGTTTGGCATCTCTGATACTGTTTGGTATCTCTGGTGGTGTTCCAGTTCTCATAATTCTATTTCTCATGTTTTTGATAAAGATGCCTTGATGACTTGTTGGTGAAAGTGTTCAGGATGCACAAACTAAGGGGGAGCCTTAGTCATATGAAAAGGATGCTTGGATGCACAGATTCAGGGGGAGCAGTGACATTGCTGAGTATAATGCTTGTTGGCATTATGGTGGTTCTGAAATATGTTCTCTTTCTTGAGGACTTTCTTGGTCTTAAATGGTCATTTTTGTAATTTGTTGAAAAGGTCTTGTTAAGACCCATGTTGTAAAATTGTAATATTCAGTCATGTAAGGACTTGATAAATTTGTAAACCCACTTGGTTGGGTAGCTGAGTCAAATTTTTGTAAACCCACTTGGTTGGGTAGCTGAGTTGAAATTTGTAAACCCACTTGGTTGGGTACTTGAGTCTCATATGTAAATTCACTTGGATGGATATTTGATGTAAGTATGAGTCATTGGTGATAGGAAAGTCATAGAGTCATGTACTGCATTGGAAAATATGTTTGAAGATTCAGCATGAACTCAGGGGGAGCTTGGTCACTTCAGTATATATAAGATCTGCAGAATGCTTCTTCCACATGAGGAGAAAAGGGGGAGAGTATGTTGGTTTTGATCCGCCCTTTGCCCTTGATGTCAAAGGGGGAGAGTGACATGGTGTTTGAATAAAGATAATGGTGTCAAGAATGGGGAAAGTGACATGGTGTCATGGTATTCTTAATGTACCTATCTGTTGTGGTAACCAAACACCATCGTGGTTGCCATCAAGTCCAAAGGGGGAGATTGTTGGCAATATGATGTAGAGTGTTGTCCTTGATGGCGACCCACTGAATGACGATGAAGACATGCGACTGTTGACATGTGTTGTCCTTGATGGCAAACCACCTGATGAAGTAATACTACACCTGATGGACTTGGTAAATGATGTAAATCTGGTGTGATATGATGTTTGTTGACAATATGATGCTGAGTGTTGTCCTTGAATGGCAACTCACTTGATGAAGAGGATGGCAACTTACTTGATGAAGTTGTGCTTGATAGAATATGTTCTTGATGAAGTAAATCTGATGTATCTACAGTGTGTACAGAAGGAAGTGAAGAAAAGAAGTCATCATGTGCTAAATCTATGATGAAAAGAGTATGTCTCAAGGCATACGCGGATATGTCTAGGGGAAGTCGCGTATGCACGCGAGAAAGAACGTGATAAGTCGCGTATGGGAAAAAGCGCTCAAAAAGTGCAAAACCAGGGGTAACCACCATGGTATTGACCCAGTGTATTGGGTAATGATTCGTCTAAATGACGCCGTCTAATGTAGTTTTGGGCTCATGGTATTGGTTTGGCTCATGGTATTGAAAAAGGGGCTCATGGTATTGAAAAAAAAGGAAAACCTATATAAGGAGAAGAATTTCATTGTGCAAATCATGAGTGTGAGTGTAAGATGTCTGAGCTTGAATGAATACTTCTCTGTGAAGTATATCTGTATGGAAAGGGTAAAGGTTTGATGATAGATCTGAATCTATGATGCACCTATGAAGAAATGATGAAGCGGGATATCTAGATCTGAAATGTATCTGTATTTGCTAGATCTGTTTATGGAGAGATTAGATCTGTGATGAGGCGAACATCTGTCTAAAGTAAAAGGGTAAATCTGAATTGAATATCTGATCTGAAGAAGTATGCTGCTCTATAATGGTTGAAGATCTATACGCTACTTCGCCGCATAAGAAGCGCGTATATACGCGGCTTCAATGAAGAGAAAGCGCGTATGTGCAATGTAATTTGTACTGAAGTATACGCTGGTTTGTGTGGACGTAAGCGCGTATATACGTGACATCAGTGAAAGGAAAGCGCGTATGCAAACTAGGGTTTGCTGAAGACTGTGGTAAGAAATGTCTGATCTGTTCTGCTGGTTTACTGATATCTGTCAGTGAGTTATATTTATCTGTTTCATGGTTGACTGTGCTTAAAAGTATGGAAAGGGTCCGCTTGAAAATATGATGAAATGTGGCCTGCAAGTTGTGTCCTAAAGGAAGCTTTGGATCCAGTGTGAAAATTGATGAAACGTGGTCCATAGAGGTGCTGAGGGTTGTAGCCTTCAGTCGGGGGGTTGTAGCTCCCTTCCAGGTGAGGCTGGTAAACGAGAGCAGGGGGTCGTAGCTCCCTTCCAGGAGAGGCTGGTAAACGAGTCAGGGGGTTGGAGCTCCCTTCCAGGAGAGGCTGGTAAATGAGCGCAGGTGGGTGCCTGCATTCTGTTAGAGTCTGCGCCAGCACATATGTTGTAAGATTTTTTCTCTATAATAAAATATTGAAGGCTGAGCAACTGCAGCGGTGGTTTTCTCCCGACTTGGGTTTCCACCTAAAAATCCTGGTGTTCATGTGTGATGGTTTATTCTGTTCTTACTGCATATGTTTACTGTTTATAGAACATCTAATAAGTGAATGATGGAATTATGAAAGTGAAGAACTAATGGCATAATTAGATCTTTGGGTATACGCGAGTTTCATGAAAGATATCCGCGTGTATACGCTAGTTGGCTTCAACAAATTAGCGTGTGGGTTTTAGAGCATGAAAAAGTAAAAAGTTTGAATATGCTATAAATACTGATTCACGCCCCCCTCTCAGTATTTTTCCCAACACATCCCCCTCCCCATACGACCAATCCACAAGACCGAGAGTGGAGCGGAGTAATAATGCATGGAGATTATGGTTAAGTGTGGGGTTAATACCCCTTAAACTTTGGTTAAATGTGCTAAGCATTTTATTAATCCAGATGATATGTAAACACGCTTATGTGCAGTTAAATTGAGCTTATCTGCCATAAAGTGAAATTTTAGCATTAATTACTGGAGTTTAGTTTGGCAGAATTTTCGGTGGAAACACCAATTTAGGAGTTGCCCCGAAATTTGGTGGCCCTAACTGGAGTCTTCTCCAGTTTTGGAGGCAATTTACTCGGAAAATTTGTTTTGGCCATATATTTGGCAAAATTCGACCAAATTGAGAGAAAGAAGATTCATTTCTGATAGTTTGGACATTCTGGACACATTGAAGCAGGTTCTAGGAGATGTAGGCGAATGTAAACAACAAATTTTGCACTTTTTAGCTAATAGAGAGGCCCAAGCCATGGAAGCTAGACCAAGGAGATGTAGCCCAAGAGGGGTGAAATCCTTCATCAAAACACTATGTTAATGGATCAATTGTGATGGTTTTCTATATATTTTGTTGTTGTTGTTCAAAATTTGTTATTCATGCTTTATGCTCTTGAATTTAACTTAAAAATAAACTCTTTTACCTGTTTGACACACATAAACACCAAGAAAACTTATGCACATAAATCATAATATCAAAAACTGTTTTATAAATATGAAGATGAAATTAGCACAACAAAACTAACATTCAAATTTAGATCATTCACACTATGAATTATTAATACCCTTTAATTATTTAATTTCTCTAAGTTTAGACTTAGGGTCTCCATTAAAATAATTAATTGTTTTAATAAGACATGAACCGAGTGGAAATTCCACAAACATTTTTGGGTTCTTTGGAATACTGATGTCCAAGTGTCCTCACAAATTTTGAGACTTAGAACACTTTCTGATGCTACAAAAAACAACAAACTAGACTCTTTATATAGGGAGAGTTTACATGCAATTAGGGTTAAGGTTTGAGAGTGTTCTTAATTCATGTCGTGAAACTAGGAGTCAGTAATGAATTAATTCCCATTACGAGGTGTGATAGTATTGACTTGAAGAAGTATACTCTCACTGTCAACAAGGAGTGAAAAATCACTATATGCAAAGGATTCCCTTATATTTTCAAAGGGAATTCCACAATCACTATCATAGGGAATTGCACAATCACTATTGGAAATGATTGCACAGTCATTTTCTCAGGGAAATGTGTAATCACTGTTGATAAGGATTACACAATATATATCACTGGAAGCTACACAACCACTGATAGTGGGAATTGCACAATCACTATTGGTTAGGATTGCGTAGTCACTGTGAGTAGGGATTTTTCAATCATTGTGAGTAACAATTGCACAACAATGTCACTATGAATTTTTCTTAGCCTATATTGAAAGTGTGCTTGTGAAGAAATCAAGAGTTAGGCATGTGATAGACTGTACTTGCGACACTTAGCATTCCTAAAGGAAGGCTTGAATACTTAAACAATATGACCAAGCATGAACTTAATTACTTAAAAACGAAATATGGCATGGTCATAAGGAGGCCCCAAAATTTGAAGGTAGGCAAAATTTTGGAGGGGGTTGTAGCAACTACAACAATTGGTGACACACTAGAAGAATCCCAACTTCTCTGTTTAGGTCTAACTTTGAGCATGAGGTCTAGCCTTCTGGAATTATTTTCTCATTCTATTGATTACTCTGACTTCCTTACTTAGCCCAATTAAATATGTTGTCCCTTCTATTCATTTTGTTGTCTTAACACATCTCACATATCTATTCAAACTTCAGTTGTTTCGATTAAGGAGTAGGATTATATGGGTTCCGCGAGTTTAAGATATTTAGAGTTTTATTATAATCTCTGGTGTTTCTCTACTTCCAACAGCCCTATTCAGTACCCCGACTGAGTCATTTAAAGGAATCACAAGTATTTCTTTGCTACCAATGAACCTGTTCAATAACTCAACAAAGTTACTTGCTTCACCCCTCTATGCAGGAAACTGTTGAAACCTTAGTTAAACTGAGAGGGGGGGCGTGAATCAGTTTAACACATACATGGACTTTTAAAACTTTTCCCTTAAAACTTATTTACAACTTCATTTCATGATCAACTTAATATGCGAGCAATCTTAATTTGTGAGCAGCAAGTATCAAGAAGATTTTTTAATGTAACAGCAGTATTAATATGTGAGCAACACGTATTAAGCAGATTAGATAAACCACATCAACACATAGACATCATGCACAGAGACACCAGATATAAGTGGAAACCCATAAAGGGAGAAAACCAAATCTTATTATTGTTGTGATGCAAAGGCAAGCTCTAACTCCCTCTCACCACTGATTTTCTGTAGGCACAGACATACAGGAGGCTCCTACCTCAATTCTGCAAGCTACAATTTGCAAGGAAGCTCCAACTCCCATCAATTTTCTGCAGGCACCAAACTACAGGAGGCTCCAACCTTAGTCAGCTATAACTGGCATTTTATCAAGCTACAACTTGATGTGGAAGCACCAAATCCCATCTATTTTCTGCAGGAACCAACCTACAGGAGGCTCCGACCTCAATTCAACAAGCTACAACTTGCAAGGAAGCTACAACTCCCTTAAATTTTCTGCAGGCACCAACCTATAGGAGGCTCCAACCTCAGTCAGCTACAACTGACAGCTATCAAGCTTCAACTTGATAGGGAAGCTCCAACTTCCTCAATTTATCAAAAGAAATGTTTGCTGATTTACCTCAGATATCAGCTCTGTTCTGTACCATCTTCACTACTGTGTATCAGTGTTCATATTTGCCTTATATCATTTCTGCATCTTCTCAGATTCACTATCAGCTCCTCCTTCTTCTCTGCCTCACTTCTTCATTTCTGCGTTCTCTAACTTTTCACTGCATCTCGTTCTGCTCCTCCTTCTTTATCTTCTCTGCCTCAATTTTCCAAACTGTACATTCTCTCTTCTCACTCTCTCTAACCTCTTGCAGCTTTCTTATTTTCTTCAACTCTCTTCAATTCTGCTGCACACTCTCTTCTTCTCTCACTCTAACCTCTTGCAACTTTCTTATTTTCTTCATCTCTCTTCAATTTTGCTGCACATTCTCTTCTTCTCTCACTCTGTTTTCGTAACCTTATCCCCTTGGATATTACCCTATTTTATACAAAATATCTTCATGGCTATTTTTATTCTACTGGGAATTCGAAATGGACAGCCATGTCTCTTTGCCTTCTTCCTTCTCATCTCTTTCATCCGCTCATTCAGAAAATATAAATGTAGGTACCAATTTAACATTATAGTGGGATATTTGTTCTCTTCCGGAGACTTGCCAATGCATCACAAAAATATAAATCAATTAAAATATTTACATTCACATTTTCAGTTACATAAAGACAATTTTACTCAGCCCATTTTCTGGCTTTTGGCTTTGCTGGCTTTGTCTTTTCTGCTGCTATCAGGTAACTATTCTGCTTTCTTTTGCTCATTGTTTTCTGCACATTTTCTAGTTTTCTGTGCTTGTACACTTGTCAAATTCATTCCTATGCATATTCCTGTTCACTATGATTGTGTGTCTCCTGTATATATATAACAGCTGATCTGGAAATATAATTAAATACCCCAAATAAAATCAGAGTCTGGCGCATATAAAAAATGCCTCTCCATTGGCTTTCCCTGCGCTGGCAATTTGAATAAATGTATGCGGTAGCTTATCCATCCACAGTTAACAGCTCTTCTTTTAAAAACTCACAATACGCCTTATGTGCGCAAGTTAAATTCCTATGTTAATCACTATGGTAAGAATCCACATATTACAAGCATACACGGGTGCTTTTCTTTTCCTTAACATCCCGCGGTTATAACTCATAAAGTGGCAACTAATTGTGGAAGTTTCTTATTTCATAATCTATGGTTATGAAACCATATTTTAAAACCCATCAGAATCTATTCTCATGCCGGCTCATTTTAATTTCGCCCTTGGATTTTATCGCAACTTAATATAATAATGCTCCCAGCTTATCGTTCTCCCATATATTCACGGCTTTATTGTTACATGCCAACCATAATATATATCAACATATATCGACATTTCCTCAAATCAAATGCTTTAAACCCTTAATCTATTTGCCTATGCGGTTAATCGCAACTGAACACTTCCAATTGCGATTGATGTATTTGTCCCGATGCGATTGTTTCCCTTGCGAAAGACCTGATGCAATAATCGCAACTGTATTCTTCTGATTGCGATTGGATTCTTTGTAATTTTCCCGATGCGATTGATCGCAATCGCATCATTCTATAGGATGTTCCGATGTTATGCTTTTACTTCGATGCGATTGACCACTGTTCATTTAAATGTGCTGATGCGATTACTCCGATCTGATGTGATGCAATTACTCCGATTGTGATTAATCGCAATCGCAACTTTTAGTTGCATGTTTCAATATTCCTATACTCCGATGCTCTGATGCGATTAGGCCGGAATTCAAACACATATTAATCACAGTTTATAAGCCCATCGGGTCCGAACTTCAATTGCAATTGCAACTTTTTGTTCATATGATCCGCTGCCAACCTTTTTCCGATGCGATTGATGAGGGTCCCACCATATAAGGCTTTTCTTTTGATAGAACCTTTGGTTCTTTAGATCTGGCGCTACATATAAATGTATATGCTTTGGACCTTTATATATAAAGTGCAATATATGTAATGCACTGCATATATATAAGATTCCGCTTCAGTTCTAATGTATCCTCCAGCTTGGGTTATGATTCTCGAAATTTTATGTGGGGGGTCCCACACTACATATAATGTTCTCCGTCAATATTATATTAAGTCTTTGGATCAGACTTAATCCCAGCACAAATATATGTAGTAATATAACCTTTCGGGCTCTAGAGTTATTTTAACTTGCCTTCACTGTTGCTTCGTAAGGTTCCGCTCCCTTTTGGCTCAGGGTTCCATTCAACGCTTCAACGTTTTATTGTAATTAACTCTGCCTACGACTGTGAACTGAACCACTCAAATTCACGACTCTGCTCTTGAATTACTTCTGGTCCACACCATTCATGAAGCTGCCTTTCTGTTTTGTTTTATTCTTGGCTCACCTTATCACTCCACCATTCGATCGCCCATCGAGCCCATTCGTCAGTCCTCCATACGATATCTGCAATGATATCTCAAGGAGCTATCCCCAAACCTCACAGCTCTTACGAATTCTTCAATCTCAGATTCTCGCCCTTACATACTGAAGGCAATTCAAACCCACATTCTGTTCAAACAATTTGATTCGAACTTTTCGGCGCTTCTATGGAACGCTGTCCCTTTGGATCAACCTTTCTTTCACACGTATTAAGTCTTTACCACAGGGTTTTAGTCTTCAATCAAATTCTATGCCATATAAACTCAATTAATGAATAATTTCTCAATAATTCATCTGCAAACTGTATTAAACCCCTGTATTAAGCTCCTTCAGGCCCTTCCAATCTTCATTTCTCTGTCTCTCCAGTTCTGCTATTAAATGGCCCTCTTCTACTGTCCTCACTACTCTACAACACCACCTCATTTGTCTCCTGCTACCTTTGTTCCTTCTATGCTGCCTCTGCCTCCTATCTGCTGCCTCTACTACTTGTCTTATGCTCTCTTTGTTTCATCTGGTCCTTGACTGATGTTATTCCTTACTTCTCCTTTTGTTGCCTCTGCTACCTCTCTGCTGCCTCTATAACCTGGGTTGCTTCTTTTTGCTGCCGTGCTTCTTTAAATGGCCCTGTCTCTACTGCTCGATCCTCTCTACATCTTGACGCCTCTTTTTCTATTTCTCTGCTTCTATGCTGCTCTCTTTGCCTTGTTTCTATTTCAGGTGTTCCTCCTTTTCCATCTCCTTTGCCATCAATGACAACATTTCCAATAGTTTCCCCCTTTGGCATTGATAGCAACACATCCACCAATAATCCAATGCTTCCTCCAAGTCTTCCTCTGTCTAGCTTCTTTTAGAAGACCCTTTCTTCTATTACCTTATTTTCCTCCCCCTTTGACATCAATGGCAAAGGGTTGCACATTTCTCAGTGTTGATTCTGTCTTTGCATTTCCACACTCTGATTTGTGTTTAGACCACCTTCTTCCGACTTTGTACCCTGCTGCTCTAGACTGGTGTACAAGACTTGTTGAGAGAACACTTTGAGGATTATTGGACTTGAATATACACTGTAAATTGGTACAATCCAAAGCATTAACTCCTTTCACCTGTATAAAGCTGAAAGTGAAGATAATGACACTTCATAGAACACATTGTATCAGCTTTATCTAATCAGAGATGCATCATTGGATTAAACCTAAAATACTGAGAATGCTTCAAATATACTTCAGTTTCTAGTATTATCTTCATCAGAAATCCACATCTGTTGAGGAAGTTGTCGTTGGAGTATGTCTTCTTCTGCTATACACATCTGCAGTGCCACACTTGTTCAATTATGATAATGATGCCAATATATCTTTTATTGCTGTGGTACATCTTTCTTGCCTGTTGGTGATGATATGAGCTAGGATGCTGATAATGATATTACCCTTAATAGCTGAAGGCTATTGTTCCATATATGATCAATGAATCAACTAGAATTTGATTTGAGAAATCAAATCCCTTTACTGCTTGCATAATGTACTTTCAAAACCAAACCTTGAGGTTAGATGCATTCAGTGTATTGGTCAATCTCACTTATTAACCATGCAATTTTCTTTATGACATAAGGGGGTTATGTATGTAAATGCTCAATCTTTCTTTAATGGTGAGATGCCAACAAATCCTTTCTGATGAAGTATGTTCTTGATGATTCAATGACAGAGTTTTGAGCTTCAACTGACCCAACTAATTCTTCATACTTTCGATACTTAAACTTTCTTTTCATGCTGAATGCAAATAATGATGGGAATACCACCTTGTTGTACTCTTGCCATAATCCTTTGATCCTGAGGACCTGTACCCCACTGCTGCTACACTGATAACACTTGGTATTCTGTTGATAGGCATGCTGCTTGTACCAAATACCCACATTGATATTACCTTGATAAAATATGCAGAGATTTCACTTTAGCTTGCACATTTACCCATAATTTAAGACATCCTTCATAAATTATTCTATTGAGCTTTCCACTGTTCATATCAACAGTCATTAATATCTTCAATCTGATCTGGTCATCATTAACTATTTTCTTATTCTTTCATTCTGTTCAAAGGAATGTCACTGCATTTTCCTTTCTAAGACTGTTCCTGAATCATTGCTGCTTTAAAAATCAATTCAACAGTTCTAAAGTAAAGATCTTTGGGAAGGCATCTTCAATTTATTTTCTATGAATCTTCATGGGCTAATTACTCAAGAATTTATTACTCACTTAACTGCATTTCTCCAAGGGGACTTTTCATAGATGAATGATGTCATGACCTAATGATGATAAGCACTTCTCTTACACATCCTTCTTAATGTGATTCACTATTAGTTCTACAAGTTCATGGCTGATGTTCTCTGTACTACCATGGTTGCTTGTTGCCTTCTCTTCTTTCATCAATCTGTCAACTAAATAATCTTCTTCCTCTATAGTTCTCTGTTAGAGGAAAATCCTTTCACTTCCTGATCTCATAGCTGTTCTCATTTCATGGAGCTCTTCTTAGACTACTTTTTGTGAGGACTACATATGAACTGTTCTCCCCTTGAGATGCTGCTTCATATCTATCACTGGTTGGATATTTGCTTTATTTTCTGAGAAGCTCCCCTTGAGACTATGATGGATTTATTATTTTATTGATGTAACAGGCTCCCCCTTCCTCTTTTCCTTCCATACTTTATTGGGGTTCTTCATAATCTCTGCACTTATTTTAAATTCATAGTTTTGTTTGATTTTCTTTGTTTCCATCATCTGTCTAGAGTTCTTTAGTATATATGGCAGTTTACAGTCCTTTTCTTTGTGGCCAAGCTTGAGGCATACATAACATCTTATTTTATCAAAGTACATTTGAGCTGATGTATAATAATCTATTCCCCTTCTTGAATACATTTTACAATCAACAATTTTATGTCCAAAATTATTGCATGCATAACAATAGCCATGGAAATGATTTGTGTACCTGGTGAAAGATTTCCTTTTCCATTTGCTTGCTTGAGGGGTTCTTATCTTTTTCTGCATCCCGGGTTGAACTGGATTGGCTTTGTCTTACAATATGTTGCATTATGTCCTGGTTTATGACAAGAGAAACATGTGCTATTTTTCATAGGAGGAAAGAACCTTCTTTGACATCTTCCAAATTTATTCATTTCATCCTCATGAGTGTATGAGCCTTTTTCTGTTGATTGTTTCATCCCTTCATTCTCTATCCTCTCATGTTGCTGCTTGTTTTTGTTTGTTTCTCTGCAACTCATGTTCCTGCTGGTTTTTGCTTCTGGAGAAATTTGCTGAGCTGCTTCACTATTCTTTACAGCTTTTACAAAAATGATTTTCCTGTTATCTTCAACCTTGGACTTACTAGTTTCACCTTCATATCCTATCCCAGCCTTTATGAGAGGTGACCTTTGAGCCTTTAGAATCTGGTCCAACTGTTCAGAGCTTTTCATTGTAGGTGTACTCATTAATAGTTCTCTTTGGGATTTTTCTAAATTATTTCTTAGGCTCACTACTTCTTCTTCCAATCTTTCACATTCCTGACTTTTTTCTCTCATTTGTTGCAGCAAAGTTTTGCTTCTTCAAGCTGTGTCTTCAGGCCAGTAATTTCTTTCTTATCTTCATATTCTTTCTCATCACATATTTGTACTAATTTCTTAAGATCTTTGTTTTCAATCTTCAATTTTTTTATTTCAGTCAAAGCAGTGTTAAGATTGGCCTTTTCTTCAGCTATAGTTTCTGCATGGTTCTTACCACCATTGACGCTAGCAGGTACGTCATTTGATTGAACATTTTCTTTTTGACATGAAGTTTTCTTCTTCTTAATCCTCTTCTCCTTCTTGACATTGCAATCCTCAGTGTCTACTCCATGGATGAAATGCAATCTGTCCCAGATTTCTTTTGCAGAGTCTAGATCCATTATTAAATCAAGATCCTTATTATGAAGACTGTCATATATCACACACTTTTCTTTGGAAATCTGCTGTTGTTCTTGAAAAGAGGGAGAGTCTGTGCAGTAACCATCAGATATAAGCTTCCATACTTTAGCTTCATAAGCCAATAATCCTGTTTTAACCTCAAGAAAGTTTGTTGTATTTAACATAGGTACATTTTGAAGTCCATGACTTAACCAGATCTCCTTCAAGCTATTAGGCTTGCACCAAAGGAACCCGCTCTGATACCAATTGTTGAACCCTTAGTTAAACTGAGATGGGGGGGGGGGGGGGTGAATCAATTTAACACATACATGGAATTTTAAAACTTTTCCCTTAAAAATTATTTACACCTTCATTTCATGATCAACTTAATATGTGAGCAATCTTAATTTGTGAGCAGCAAGTATCATGCAGATTTTTTTATGTAACAACAGTATTAATATGTAAGCAACATGTATTAATCAGATTATATAAACCACATCAACACATAGACATCATGCACAGAAACACCAGATATAATTGGAAACCCATAAAGGGAGAAAACGACATCTTATTATTGTTGTGATGCAAAGGCAAGCTCCAACTCCCTCTCACCACTGATTTTATGTAGGCACCAACCTACAGGAGGCTCCTACCTCAATTCTGCAAGCTACAACTTGCAAGGAAGCTCCAAATCCCATCAATTTTCTATAGGCACCAACCTACAGGAGGCTCCAACCTTAGTCACCACAATTCAACATTTTATCAAGCTACAACTTCTGATGTGGAAGCACCAAATCCCATCTGTTTTAGCAGAAACCCATGTGATAGTCTAATAAATTCAACAAGCTACAACTAAAAAGGAAGCACACAAGGAAGCACAACTCCCTTCAATTTTCTGCTGTGCACCAACCCAAGGAGGTTTCAACCCCGCCTTCGCCCGATAAATCGACAACTATCAAGCTTCAACTTGATAGGGAAGCTCCAACTTCCTCAATTTATCAAAAGAAATGTTTGCTGATTTACCTCAGATATCAACTCTGTTCTGTACCATCTTCACTGCTGTGTATCATTGTTCATATATGCCTTATATCATTTCTACATCTTCTCAGATTCACTATCAGCTCCTCCTTCTTCTATATCTCACTTCTTGATTTCTGCGTTCTCTAACTTTTCACTGCATCTCATTCTGCTCCTCCTTTATCTTCTCTACCTCAATTTTCCAAACTCTGCATTCTCTCTTCTCACTCTCTCTAATCTCTTGCATCTTTCTTATTTTCTTCAACTCTCTTCAATTCTGCTGCACACTCTCTTCTTCTCTCACTCTAACCTCTTGCAGCTTTCTTATTTTCTTCAACTCTCTTCAATTCTGCTGCACACTCTCTTCTTCTCTCACTCTGTTTTTGTAACCTTCTCCCCTTGGATATTACCCTATTTTATACAAAATAGCTTCATGGTTGTTTGTATTCTACTGGGAATTCGAAATGGACAACCATATCTCTTTGCCTTCTGCCTTCTCATCTCTTTTATCCACTCATTCAGAAAATATAACTGTAGGTACCAATTTAAAATTACAGTGGGATATTTGTTCTCTTCCGGAGACTTGCCAATGCATCAAAACAATATAAATCAATTAAAACATTTACATTCAGATTTTCAGTTACATAAAGGCAATTTTACTCAGCCCATTTTTTGGCTTTTGGCTTTTCTGGCTTTGTCTTTTCTGCTGCTATCAGGTAACTGTTCTGCTTTCTTCTGCTCACTGTCTTCTGCACATTTTCCAGTTTTCTGTCCTTATACACTTGTCAAATTCATTCCTGTGCATATTCCTATTCACTATGATTGTGTGTCTGCTATATATATATAACTGCTGATCTGGAAATCTAATTAAATACCCCAAATAAAATCAGAGTCTGGCGCATATAAAAAATTCCTCTCCATTTGCTTTCCCTGCACTGGCAATTTGAATAAATGTATGTGGTAGCTTATCCATCCACGGTTAACAGCTCTGCTTTTAAAAACTCACAATACGCCTTATGTGCGGAGTTAAAGTCCTAGGTTTAATCACTATGGTAAGAATCCACATATTACAAGCATACACAGGTGCTTTTCTTTTCCTTAACATCCTGCGGTTATAACTCATAAAGTGGCAACTAATTGTGGAAGTTTCTTATTTCATAATCTATGGTTATGAAACCATATTTTAAAACCCATCAGAATCCATTCTCATGCCGACTCATTTTAATTTCGCCCTTGGCTTTTATCGCAACTTAATATAATAATTCTCCCAGCTTATCGTTCTCACATATATTCACGGCTTTATTGTTACATGCCAACCATAATATATATCAACATATATCGAAATTTCCTCAAATCAAATGTTTTAAACCCTTAATCTATTTGCCGATGCGGTTAATCGCAACTGAACACTTTGCATTGTGATTGATGTATTTTTTCTGATGCAATTGTTTCCCTTGAGAAAGACTTGATGCAATAATCGCAACTGTATTCTTCCGATTGCGATTGGATTCTTTGTAATTTTCCCGATGCGATTGATCGCAATCGCATCCTTCTATAGGATGTTCCGATGTTCTGCTTTTACTTCGATGCGATTGACCATTGTTCATTTAAATGTGCCGATGCGATTACTCCGATCTGATCCAATGCGATTACTCCGATTGCGATTAATTGCAATCGCAACTTTTAGTTGCATGTTCTGATATTCCTATACTCCGATGCTCCAATGCGATTAGGCTGTAATTAAAACACATATTAATCACAGTTTATACGCCCATCGGGTCCGAGCTTCAATCGCAATCGCAGCTTTCTGTTCATATGATCCGCTGCCAACCTTTTTCCAATGCAATAGATGAGGGTCCCACCATATAAGGCTTTTCTTTTGATAGAACCTTTGGTTCTTTAGATCTCGCGCTAGATATAAATGTATATGCTTTGGACCTTTATATATAAAGCGCAATATATGTAATGCGCTGCATATATATAAGCTTCCGCTTCAGTTCTAATGTATCCTCCAGCTTAGGTTGTGATTCTCGGAATTTTATGTGGGGGGTCCCACACTACATATAATGTTCTCCGTCAATATTATATTAAGTCTTTGGAGCAGACTTAATCCCAACACAAATATATGTAGTAATATAACCTTTAGGGCTCCATAGTTATTTTAACTCACCTTCACTGTTGCTTCGTAAGGTTCCGCTCCCTTTTGGCTCAGGGTTCCATTCAATGCTTCAACGTTTTATTGTAATTAACTCCGCCTACGACTGTGAACTGAACCACTCCAATTCACGACTCTGCTCTTGAATTACTTCTGGTCCACACCATTCATGAAGCTGCCTTTCTGTTTTGTTTTATTCTTGGCTCACCTTATCACTCCACCATTCAATCGCCCATCGAGCCCATTCGTCAGTCCTCCATATGATATCTGCAATGATATCTCAAGGAGCTATCCCCAAACCTCACAACTCTTACGAATTCCTCAATATGAGATTCTCTCCCTTACATACTGAAGGAAATTCAAACCCACATTCTATTCAAACAATTTGATTCTAACTTTTCGGCATTTCTGTGGAACGTTGTCCCTTTGGATCAACCTTCCTTTCACACATATTAAGTCTTTACCACAGGGTTTTAGTCTTCAATCAAATTCTATGCCATACAAACTCAATTAATGAATAATTGCTCAATAATTCATCTGCAAACAGTATTAAACCCCTGTATTAAGCTCCTTTAGGCCCTTCCAATCTTCATTGCTCTGTCTCTCCAGTTCTGCTATTAAATGGCCCTCTTCTACTGTCCTCACTACTCTGCAGCACCACCTCATCTGTCTCCTACTACCTTTGTTCCTTCTATGCTGCCTCTGCCTCCTCTCTGCTGCCTCTGCTACTTGTCTTATGCTCTCTTTGTTTCATTTGCTCCTTGACTGATGCTATTCCTTACTTCTCCTTTTGTTTCCTCTGCTACCTCTCTGCTGCCTCTATAACTTGGGCTACTTCTTTTTGCTGCCCTGATTCTTTAAATGGCCCTGTCTCTGCTGCTCGACCCTCTCTACATCTTGACGCCTCTTTTGCTATTTCTCTACTTCTATGCTGCTCTCTTTGCCTTGTTTCTATTTTAGGTTGTCCTCCTTTGCCATATCTTTTGCCATCAATGACAACATTTCCAACAGTCTCCCCCTTTGGCATTGATGGCAACACATCCACCAATAATCCAATGCTTCCTCCAAGTCTTCCTCTGCCTAGCTTCTTTTAGAAGACCCTTTCTTCTATTACTTGATTTTCCTCCCCCTTTGACATCAATGGCAAAGGGTTGCACATTTCTCAGTGTTGATTCTGTCTTTTCATTTCCTCTCTCTGATTTGTGTTTAGACCACCTTCTTCTGACTTTGTACCCTACTGATCTAGACTGGTGTATAAGACTTGTTGAGAGAACACTTTGAGGATTATTGGACTTGAATATACACTGTAAATTGATACAATCCAAAGCACTAGCTCCTTTCACCTGTATAAAGCTGAAAGTGAAGATAATGACACTTCATAGAACACATTGTATCAGTTTTATCTAATCAGAGATGCATCATTGGATTAAACCTAAAATACTGAGAATGCTTCAAATATACTTCAGTTTCTAGTATTATCTTCATCAGAAATCCACATCTGTTGAGGAAGTTGTCGTTGGAGTATGTCTTCTTTTGTTATACACATCTGCAGTGCCAAACTTGTTCAATTATGATAATGATGCCAATATATCTTTTATTGATGTGGTACACCTTTCTTGCCTGTTGGTGATGATATGAGCTAGGATGCTGATAATGATATTACCCTTAATAGCCGAAGGCTATTGTTCCAGTTATGATCAATGAATCAACCAGAATTTGATTTGAGAAATCAAATCCCTTTATTGCTTGCATAATGTACTTTCAAAACCAAACCTTGAGGTTAGATGCATTCAATGTATTGGCCAATCTCACTTATTAACCATGCAATTTTCTTTATGACATAAGGGGGTTATGTATGTCAATGCTCAATCTTTCTTTAATGGTGAGATGTCAACAAATCATTTCTGCTGAAGTATGTTCTTGATGATTTAATGACAGAGTTTTGAGCTTCAACTGACCCAAATAATTATTCATACTTTTGATACTTAAACTTTCTTTTCATGCTGAATGCAAATAACGTTGGGAATACCACCTTGTTGTACTCTTGCCATAATCCTTTGATCATGAGGACCTGTACCCTACTGCTGCTACACTGATAACACTTGGTATTCTGTTGATAGGCATGCTGCTTGTACCAAATACCCACATTGATATTACCTTGATAAAATATGTAGATATTTCACTTTAGCTTGCACATTTACCCATAATTTAAGACATCCTTCATAAATTCTTCTATTGAGGTTTCTACTGTTCATAGCAACAATCATTAATATCTTCAATCTGATCTGGTCATCATTAGCTATTTTCTTATTATGTCATTCTGTTCAAAGGAATGTCACTGCATTTTCCTTTCTAAGACTGTTCCTGAATCATTGCTGCTTTAAAAATCAATTCAACAGTTCTAAAGTAAAGATCTTTGGGAAGGCATCTTCAATTTCTTTTCTATGAATCTTCATGGGTTGATTACTCAAGAATTTATTACTCACTTAACCGCATTTCTCCAAGGGGAATTTTCATAGATGAATGATGTCATGACATAATGATGATATGCACTTCTCTTACACATCCTTATGAATGTGATTCACTGTTAGTTCTACAAGTTCATGGCTGATGTTCTCTCTACTACCATGGTTGCTTGCTGCCTTCTCTTATTTCATCAATCTATCAGCTAAATAATCTTCTTCCACTATAGTTCTCTGTTAGAGGAAAATCCTTTCACTTCCTGATCTCATAGCTGTTCTCATTTCATGGAACTCTTCTTAGACTATTTTTTGTGGGGAATACATATGAACTGTTCTCCCCCTGAGATTCTGCTTCATATTTATCACTGGTTGGATATTTGCTTTGTTTTCTAGAGAAGCTCCCCCTGAGACTATGATGGATTTATTATTTTATTGATGTAATAGGCTCCCCCTTCCTCTTTTCCTTCAATACTTTATTGGGGTTCTTCATAATGTCTGCACTACTTTTAAATTCATAGTTTTGTTTGATTTTCTTTGTTTCCATCATCTGTCTAGATTTCTTTAGTATATATGGTAGTTTACAGTTCTTTTCTTTGTGGCCAAGATTGAGGCATACATAACATCTTGTTTTATCAAAGTACATTTGAGCTGATGTATAATAATCTGTTCCCCTTCTTGAATACATTTTACAATCAACAATTTTATGTCCAAAATTATTGCATGCATAACAGTAGCCATGGAAATGATTTGTGTACCTGGTGAAAGATTGCCTTTTCCATTTGCTTGCTTGAGGGGTTCTTCTCTTTTGATGCATCCTTTGCAGGTTGGACTGGATTGGCTTTGTCTTACAATATGCTGCATTATGTCCTGGTTTATGACAAGAGAAACATGTGCTATTTTTCATAGGAGAAAAGAACCTTCTTTGACATCTTCCAAATTTATTCATTTCATCCTCATGAGTGTATGAGCCTTTTTCTGCTGACTGTTTCATCCCTTCATTCTCTATCCTCTCATGTTGCTGCTTGTTTTTGTTTGTTTCTTTGCAACTCATGTTCCTGCTAGTTTCTGCTTCTGGATAAATTTGCTGAGCTGCTTCACTGTTCTTTACAACTTTTACAAAAATGATTTTCTTGTTATCTTCAACCTTGGACTTAATAGTTTCACCTTCATATCCTATCCCAGCCTTTATGAGAGGTGACCTTTGAGCCTTTAGAATCTGGTCCAACGGTCCAGAGCTTTTCATTGTAGGTGTACTCATTAATAGTTCTCTTTGGGCTTTTTATAAATTCTTTCTTAGGCTCACTACTTCTTCTTCCAATCTTTCACATTCTTGACTTTTCTCTCTCATTTGTTGCAGTAGAGTGTCTTCCACTTTCTTTTCTTTTTCAAGCTGTGTCTTCAGGCCAGTGATTTCTTTCTTATCTTCATATTCTTTCTCATCACATATTTGTACTAATTTCTTAAGATCTTTGTTTTCAATCTTCAATTTTTCTATTTCAGTGAAAGCAGTGTCAATATTGGCCTTTTCTTCAGCTGTAGTTTCTTCATGGTTCTTACCTCCATTGGCACTAGCAGGTACCTCATTTGATTGAACATTTTCTTTTTGACATGAAGTTTTCTTCTTCTTAATCCTCTTCTCCTTCTTGACAATGCAATCCTCAGTGTCTACTCCATGGATGAAATGAAATCTGTCCCAAATTTCTTTTGCAGAGTCTAGATCCATTATTAAATCAAGATCCTTATTATGAAGATTGTCATATATCACACACTTTGCCTTCGAATTCTGCTGTTGTTCTTGAAAAGAGGGAGAGACTGTGCAGTAACCATCAGATACAAGCTTCCATACTTCAGCTTCATAAGCCAATAACCCTGTTTTAACCTTATCTTTCCATTCAGGAAAGTTTTTTGTATTTAACTCAGGTACATTTTGATAGTCCATAACTTAACCAGATCTCCTTCAAGCTATTAGGCTTGCACCAAAGGAACCCGCTTTGATACCAATTTTTGAACCCTTAGTTAAACTGAGGGGGGGGGGGATGAATCAGTTTAACACATACATGGAATTTTAAAACTTTTCCCTTAAAACTTATTTACACCTTCATTTCATGATCAACATAATGTGTGAGCAGCAAGTATCAAGAAGATTTGTTAATGTAACAACAGTCTTAATATGTGAGCAACAAGTATTAAGAAGATTAGATAAACCACATCAACACATAGACATCATGCACAGAGACACCAGATATACGTGGAAACCCATAAAGGGAGAAAACCACATCTTATTATTGTTGTGATGCAAAGGCAAGCTCCAACTCCCTCTCACCACTGGTTTTCTGTAGGCACTGACCTACAGGAGGCTCCTACCTCAATTATGCAAGCTACAACTTTCAAGGAAGCTCCAACTCCCATCAATTTTCTGCAGGCACCAACCTATAGGAGGCTCCAACCTTAGTCAGCTACAACTAAAATTTTATCAAGCTACAACTTGATGTGGAAGCACCAACTCCCATCTATTTTCTGCAGGCACCAACCTACAGGAGGCTCCGACCTCAATTCAGCAAGCTACAACTTGCAAGGAAGCTACAACTCCCTTAAATTTTCTGCAGGCACCAACCTACAGGAGGCTCCAACCTCAGTCAGCTACAACTGACAGCTATCAAGCTTCAACTTGATAGGGAAGCTCCAACTTCCTCAATTTATCAAAAGAAATGTTTGCTGATTTACCTCAGATATCAACTCTGTTCTGTACCATCTTCCCTGCTGTGTATCAGTCTTCATATCTGCCTTATATCATTTCTAAATTTTCTCAGATTCACTATCATCTCCTCCTTCTTCTTTGCCTCACTTCTTCATTTCTGCGTTCTCTAACTTTTCACTGCATCTCATTTTGCTCCTCCTTCTTTATCTTCTCTGCCTCAATTTTCCAAACTCTTCATTCTCTCTTCTCACTCTCTCTAACCTCTTGCAGCTTTCTTATTTTCTTCAACTCTCTTCAATTATGCTGCACACTCTCTTCTTCTCTCACTCTAACCTCTTGCAGCTTTCTTATTTTCTTCAACTCTCTTCAATTCTGATGCACACTCTCTTCTTCTCTCACTCTATTTTCGTAACCTTCTCCCCTTGGATATTACCCTATTTTATACAAAATAGCTTCATGGTTGTTTGTATTTTACTGGGAATTTGAAATGGACAACCAAGTCTCTTTGCCTTCTGCCTTCTCATCTCTTTTATCTGCTCATTCAGAAAATATAACTATTTAACATTACAGTGGTATATTTGTTCTCTTCCGGAGACTTGCCAATGCATCACAACAATATAAATCAATCAAAACTTTTACATTCACATTTTCAGTTACATAAAGACAATTTTACTCAGCCCATTTTTTGGCTTTTGGCTTTGCTGGCTTTGTCTTTTCTGCTGCTATCAGGTAACTGTTCTGCTTTCTTATGCTCACTGTCTTTTGCACATTTTCCAATTTTATGTGCTTGTACACTTGTCAAATTCATTCCTGTGCATATTCTTGTTCACTATGATTGTGTGTCTGCTGTATATATATATAACTGCTGATCTGGCATTCTAATTAAATACCCCAAATAAAATAAGAGTCTGGCGTATATAAAAAATGCCTCTCCATTTGATTTCCCTGCGCTAGCAATTTGAATAAATGTATGTGGTAGCTTATCCATCCACGGTTAACAGCTCTGCTTTTAAAAACTCACAATACGCCTTATGTGTGGAAATTAAATTCCTATGTTTAATCACTATGGTAATAACCCACATATTACAAGCATACACGGGTGCTTTTCTTTTCCTTAACATCCTACGGTTATAACTCATAAAGTGGCAACTAATTGCGGAAGTTTCTTATTTCATAATCTATGGTTATGAAGCCATATTTTAAAACCCATCAAAATCTATTCTCACGCTGACTCATTTTAATTTCTCCCTTGGCTTTTATCACAACTTAATATAATAATGCTCCCAGCTTATCGTTCTCACATATATTCACAGCTTTATTGTTACATGCCAACCATAATATATATCAACATATATCGACATTTCCTCAAATCAAATGTTTTAAACCCTTAATCTATTTGCCGATGCGGTTAATCGCAACTGAACACTTCCGATTGTGATTGATGTATTTGTTCCGATGCGATTGTTGCCCTTGCGAAAGACCTGATGCAATAATCGCAATTGTATTCTTCCAATTGCGATTGGATTCTTTGTAATTTTCTCGATGCGATTGATCGAAATCACATCCTTCTATAGGATGTTCTGATGTTCTGCTTTTACTCCGATGCGATTGACCACTGTTCATTTAAATGTGCCGATGCAATTACTTCGATGCGATGCGATGCGACTACTCCGATTACGATTAATCGCAATCGCAACTTTTAGTTGCATGTTCCGATATTCCTATACTCCGATGCTCTGATGCGATTAGGCCAGAATTCAAACACATATTAATCATAGTTTATATGCCCAGCGGGTCCGGGCTTCAATCGCAATCGTAACTTTCTGTTCACATGATCCGCTGCCAACCTTTTTCCGATGCGATTGATGAAGGTCCCACCATATAAGGCTTTTCTTTTGATAGAACCTTTGGTTCTTTAGATCTCGCGCTACATATAAATGTATATGATTTGGACCTTTATATATAAAGCAAAATATATGTAGTGCGTTGCATATATATAAGCTTCCGCTTCAGTTCTAATGTATCCTCCAGCTTGGGTTGTGATTCTCGGAATTTTATGTGGGGGGTCCCACACTACATATAATGTTCTCCATCAATATTATATTAAGTCTTTGGATCAGTCTTAAGCCCATCACAAATATATGTAGTAATATAATCTTTTGGCCTCTAGAGTTTTTTTAACTCGCCTTCACTATTGCTTCGTAAGGTTCCGCTCCCTTTTGGCTCAGGGTTCCATTCAACGCTTCAACGTTTTATTGTAATTAAATCTGCCTATGACTGTGAACTGAACCAATCGAATTCACGACTCTGCTCTTGAATTACTTCTGGTCCACACCATTCATGAAGATGCCTTTTTGTTTTGTTTTATTCTTGGCTCACCTTATCACTCCACCATTCGATTGCCCATCGAGCCCATTCGTCAGTCCTCCATACGATATCTTCAATGATATCTCAAGGAGCTATCCCCAAACCTCATAGCTCTTACAAATTCCTCAATCTCAGATTCTCGCCCTTACATACTGAAGGAAATTCAAACCCACATTTTGTTCAAACAATTTGATTCGAACTTTTCGGTGCTTCTGTGCAACACTGTCCCTTTCGATCAACCTTCCTTTCACACATATTAAGTCTTTACCACAGGGTTTTAGTGTTCAATCAAATTCTATGCCATAGAAACTCAATTAATGAATAATTGTTCAATAATTCATCTGAAAACTGTATTAAACCCCTGTATTAAGCTCCTTCAGGCCCTTCCAATCTTCACTGCTCTATCTCTCCAGTTTTGCTATTAAATGGTCCTCTTCTACTGTCCTCACTACTCTGCAGCACCACCTCATCTGTCTCCTGCCGCCTTTGTTCCTTCTATGCTGCCTCTGCCTCCTCTCTACTGCCTCTGCTACTTGTCTTATGCTCTCTTTGTTTCATCTTCTCCTTGACTTATGCTATTCCTTACTTCTCCTTTTGTTGCCTATACTACCTCTCTTCTGCCTCTATAACGTGGGCTGCTTCTTTTTGCTGCCCTGCTTCTTTAAATGGCCCTGTCTCTGCTGCTCGACCCTCTCTACATCTTGACGCCTCTTTTGATATTTCTCTACTTATATGCTTCTCTCTTTGCCTTGTTGCTATTTCAGGTGTTCCTCCTTTGCCATCTCCTTTGCCATCAATGAAAACATTTCCTACATAAACATTTCTCGTCTTTCACACTTTATTTATTTTATTACTTTATGCTAAGTGGAATTTTATCAACATTTATATCACCATGACTGGAAGAGGGATCCCGACTTATTTTACAAGTAAGAGAGGTTGTTCCTTGTTTTTCAAAGGCTCTTATATATACACTTTTGAAATTACTAAGCTCACTTATGTTTTTCCTCCTTTCCCTTCTCTACTCGACTGAGTTGACACTCTAAAACCAATCAATATAAAATATGACTCGAGAAAAGAAGATCCCAATATTTATATTAGCATCATAGATTCGCTTGAGCTTTCAATTAGGATGATAGATATTTTCCGTACATGCATCATTGACCTTAAGAGATATTTAGGCCCAAACAAAAAATAGGACCAAAGGTAAGCCAAGCATTTCCAGTCGTTACAGTTTCCCTTTCGATTTTTTGCCACATTACAATAGAGCCAAACATTAAAACTTTCATACATGGTCTTATTAAAACAAAACATGACAAATGACATGAAATAAAGGGACATAACAGAAAAGATATACAATAAGAAATCAAAGTAAAGACTAGTAAAGGGCATGCAGAGAAAAAAACTCAAATAAAGGAAAATGCATAATGCAAGGAAATAAGTGAAAGATTAAAAACCAAGGGAAAATGAAATTGAGGTATGGAAATAATTTGTAAACAATGGAAGGAAATGCAAATAATCAAGAATAAACCTAAACCCTTATGTATATAACTAGAAGGTCGGGATGTGAAGTCAAATTTTGAATGCAACCATTTAAGTTGTTCCTGACCTGCAAGTAGAAAGATATAAGTGCTTATAAATATTATGAAACAATGTGTAGAAATAAATATGTCTTCTTGAATAATTTGCACAAAAAATTGAAGGTATTACCTATTGGTAGAAAATTTTGCCATAATAGCTAGCTTTAACCAATCTACAATTTTACCTTGTTGATTAGGACAATGATCATACAAAGATTGAAGGTTTCTTGTGAATGTACATTGATCTTGTTTTCAGCCTTAAAAAACATCAAGAAAGATTAAAACTTATCATTGAAAAGGAAGCTTGCAATATAAGATTCTTCTAGCCAACCATAATTCGATCATGGTATCCAAAAAATCCAATTTGAAAACCCTGAAATTCTTGGGAAAATGAACTACCAATTAGTGTAATTGAGTCATGGGGAGAATCATGAAAGGGAAATTTGACCCAATCTTGTTCAAAATCCTTTTCAAGATTTTGAGGACTTGACATAACCATCAATAAAAGCTACAATGTCTACACTATCTGACAAGTATATGAACAATGAAATGATGAATCATAAATATCAGTGGGCTCGAGAAAATCAACTAATGTAAAGCAACTATCATCAAATGTGTCATTGGGAAAATGATTAATTGAGTGACAATTGTTAGAACCAATGTTATGATCAAATTGGTATATTAAAATATAATATTCTCGATTCTCTATTGGTTCTCTTTGTATCGAGTTACACACTAAACCATGAACATAAAATCTTAGGTGATTAAAAATAATTGATGGCATCGTAAATCTGGGAAACAAATTAGAATACCAAGATGAAAAAAATTTGAAGCATACGTTCATATCAATATGAGAAATTAGTTTTTCATCACATAGCCTTTGCTCCGCTAGATGATTCAAGCATTGGATGACACTGAAAATGATTGATTGTGCCAAAAAAATGATTGACTTCATAACATACACTACAAAGATAAGAAAGTGATTATTCATTGAAGATTTTGATAGGAAAGAATGTTTTAGCCAATGATAATATATGTCTTGATAGTTAAAACGATAGGATTCAAAGATGTGTACATATGAAAAAGATATGCATTCCAACCATGGATTTGATATAAGAGGTTTGCATGCAAACATATTAATCGAAATAGAATATTCTATTTGATCAGAAACTATATCTTGAGGGATAAGATAATTAACTTGAAAATGTTTAATATCCTTCATGAGTGAGCTTACATCTAGTGAAATAATGTTGAGGAAAGAATCAAGTGAGAATATCCAGATCTGACCTGGTTCATAGACCTCATCAGGATTGCGAGAACTTGACATAACCATCAACAGGGGCTGAAGTTTCTTGACTTCCTGAGAAGTCCCTGAACCTTCAATGTTGAATGATTAAATTTTGAGGGTATGATTAGATAAACATTTATGTGAAGGAAACTGTCATCAATTATTTCAATAATATTATTATGAATCATATGGAAGCTATTGGAATCAAAAGTTTCATCAGATGACTCAACATCACCAAATAAATTACCCAGAATGTAAGAAATATTTTCAATGATTACCATATCATGTTATTCATCATGGGAAGACTCACCACCTTGTGTGTAATTTATATCCGATTCATCATAATGTGAATGATAAGGATATGATATGTCGCTTGATTCATTACACACATCTCAACACGAGGGCCGGTGAGTTGAGGAAGAGATTCTTGAGAGAAACTCTTCTATGATCAGATAAGATTCTAGATTAAAGCTTTAAAAATCCAAGTCTTCTTGTGGAAAAAAGAGATCATCCAATGTACTTGGGAACTAATTACCACATATATCAACAAAGTCATTGGTGGAAGGGTGATGGTTGTCCAAGCCTTCATCTTGGTTACGATATTTTGTTTCATCCAACTGATTGCTAAGATAAAATATCCTTAATTAGACAAGAATGTAGAAACTTCATCTTGACATAGAGTAATTTGAAAAAGGGAAGAAATATAGAACATGTATTCACTCTTTTTCACCTCTACTTATGTAATGTGACCACCTTATACTTGATCACCATTTGAGCCAGTAACATGAGAATCAAGAGTATCTGGTGAAATGGCGATGGAGCATATTGATCAAACGAATCAAGGTACAATAGGTTGTGATATGTAAATGATAGAGGATGACAAGTGTCCCTTTAAGAAACAACAATTTTTATCATATCAGATTCAAGATTTGAATTATGCAGATTAATGGCACCTCAAGGAATCAAGGGATCAATCTTCACCTCAAGCTCCTTGGATTTATTATAACACTCAATGCTTTCTTAGATAAGGTCTTGACCATGGGAAGAAAATGAAGGTGATATAAGTGGATTAGAAATTTGATTTTCAAATTTCTCAACTTCAACAACAACACCAAAGACTACCTTGTTTGTTAATGGAAAGGGAGGAGGAGAAGGGACAAACATGGTAGTAGGTTCCTCCTCTAGGTATTTGAGGTGTCTCATGATCAATATAAGTTGGAAGAGAAAAATCAAATAGGGATTCAAACTCAAATTGTTTCAAGGAGATTAGAATCTAATACTGAAACTTCTAACTCATGAGATCCCAATCCACATATTCCTTCGAAAATTCATAGCAAAGGTGAAGAAATTGGTTAATAAAAGCCTTTAATTATTCATTAGGTTCCATTATAAGATGATTAATAATTTTATATACATCTTGATAATCATACATGTCAAAAGCTTCCTGAGTCTCTTTAATATGTTTCTCAAATGAATGAATAGAAGTACCTGGTAATTTATGACACTGATGCTTAGCATGATCTTCAAGCATGAGGGTGAATAGTGTGGCCATAAAATCCTTACAATTTATTCCATAAGAAATACAGAAATAAGAAAATTGAATCATATGTCCAAGCATAGTTAGTTTTCCCTCACCATCGAATTTAAACTGAGACAAGTGATGAAAATTTTTTGTGGGGATTGTAAGATCAATTTCTTTGGAAAAATATCTAAGGAATATGATTTGGGAATGAGCCATTTCAAGTGAATATTCAAAATAGACTCAACCTACTCAACTCTTCATCTTCCCTCCTTCTATCACCACTTGTTGACAGTGTTGGAAGTCCGCCAATACAGGGGGTCTCCTTGGTATGAAGTCCCAATTAGACCTCACGTCATTTGGAGTAGGAGCCCCATTTGGATAATAGGCCTCGCCACCATTTAATCTTAGATATTTTCCTTGCTAAAATTATCAATAGAATATATCATACACAAACTTTGAGATAAGCAATTAAGTTGACACTGTGAAGCATACAATTGAAATGTATATAAGGTTCTTCCACGAACATAGTAGAAAGAGTGATCCTTTAAGAGAAAAGTAATAGTACTATTCTAGTAAAGAAAATGGGAGTATATAAAGAATCATTAGTTAACTTGAAAATATTTCACAAGGTAACAATGATCATAAAACAACTAACAATGCACATTCAACAATATGTGTACCAAATCCAACAAAATAGTTCAATTTATTTAGTATGTATGAACAAAAACATATACTGCAAACATTACAAGAATAGTATTACAACATCCACGATACATGCATGCAAGTGTGTCAGCTCTAAGAGCTTCAAATATTAAGTGAAATTTCCAAGATACATAATTACAACGATGTAACACTAACCAAATATTGGAACATTATGCCACCACTTTCTCCTCAAAATAATGATCTTCTCTCCTATGCCTAGCTTGAGAAGCCAAGGTGAAAAGTGTTTTTCTTGAGATATGAGGGTTTATTGATAACAAATGATGTGACTCTCCACCTCCCATATGACTCTTTATCTCTCGCACGACTCTTGAGCTCCCATATGACTTTTGAGCTTATATGTGACCTTTGAGCTCCTACATGAATCTAGGAATTCCTAGTGACTTTCCACATTCAATGTGTAACCCTTGGACTTCCACACACTTTAAATTTTATCATTTTTTGGAAATACAAAAGTACATTCCACAAATTGTGGCAAGATACATGGACAACGTAAGAATTTTGTGATGCCACTTTGAGAAGCCATAATTTGGCGATTGTGACATGAGACTTCAATGTAGTGTATCAATGCCAATTTCTTCTCTTTATTGCTATGAATTTAGTTATTCATGATAGGTCTAACTCGTATTTCATCTTCACCCTCTAAAGGGTCTGGATAAGTATTGGAACCTTCTAATTCAACATGAATTTCCATCTCTCCATTGTGATCCAATATTCCTTTACTCCTGCACGATAACACCTTTGTGTCTTGTTTCCATAATTGTATTTTTGAAACATCTTCTTGATGACCTCCTTGAGAATCATCTTGTCGTGATAGGATGACATCACCTACAAATGAAGTTCATTCATGACAAGACACCATCAATATAGAAATCACCTAGTCTATCTTTGATTTTCTCATGCAATATACTAACTGTGATGGGACAATGTGAAAGGGATGAGATAGAGGCATTATTGGGTGAAATGTGCAGGGTTAGGAGGAAAGGATGGAAGGTGTAGGATTTGGAAGTGTGTAGTGGAAAGAGAGAGAGACAAGGTTTTGCACAAGTGGGAAAGTCTAGGAGACAGGGATGGAAAGTTTGGACACTGTGATTGCACAATGCACAATTATTGAGGATGCCGCTCTAGGGATTGTATAGGTCACCAATGCAAGGGCCAATTAATGACCATACTATCCACTTATATTATGTAATGCAAAATGGAGGAAAATTTGATTAAGGAATTATGTAGAGGGAAAGTGTAAGCAGCAAGAAGTTGGGTCACTGTGCCCTAGAAATTATCAATGCATAATGAAGGGTGGGAGGCCTTCGTATTGTGCAAGTTTCCATTGTAAGGATCTAAATGATGCCTCATTGTTAACTAGGATTGATCAATGCATAAAACAAGGCATGGATGATCAAGGCTTTTGATAACAAGAAAGTGGAAAAAACAAGGGGTGGGTGATTGTCCTATAGGAATACACAATGTGCAATGTGAAGGGAGGTTATCCTCAAGATGGGAACACTGCGTAGGTCTAGGATAGTAAGCGTCGCATCACTGAGGCTTAATAATGCACAAAATTTTCATCATTTGGATGGAATTTGAATGTGCTCATGACCCATGCAAGATGTGAGGGAAATAATTAACTCCAAAATTGAATAAGCGTGGTCAATTAGTCAAGAGAGTAAGAGCATATAACATGTCTTGAGCATGATCACACACAAATGCACAACCAATACATAGTACCCAAAACCAACACGCACATAGTGAAATGACATTAAAGCGACACTTATCTCCAAGTATGACGGATGCACTCCTTTATGACACTAGTGTTGACTGCAATAAAAAGATGTGCTATTCTATGGGATAGAATCCAACACATGTTCTTATGATATAGAGAATTAACTAGTGTAAGGGAGTGCACATGAGCTGCCTATATAAGGTGTGCCAAGGTGATCTTAGGATATGTGAAATCAAGTGAAAGCAACACATGAAAGATTGAAAGCGACACATGTGAAAGAAAAAGAAAACACAAATAGCACATAAAACAATGAAGGAAAGAAAAAGAGACACTTGCAAAAGATAGAGTAATAAAAAATGAAACATTCAAGAGAAAAGGAAAGAAAAAGTGACACCTTCAAAAGCATAAGCGATAATTAAGAAGCTCACCTAGAAGATGGTACATTTGCAACCAAGAATTCTTCTTATTCTCTAAGAACGGATTGAGCTCCAAAAAAAATAATGAATGTGAGAATGAGCTCTAAACTGGACTCTTTATGTAGGGAGAGAAAACATGCAATTACGGTTAAGGTTTGTGAGTGTTCTTAATGCATGTCGAGAAACTAGGGGTCAGGAGTGAATTGACTGACACTACGAGGTTTGAAAGTACTGAATTAAGGAAGTATAGTCTCACTATCAATGAGTGTGCAATAAATATTTTCAGAGGATTCCCTCACACTGTCAAATGGAATTGCATAATAAATATCATCGGGAACCACACAACCACTATTGGTAAGGATTGTGCAGTCGCTATCTTAAGGAACCACACAATCATTGCTGATAGGTATTGTGCAGTGTATATCACGGGAAACTGTGCAATCATTGTTGGCAAGGACTACACAATCACTGTGAGCAAGTATTGCACAATGATTGTGAGAAAGGATTGTGCAACACTGTCACTATGAAGTCTACTTAGATTATCTTGAAAGTGTGCTTTTGAAGACATCAAGAGCTAGGCATGTGAAAGCTAGTGGTTGGGACACTTAGCATTCCTAAAGGAAAACTTAAAAACTTAAAAAACATGATCGAGCATGACCTTAATAGCTTAAAACGAAAGATGATATGGTCATAAGGAGGCCCCAAAATTTGAAGGTAGGAATATTTTAAGGAGACACCATGATTGTAGGATATTTCATGTTGTTACAAATATGGTATGTAGTCATCTTGTGTAATCAAATAAACATGTAATTATTCTTCCTAATTAATGAAGGATTCCAATCTCAACGATGAATTTAACTAACTTGCAATAGATCTCAAAAAATAACTTCCTTTCATATCTCATCTTGTATGGTGCTGAAGTTGGTAGAAATGGCCTTAAGAGCCATGCCTTTCTCTTAGTTTTTTCCTTGGTGTAATTTATGCTCTGATGGAACCCATTTGTTTTCTTATGGAATGGAACAATACTTCCGAGAGTCTCAAACTTAAGAAATTTTTGTGTTCCGGAAGATACTCTAATCCAAGGAAATTTCCCCAAATTCCCTTTGTTTGTCCTTTAGTTTTCAAGAGTGCTATAGAAATATGGTGAATCCAGGAATCCGAGGAATTTAGGAGTAACATGGGTGCATACAAACATGAAGACACTGATACATCTAGGGTAAGATTACTTTGAAGCACGGTTGGATATTTGAAAATCTAGGAATTTGGGTGTGGCAAGGGTAGACACCTCTTTGAAGGCCTGGATATGCCATAAATTAGATACAATGTGGAGAACTAGATGATATTCAGTGGGTTCTATACCAAATGTGGTGCACAAAATATGGATCCAAATTACCATGGAGAGGAATTGGATCTAGGGAACCTATAATACGAGGGTGAAACATGAGCACATACTCTTGTGATGACCAAATAACCATTGGAGAAAAATTACTTTTAAGTGAAATTGGGATCCATACATCCAGGGTTCGAGGAGGTGAAAAGATAATTCAATGTTGAATGCCTAGATTAGTCGTAAAATGGATACAACAAGAAATTGTTGCAAACATGAAGGGGGCATGATTAGTGGGACCCATGCACTAGAGTTGACATGGAAAGTGCCATAGGGGCATGGTAGTGGCCACACGAATGTCGAGTAGGGAGTCCAATGATGTTGTGGAATTGCATTATGTTGACATAGTAGTTCCATGTGGAATACACATGGGTACCACTTGGAAATATTATGATGGTATGGCGCCTTGACACTACCCATTTCTCACTACTCCTTTCCTTTATTCATCACTAAATTCCATGAGCGGTGAAAACCCCAGGAAACATGACCCGGATGTGGATACCAACCCCTTTATAATTACTTTTTGAGTTGAAAACGAGGCCACGTGGGCACCACGTGATTTTAATTCCACCCACCACCTACAACTCATTTGTAGTATTCAACCCTTTAAGGTTCGCTGATGGTAGTAGTGGTGGAATAATGGTGGTGAAGCAATGATGACTATTAGTGGGAAAATTTCCATCTGTTGGGACCATAAACTGAAAAAACCACCTTCATTATCAAGTGACTTCCTTTCTTTGGTTTGATCATGGATTATGTAGGATCGATGATTTTTGGGGGTTCACCTCCTTTCTAAGGTTGTCTTATCTAATTGATCAAACTTTAGGAAGGTATAAATTTCAATATGGGAGATAGAATTTTCATATTGTGTTATAATTGATGATAAAATGATGTCATTGATGTCAAAGGGGATGTCTAAGACAACAATAGTATCATCCATAATTTGTGATGCCACTTTGAGAAGCCATAATTTGGCGATTGTGACATGAGACTTTAATGTAGTGTATTAATTCCAATTTCTTATCTTTATTTCTATGCCTTTAGTTATTCATGATAGGTCTAACTTGTATTTCATCTTCACCCTCTAAAGGGTCTGGATAAGTATTGGAACCTTCTAATTCAACATGAATTTCCATCTCTCCATTGTGATCCAATATTCCTTTACTCCTGCATGATAACACCTTTGTGTCTTGTCTCCACAATTTTCTTTTTGAAACCTCTTCTTGATGACCTCCTTGAGAATCATCTTGTCATGATAGGATGACATCACCTACAAATGAAGTTCACTTATGACAAGACAACATCAATATATAAATCACCTAGTCTATCTTTGATTTGCTCATGCAATATGCTAACTGTGATGGGACAACGTGAAAGGGATGAGATAGAGGCATTCTTAGGTGAAATGTGCAGGGTCAAGAGGAAAGAATGGAAGGTGTAGGATCTGGAAGTGCATAGTGGAAAGAGAGAGAGACAAGTTTTTGCGCAGTGGGAAATTCTAAGAGACAAGGATGGAAAGTTTGGGCACTGTGGCTGCGCAATGAAAAATTATTGAGGATGAGGCTCTGGGGATTACATAGGTCACCAATGCAAGAGCCAATTAATGACCATACTATCCACTTAGATTATGTAATGAAAAATGGAGGAAAATTTGATTAAGGAATTATGTAGAGGGAAAGTGTAAGTAGCAAGAAGTTGGGTCACTGTGCCCTAGAAATTATCAATGCATAATGAAGGGTGGGAGGCCTTCGTATTGTGCAAGTTTCCATTATAAGGATCTAAATGATACCTCATTTTTAACTAGGACTGATCAATGCATAAAACAAGGCATGGATGGTCAAGGCTTTGCATAACAAGAAAGTGGAAAAAACAAATGACTGTCCTATAGGAATGCACAATGCACAATGTGAAGGGAGGTTGTCCTCAAGATTGGAACACTGCATAGGTCTAGGATAGCAAGCATCACATCATTGAGGCTTAATAATGCACAACATTTTCATCATTTGGATGGAAGTTGAATGTGCTCATGAATTGTCCAAGATGTAAGGGAAGAATTAACTCCAAAATTGAATAAGTGTGGTCAATTAGTCAAGAGAGTAAGAGCATATAACAGGTCTAGAGCATGATCACACACACATTCATAACCAATACATAGTACCCAAAACCAACACACACATAGTGAAATGACATTAAAGCGACACTTATCTCCAAGTATGACGGATGCACTCCTTTATGACACCAGTGTTGACTGCAATAAAAAGATGCGCTATTCTATGGGAGAGAATCCAACACATGTTCTTATGATATATAGAATTAACTAGTGCAAGGGAGTACACATGAGACACTTATATAAGGTGTGCCAAGGTGCTCTTAGGATATGTGAAATCAAGTGAAAGCAACACATGCAAGAGTGAAAGAGACACATGTGAAAGAAAAAGAAAACACAAACGACACATACAATAATGAAAGAAAGAAAAAGAGACACTTACAAAAGATAGAGTAAGAAAAAATGACACATACAAAAGAAAAGGAAAGAAAAAGTGACACTTTCAAAAGAAAAAGTGATAATTAAGAAGCTCACCCAGAATATGATACATTTGCAACCAAGAATGCTTCTTATTCTCTAAGAACGGATTAAGCTCCAAAAAAAATAATGAATGTGAGAATGAGCTCTGAACTTGACTCTTTATGTAGGCAGAACAAACTTGCAATTACAGTTAAGGTTTGTGAGTGTTCTTAATGCATGTCGGGAAACTAGGAGCGAGGAGTGAATTGAATGACACTACAAGGTTTTAAAGTACTGACTTAAGGACGTACAATCTCACTGTCAATGAGTGTGAAATAAATATCTACAGAGGATTCCCTCACACTGTCAAATGGAATTGCGTAATAAATATCATAGGAAACCACACAATCACTGTTGGTAAGGATTGTGCAGTCGCTATCTTAAGGAACCACAAAATCATTGTTGATAGGTATTGTGCAGTGTATATCACCGGAAACTGTGCAATCATTGTTGGTAAGGACCACACAATTACTGTGAGCAAGTATTGCACAATGATTGTGAGAAAGGATTGCGCAACACTGTCACTATGAAGTCTACTTAGATTATCTTGAAAGTGCGCTTTTGAAGACATCAAGAGCTAGGCATGTGAAAGCTAGTAGTTGGGACACTTAGCATTTCTAAAGGAAAACTTAAAAAATTAAAAAAGATGACTGAGCATGACCTTAATAGCTTAAAACGAAAGATGATATGGTCATAAGGAGGCCCCAAAATTTGAAGGTAGGAATATTTGAAGGAGACACCATGATTGTAGGATATTTCATGTTGTTACAAATATGGTATGTAGTCATATTGTGTAATCAAATAAACATGTAATTATTCTTGCTAATTAATGGAGGAATCCTATCTCAATGATGAATTTAACTAACTTGCAATAGATCTCAAAAAATAACTTCCTTTCATATCTCATCTTGTATGGTGTTGAAGTTGGTAGAAATGGCCTTAAGAGCCATGCCTTTCTCTTAGTTTTTTCCTTGGTGTAATTTATGCTCTGATGGAACCCATTTATTTTCTTATGGAATGGAACAATATTTCTGAGAGTATTTTATTTGGCCCTAGTCTCAAACTTAAGAAATTTTTTTGTTATGGAAGATACTCTAGTCCAAGGAAATTTCCCCAAATTCCCTTTGTTTGTCCTTTAGTTTTCAAAAGTGCTATAGAAATATGGTGAATCTCGGCATTCGAGGAATATAGGAGTAACAAGAGTGCATACAAACATGAAGACACTGATACATCTAGGGTAAGATTACTTTGAAGCATGGTTGGATATTTGAAAATCCAGGAATTTGGGTGTGGCAAGGGTAGACACCTCTTTGAAGGCCTGGATATGCCATAAATTAGATACAATGTGGAGAACTAGATGATATTCAGTGGGTTCTATACCGAATGTGGTGCGCAAAATATGGATCCAAATTACCATGGAGAGGAATTGGATCTAGGGAACCTAGAATATGAGGGTGACACGAGCACATACTCTTGTGATGACCAGATAACCATTGGAGCCAAATTAATTTTAAGTGCAATTGGGATCCATAGATCCAAGGGTTCGAGGAGGTGAAAAGATAATACAATGTTGAATGCCTAGATCAGTCGTAAATGGATACAACAGGAAATTGTTGCAAAGATGAAGGGGGCAGGACTAGTGGGACCCATGCACTAGAGTTGACATGGAAAGTGCCATAGGGGCATGGTAGTGGCCACACGAATGTCGTGTAGGGAGTCCAATGATGATGTGGACTTGCATTATGTTGACATAACAATTCCATGTGAAATACACATGGGTACCACTTGGAAATATTATGATGGTATGGAGCCTTGACACTACCCATTGCTCACTACTCCTTTCCTTTATTCATCACTAAATTCCATGAGCAGTGAAAACCTAGGAAACATGACCCGGATGTGGATACCAACCCCTTTATAATTACTTTTTGAGTTGAAAACGAGGCCACGTGGGCACCACGTGATTTTATTTCCACCCACCACCTACAATTCATTTGTAGTATTCAACCCTTTAAGGTTCGCTGATGGTAGTAGTGGTGGAATAATGGTGGTGAAGCAATGATGACTATTAGTGGGAAAATTGCCATCTTTTGGGACCATAAAATGACAAAACCACCTTAATTATCAAGTGACTTCCTTTCTTTTGTTTGATCATGGATTCTGTAGGATTGATGATTTTTGGGGGTTCACCTTATTTTGAAGGTTGTCTTATCTAATTGATCAAACTTCAGGAAGGTATAAATTTCAATATGGGAGATAAAATTTTCATATTGTGTTATCATTGATGATAAAATAGTATCATCCATATGCAGTAGCATACTCTGTGAGCAATATGACAGCCAAGGCTCCTATAAGAGACTCATTAAGTGAAGTTAAAGGTAATTGAAGTTATTTTAGTTTTTGATGTAGTTATGATGTCCTAATGATCATATAAACTTCATGGTTTCATAGATATTGTCAATAAATTTCCAACAATATATCCTTCTTAGTTAAACTCGTCTTGGATGAGAATTTCTAGTCAATTTAAGTTTCAGTACTAATTAAGGAACCAAAACTTTAGGGAAAAACCCAAAATATCAAATGCGTTGACAAGTTTGCATTTTCAGAGTGGATCCACCATTGGCAGATAAATATATGGCCTCAAGCATGAAATCATGTGCATTTTTTAATATTTTAAAGTTTTGTGCAAATCTTAGGCCAATCAACTACAACCACAACATTTCAATAGATGAACGATGTTAAATTTACACAATGTTTAACCAAGTTTATTGACCCAACCAAATGATGACACATGGAATAATTTCACATGATGGTGACATGGAAATGTTGGATTGATGACACATGAAACTATTGCATAGTCATCAAGACAATCAACATGTTATGTCAAAAGATGACGTGTTTCCACCAAAGGCTTCGACATGGCAGTGTGATTTGGCACACTTGATTGGTGGAAAGTACGAAAAAAGGTGACATATGAAACCCCTCGTGGGATTCCACATGGCAAGATGACTTCATGATTATGTCATCATGCAGATGACCAGTGACCCTTAGGTCACATGGTCATATGTAGCCAAAATAAAGAGGTGTTAATGTTAGTGCAATTCTTGGTTATATGGAACATTGAGAAGGGTGACAAGGTCAACCTTGCCCATTTTTCAATGGATAAACTTCTAGCTTGTAAGGCCAAAATGACGTGGCCAATGGTCGGCTTGACCCAAACCCTATGAAAACTTGAATACTATATATATAAGGGCTCATACATCGCTCAATCATATACACAATCATTCGAACAAGAATACATAAATATATGTTCTGTAGTAGAGTTCGAGAAGTTTCATTGAGGAGGAGTTTGTTTGGTTATTGGTTATGGTTATGGTTGTGCAAGGTTGAATGTTTGAGGTCTGGTGATGACTGTATTCTATTGGTAGAACCTATAGCCATAACATTGTCCATGATGGAATGGTATGGACCCACACACACACGAACACACACACACCCACATACACACACACACTCACACACTCTCTTACACACACACACACACACACACACACACACACACACACACACACACACACACACACATATGGGCATCATCAATTATATTGCATCAAACTATGAAGGATGGTTCGTATGAGAGGCTTCCAGAAAATCCATGATGGCTTTGTCCATGTATATATATGGGAAATGTTGACTTAGTTACAACGATCCATGAAGGAATATTCATGTGAGATTTTTCCATTAAAGCCACGGTGGTTGTGTATCTATCCACATATATAATAGGACAATGTCAATATAAGCCACGAAGGCTTGTGTGCATATACATATGGATCGACATGGAACCCATGGGTAAGGTTTGATATGGTAATGATATTTATTTGTTTGGAGTTATAATTCTTATAATAAAGTAATTACCAAGCATAAAATTACAAGCAACACTGAGGCACCTTAGTTGGTAAGATGTGTGCATTTTATAAACGAGGTCATAGGTTCAACCCCTATGAGGTGACAAGTTAGTTCATATTTCTATTTTTAAATATGTTTGTTATTTTTTCACATGGATAACACACTGGTGGTGTAAAAATTGTAGCACTTACGCCATATTTTGGGATTCTATCTATAATTCGCAGAAAGGGGAAAATTTCAACAAACTTGATTTAAAGTATAATTTTTATATGGTTATTTTGGGTTTTTGAGGTCATTATTTGTCCAAATTGAGTTCTGGAAGAATTTGGATGATCCGGGCTTAGAGATGAATCTAACTAGAGATGTGTGATTTCCTTTTGAAACTTATTTGATGAGCATAATCCATTTTGTATGTTTTGAGGTGCTATGAGCAAGTTGTAGCATTTTTTAATGCATAGGGAAAATAAGTTTCAAGAAGGGGATTCACTGACCATGTTAATGAACTTGTAGAAGCAGAGTATGGGAAGCAACATGAGATCTAGTGAAAATTGATTATATAACAATTTTTGGCAGTATTTATGACATTGGTTGCATTATGGCAAGATATGACAATGAATGTAGTGATAATGGTGTCAGTGATCATGGAATATGCAATGACATAGATTACAAGTTGCATATTTTACTTATAATTTAATGATATATGATGATAGTGGATCCAATTTGAAAATGATATGAAATAAAGGTACAAAACGAAATTGAAGTAGGATGTTGGTGCCTCCACCGAGATTGAATCCTCAATCATTTTGGATCCTAGAGCAGCTTAGAGTCTACTCATTTTCAAGTTTGGAGCCTTAATCAGGTTGGATCCTAGAGCAGGTTGGAGTCCACTTATCATCGAGGTTGGAGCCTCAATCAATTTGTAGCCTAGAATGAGTGGCTACTTTCATTATTTAGATTTTGGTGCTTCAAACAGGTTGTAGCTTAGTGCAAGTGGAAAAATAAATTTCTTAGGGGTAGTTGCCTATAGTAGGCCATATCTTATAAATCTATGTAATTAATTGAAGATAAAAAAGAAGAAGGATTTGTGGTTTTATCCCATATGGGTTTCCTTGTAAAAATATTGTGTCTCTTGTGATGTGATGGTATCTTTATGATGCATTAATATTTTTGATGATTTGATGATTATCTTATGATTCAATGCTACATGATTGATTGATTACAAAAAATTATGAAATGATAAAATTTCTCTCACACTGATTCACCCCCCTATTAGTGTGACCTTTGAGCCAAAAAGTGGTATGAGAGTAGGTCATCTTCAGAAAAAATTAACTACTATAAGATGGATCAAAGGAATATGGAATCATATGTAACATCTGATATTCTTCTAGAATTTTAGTTGGACGAGGTTCAAATAAAGAATGAAATCTTGGAAAAGTAGCTTGATGACGTTTAAAACCAACTGTAAGAAACATAAAAGAAACTAGAGATGAATTACACAATTTCCCATCTCAAGAAATATGTACATGCAACAAGGAATTCAACTATGGAAATCCAGGAAGATGCTCAAACCAAAACACGTATAAAAAATTGAATCTGCAGGTACCAAAAATTATTTTATGGTTATTATTTTCTATGTTTTGCATTTAGTCATAAGGAAATTGATTATGATTATGGGAGAATTATTTTACAAAGTCACATCGAATGCTTTATATGTCATAACATTGAACACAATTCCAAGGATTGTAAACTAAATCAAATTTGGGAAAGGAGTTCCCTCATAGTATGGAAAAGGAAGGAAGAAGTGTGTGGCCTCGTACTATATGCCCAGAATCAAGAGAAAAAATGGTATGTGAATAATGGTTGTTGAAGACACGTGATAGGGGATTAGATAAAATTAATCAACATCAAGGGAATGGATAAAGGTAAAGTAAATTTTGGAAACAATGCATCTAGATGCATTATAGGAAAATGAAAAGTTAGCATTGAAAATGGAAGAACCAAATCACATGATGTGCTATATATAAAATGATTGAAACATAATTTGTTGAGCGCTAGTCAAATGTGTGATCAAGGTTTTGATGTAATATTCAACTCCAAAAAATGTGAAATCAAGAGTGCAAATATTGGTAAGTTGGTAGCAAGAGTTACTAGAACAAAGGGAAACACATATATACTAGATCAATCAAGCATTGAAAAATGTTATGTTGTAAAATTAGATGAAAGTTGGTTGTGGCATAAAATATTGGGACATATCTATTTCGACAACATGGTGAAGATTAGAAGAGCATAAGTTATCAAAAATACACCTAGGATTTTGAAACATCAAGATAAAGTGTGCAAAGCATGTTAATATTGGAAGAAAACCGAAGTCTTCTTTAAAAAAGAGAGCATTCAATATCCTTACCATTGTAAATTATTCACATATATCTTCACAGACCAAAAAGGACATGCACTCTAAAAGGTGAGAGATATTTTATGCTATTTGTTGATGATTTTACAAGAATTACATGGGTTATATTTCTTAAACAAAAACATGAAGCATTTGAAATTTTTTAAGAATTCAAAGCACTTGTAGAAAATAAAATGTAATTGAAGATTAAATGCTTAAGGACATATAAAGGGTGATAATTTACCTCCCACAAATTCAATAAATTATGCAAACATCATCGCATTAGAAGACACTTCGCTATCGTAAGAACACCTTAGCAGAATGGTGTGGTTGAAAGGAAAAATAAAACAATTTAGGATATGGAAATGACTCTTCTTTTTGAAGCTCAATTGTCATATCGATTATAGGGAGAAGAAATAGATACGAATGTGTATACTTTGAACAAGGCTCAAATCAGAACTAAAATCTCTAAAACCCATTATGGGCTATGGAAAGGTATACTAGCCATTCTTAAACATTTAAAAGTATTTGGAATCAAGCGTTACATAAATTTTGATGCAGAGGCATCTGAGCAAACTTTCATTAAAATTGGGATCCGAAGCTATGGAAAGAAAAATGTAGACAGTTATTGTAAATTGGGGAAAAATTGGTTAAAACAGAGCTAAATTGTTGGAACTAATTAATTGTAATTATCCGTCATTTATATATAACGAGATATTTAGGTTTTGTTTGAGAAATTAAGGGAGAAAACCGTGGATCTTAGATGATCCATGCTCTTATAAAATCTATAAAAGAAAGTCTGTGATGTGTGAAAGAGGAGGAGTGAGTGAAAACAATGTAATTACATGTAAATTTGTGACTAAGGTTGAAATGCCATAGAATATAAGCGATATCTTGTATATAATAGATAGATTGTTATGTGGTTTCTATGTATGCGTATTGTTTATTTATGGTTTAGTTTTATGAGTTAATTTTTGTTTTATGAGGTTACTGATCGACCATTGATCACTGCAAGGATTGATGGCGACCCAGTGCAATAATGTTATATAGTGAGTTGTTATGTTCTGATTCATATATTTGGTTGGAACTATGAGTTTTTGTGTGGCAGAACAGTGCGTTGGAGCCATGTGATCTGAACCCACATTTATATTGAATCTCATGTTGAATGAGCAGTGGAAGCATGGTGAAAATACGCTCTCATTTGGAACTAGGCCAATCTATAGCTCGATGGAGTTTTCTTTTAAGTGTTCCAATGTTTAGTTAATTTGGAACCTGCATTTTGGAACCATGAGATGAAGGTGCAACGAAATTACGTGGTGGAACAGTGAAAGTGGTTTTGAAACCATGAATGGGTTTCTCACAACTCTTGGATGGTAAGTGGTTTAATTTAAATTGAACATGATCGTATCAAATGCCGACATGTCACGGAGGCGAAACCGCCGATTTCGCGTGAGTTTTGGGTGATAAAGTTTGAGGGCTATTTCTATGCGATGGCCGTCTGATCGTCTGTGTCGGAGATCCAATGGTGATCGCATGGAGAAGTTACGTAGAGGTTTAAAAATGTTAAACAACGTGTAGATTTTGAATACGATATCTGTCAGATGAACGACAGAAACAGATCATCGGTGTAAGGTGCGCTGGCAATAACAGTGGGGCCTCAACGTTATTTCATATGACGTTTAAATGGTTTGTGTGGAGCAACAACCGTCTGATTGCAGATCGATGGTTATCGCGAGGAAAATGGTTTGAGGTTTAAACCTTTAATGGACCCGATATGTTATAAATTTTGGTTGAATCCTTTTTGAGTTCCGACTTTAAGCGCGCCAATGTGGGACCGCTTTTTGAAACTCAAGGTTTACTAAATATTGTGGCCTAGTTTTATTTGCTTCCAATGTTTTGTAAAGTAAAGTTGAATGTTTTGAGTTCCAGGGTTTAAACCATAAAGGTGGCCATTGGTTGTTTGTCAACGATTATGAAAATATTTGTTTTTATTTTATTTCCGATATATATACATATATATAGTGGTGGGCCATAACCCGCAAGTCCTAGGATCTAAGGATTGGATTATGAATCATGCAGCTTTGATACAGATTTTAAGGCTGCAGGTTCATTTTGATAAAATGAAAGTTAACCTACCGTATAGTAGGTTTCACTTTTCATCAAGTGGTATCAGATCATGGAAAGGATTTCCTGCAAAGAAGGAGTTTTCATACAAAGAAAGAAGAGGTACAGTTTTGTTGAAGTTTAGTAAAGCTTGTGGTTTTTATTTTGTGAAGGTAGTAGTAAAGGAAGGTGAGAATATTGTAGCAGCCTAGAGCATGAGTGATCAATGGTTCCAGAGGAGAGAACCAGAGATATGCCGAAAGACTAAGCTCAGAAGAGAGAATCTTGGTGAGGTATCTGGTAGCAGGGAGGACTTGCTATTGTAGAGGTTTTGTTGCAGCTCACAAAGGACAATTCCACAAAGGATGTGGGTAGAATTGTTCAAGAATGTTGTTACAGGAAGATCACAAAGGGAAATTCCATAGAGATGTGGGTAGAATTGTTGACAGATGTAGAAGACATATGACCAGGAGGTTATAACATTTTTGTGCCTTGGGAGTCTGATGCAGGGGCATCCGAGTAAACTTTCATTAAAATTGGGATCCAAAGCTATGGAAAGAAAAATGTGGACAATTATTGTAAATTGGGGCAAAATTGGTTAAAATAGAGCTAAATTGCTGGAACTAATTAATTGTAATTATCTGTCATTTATATATAATGATATATTTAGGGTTTTTTTGAGAAATTGAGGGAGAAAAATGTGGATCTTAGATGATCTATGCTCTTGTAAAATCTATGAAAGAAAGCCTGTGACGTGTGAAAGAGGAGGAGTGAGTGAATACAATGTAATCACATGTAAATTTGTGACTAATGCTGAAATGCCTTAGAATATAAGCGATATCTTGTATATAATAGACAGATTGTTATGTGGTTTATATGTATGAGTATTGTTTATTTATGGTTTAGTTTTATGAGTTAATTTCTGTTTTATTAGGTTACTGATCGACCATTGATCATTGCAAGGATCGATGGCGATTTAGTGCAATAATGTTATAGAGGGAGTTGTTATGTTCTGATTCATATATTTGGTTGGAACTGTGAGTTGTTGTGTTGCAGAACAGTGCATTGGAGCCATGTGATCTGAACCCACATTTATATTGAATCTCATGTTGAATGAGTAGTGGAAGCACGGTGAAAATACACGCTCATTTGGAACCAGGCCAATCTATAGCTCGATGGATTTTTCTTTTAAGTGTTCCAATTTTCAGTTAATTTGGAACCTGTGTTTTGGAACCATGATATGAAGGCGCAACAGAATTACATGATGGAATAGTGAAAGTGGTTTTCGAAACAACAAATGGTTTTCACGCAGCTCTTGAATGGTAAGTGGTTTCATTTAAATTGAATGCGAGCGTATCAAATGCCGACACATCACAGAGGCGAAACCGCCGATTTCGCGTGAGTTTTGGGTGATAAAGTTCGAGAGCTATTTCTACGCGATGGCCATCCGATCGTGTGTGTTGGAGATTCAACGGTGATCGCGTGGAGAAGTTATGCGGAGGTTTAAAAATGTTAAACAACGTGTAGATTTTGAATGCGATATCCGTCGGATGAACGACATGAAGGAATCATCGATGTAAGTGTTGAGATTGCAACATTATGATGAGCTTAGTGGAAAGGAGTCACCTTCACTAAGTGGGCCCGCATGCTATTTTTGGCGCAAAGTCTATTTTTAGACATATGGATCATGTTCTATGAGTTGTAAGATGCTATTTGTGGATGGTTGGTCAAGTCGGAAAAAATATATGGACTTCTATTTTTAGACATACTGGGCGGAATCTATTTTTAGATTGCTAGTCTAAAAATAGATATGTCAAATATTATTAGCTCTTAATAATATTTGGACTCTAAACATTATCTTATTCTCTTGGAGCACTTCAGTTAAGTGCACAGATGTGGCACAGGAGCTGACAGAAGGAATTACGCTATTCCTGAGGGTTAAGTGGAGCTATTGCATGAATAATTCAGTTAGAACTCATGTGACAGAGTTTGGTGGAGTTGATTGAGGAAGTTAATGGAGTTGTATTCAATTTAACTAATCTAAACATAGTTGAGCTATTTGTATCTAGTTTAACTGATTGATACAATTAGTGAGAGTGGTGTGAATTAATTATTAATTAATTCACTAATTATAAAATCATAAATCAACTAAAGAATGCATCAGTTAACTTCAGTGCATGGACAGTTTCAGTGGAGACCAGTGCAAGAATAGGTGAAAGAGCAGGTTAACTATCAGTTGTGACTATATTGTTGCTATTTGCAACACACAGATAGGTGGAGTAGCCCATGAGGATTGCGCAGTTCAAGCCAGGTGGTTTATCTATTTAATGAAGCCATCCCATAGCATTGAAAATGCAATAGAGGTTGGCTATCAAGTGGCAAAAGATTGGAGCATGTGTTTTGCTAGATCTAGCTTGAGAGTGTGTAGCAATTGAGGGTGTGCATGAGAGCTTGTGAGGAGCTTTTGTACTATGATTGTTACATGATCTCCATGACATATAATATACAGATAGTTGGGGTTTTCAGCTTTAAGCTTTCCCATTAAATACCGTGTTCATATGTGTGATTGTTTGTGGTTTTAATGTATGCATGCAATTGATTTTATTTCCGCATGTGATGATCAATGGTAGAAGAGATTCTGTATTATGCATGAAGCTAAAATAGTGTGTGATCAGGAGAATCTCAGTGAATAATATTTTAGTTTATTCAAATTTCTACATGGTATCAGAGTGATATTGATCATTGGATCAATTGCAAAACATTGAAGCGGTTGAGTTTTGTGCTGGTGGAATTCGAATTTGAAGCAGTGTTTTCTTGGTGTCGAAGTTGAGATGTCTTTCAACAGATTGCGATTGGAGTATTCCCTTGAGGGAAACTCGAATTATATTGCATGGAAGGACAGGATGGAGGCGGTGCTAGATGAAAATGGGTTGAAGGAGTTGATAGATGCAGAAATTCCAAAGCCTACTTCTAGTAATGCTGCCGTACTTGATGCATGGCAAAAGAAGACATCAAAGTGTCGAAGGATTCTGTTGGAAGGTGTGAAGGATCACATAGTGTCCAACCTTCATGGTAAGGCTTCTCCATTCTTGATGTGGAAAGATTTGATAGATTTATTCCAAAGAAAGAGCGACCAGAGGAAGTTGGCGCTCAAGGATAAACTCAGAAACATAAAGATGGAGAAAGGCGATAGTATGCCCAAGTACCTCACGAAGTTCATCCAATGCAGGGATGAGATGGGAAGTGTGGGGGTGACTGTAGATGATGAGGACTTGGTGAGCTTGGCTCTCCTTGGGCTTCCGAAGAGTTGGCATTCCTATCAGGACTCTGTCAATGGTCAGGAGAAATTTCCAGGATGGGAGTGACTTTGGTCGGATCTTGTGCAAGAGGAGATAAGGCAGAGTACTAGGGTTAGATCGTCATCAAAGAACTCTGATGAAGAGAATTGCACTTTGGCTGCCAAAGCAAAGAAGGGGAAGAGCAAAAAAGCTTCTCATTCCGGTGCGAAAGGCAAGAAGCATGACATGTCCAAGGTGAAGTGCTTTCACTGTCACCAACACAGACATTATGCCACAAATTGTCCGCAAAAGAAGAAAAATAAGCAGGCTGCTGGGACTGCAGCTGGAGAGGCCTTAGCCTCGCAGTTTGAGATGGATTTTTCGTTGATCGCATGCTTGGTCTCAAGTGTGATGGGTTCAGTGTGGTTTCTGGATAGTGGAGCATCTTTTCACATGATAGGAGATCGAGATTTGTTTACTGATCTAGATAAGAAAGATCTTGGAGTGCACATCGAGATGGGCGATGATGGTAGATACAGTGCGACTGGTATCAGTACCATTTCCTTTGAGAGGGATTCTGGTAAACCCTTCGTATTGAAGGAAGTGATGCATGTTCCAGGATTGAAGAAGAATCTTATCTCTGTGGCGATGTTAGAAGACAAGGGATATGATGTTGTCTTTAGCGAAGGAAAGGCTTTCCTGCGCAGTAAGGCAATTGGTGAGACCCGGAGGATAGGGGTTCGAGTTAAGAACCTTTATCAATTGCAGGTAGATGGTTGTGCAGCAATGGCAGGCAAGGCAGAAGGAGTGGTGAGCCGAGATGATGGCGAGTTGTGGCACTGGAGATTGGGCCACCTTCACCATGGAGCTTTGAAGATACTGCAGCAGATTTCTACTGGGCTTCCTAAAGGCACTCTTGCGTAGTCAGATCAGTGCAAGGGGTGTACCTTGGGAAAATTTGTGAAAGCCACCTTTCACGAGAAGGATAGTCGTGCCACGACAATCCTTGAGAGAATTCACACAAATGTGTGTGGACCTTTCTCAGTAGCTTCAACAACAAAGCACAGGTATTATGTGATATTTGTTGATGATTTTTCTCGTAAGTGTTGGATCTTCTTCATGCAGAAGAAGAGCGAGACATACTCAAAGTTCTGTGAGTTCAAGGCACTGGTTGAGAAAAAATTGGGGAAGCAGGTGAAGGCTTTGAGGAACGACAATGGTGGTGAATTCATCTTTGGCAAATTCAAGGACTTTTGCAGCGCAGAAGGAATTCGAAGAGAGCTCATAGCACCTCATAACCCACAGCAGAACGGGGTTGCTGAGAGGAAGAACATAACGATCGTGGGTGCTGCACGGGCGATGTTGCATGATCAGGGCCTACCCATTCACTTGTGGGTGGAGGCATTCAATATTGCAGTATATGTGCAGAACCGTTGTCCTCACAAGATACTTGGCATGAGTACACCCGAGGAGGCGTTTTCTGGTAAGAGGCCTGATATTCCCATTTGAGGATTTTTGGTTCACATGTTTACATTCATGTGACGAAGGATGCCAGGAAGAAGCTGGAGCCAACTGCAGAGGTTGGGATATTTGTGGGGTACACTGATATGCCCCACAACTATCGTGTGTATTTTCCAGACAGTCACAAGACTCTTGTGCGACGGGATATCAAATTTCAGGAGGAGAAAGCCATGAAGTGTTTGCTTGAGAGGGAGCCACACTTGCATGCAGATGAGGAGCTATTAGTTCCTAAGGATGAGTCTTAGGATGTGGATCAGCCACAAGATGAGGTTCATGGAGTGGAAGAGACCACTTAGGCAGTGCCAACCATCAGAGGGCGGAAGCGCACTACAGAAGCTGAGCGACTGGCTCAAGATGCAGAGAAGGTTGTAGGAGCACCTACATCATAGCGCAGACAGAGACAGTCACCTGACCGGTATACTGGATACATGGCTCTTGTGAGAAAGTGTATCGTGACAGAGCCATCCTCTTTCGAGGAAGCTGTGGAGGACCCCGCATGGGTAGATGCCATGGTGGAAGAGTATGATTCGATTGTCAGAAACAGTGCATGGGAGATTGTCCCGAGACCGGAGGGGAAGTCAGTGGTGGGTTCGAGATGGATCTACAAAGTGAAGCAGGCAGCTGACGGGAGTGTGGAGAAGTACAAGGAAAGATTTGTTGCCCGAGGCTTTTCACAGATAGAGGGGATCGATTATGAGGAGACCTTTGCACCTGTCGCAAGGTATTCTTCCATACGGACGATCCTAGCTCTCTCAGCACAGATGGGGTGGCACATTCATCAGATGGATTTGAAGACTGCGTTCCTCAACGGAGTCATTGAGGAGGAGGTGTACATAGGGCAGCCCGAAGGTTTCAAGATCTTCAGCAGCGAGTCGCATGTGTGTAGGCTCAAGAGAGCGCTGTATGGGTTGAAACAAGCACCTCGTGCTTGGTACACACGGATAGACAGTTATTTCACCGGACTTGGATTCTCCAAGAGTGAGGCGGATCCTAACCTATACCAGATTGTGGTGGAGGGTAAGTTGCCGATCATTGTACTTTATGTAGATGATTTGATTTTGACAGGTGATGAGCTGTTGATACTCTCATGCAAGGAGTATCTTGCAAAAGAGTTTGAGATGAAGGACTTGGGCCTCCTTCATTATTTCCTGGGATTGGAAATTTGGCAGCGTAGTGGTGGACTGTTTGTTTCTCAGGGTAAGTATGCCCGGGAGATACTGGAGAAGTTCAACATGCATGGCTGCAAGCCTGTTGATACTCCTCTTCCTGGTGGATGGAGGAAGGAGGATGCTACTTCGACGGAGGTAGTGGATGCCACTGTTTATCGACAGTTGGTGGGGTCGCTTATGTATCTGGTCAATACACAACCCGATATATGCTATGCAGTTAACCAGCTTTCACAAGCTATGGTTAAGCCTACCAAGCTCTTTTGGAAGGCGGGGAAGCATGTATTGAGATATCTCAGAGGCACATCGGGATATGGATCATGGTACAGACAGGAGGATGAGTTGAGGTGGCATGGCTTCACAGATCGGTATCATCATATCAGAGATTGTGTGCAGCAGAAGATCATGTTACTTTCATACATTCCCACGGAGGATCAGGATGCTGATATCTTGACGAAGGCGCTCACCAGGAGAAAATTTGAATACCACAGGGGCAGGATAGGGGTTGCAGATAATCCTTATCTTGTTGAGAGGGAGTGTTGAGATTGCAACAAGATGATGAGCTTAGTGGAAAGGAGTCGCCTTCACTAAGTGGGCCCGCAGGCTATTTTTTGGCGCAAAGTCTATTTTTAGACTATGTCTATTTTTAGACATATGGATCATGTTCTATGAGTTGCAGGATGCTATTTGTGGATGGTTGGTCAAGTGACGAAAAATATATGGAATTCTATTTTTAGACATATTGGGCGGAATCTATTTTTAGATTTCGAGTCTAAAAATAGATATGTCGAATATTATTAGCTCTTAATAATATTTGGACTATAAACATTATCTTATTCTCTTGGAGCACTTCAGTTAAGTGCACAGATGTGGCACAGGAGCTGACAGAAGGAATTACACTATTCCTAAGGGTTAAATGGAGCTATTGCATGGATACTTCAGTTAGAACTCATGTGACAGAGTTTGGTGGAGTTGATTGAGGAGTTAATGGAGTTGTGTTCAGTTTAACTAATCTAAACATAGTTGAGCTATTTTTATCTAGTTTAACTAATTGATACAATTAGTGAGAGTGGTGTGAATTAATTATTAATTAATTCACTAATTATAAACTCATAAATCAACTAAAGAATACATTAGTTAACTTCAGTTCATGGACAGTTTCAATGGAGACCAGTGCAGAAATAGGTGAAAGAGCAGGTTAACTATCAGTTGTGACTATACTGTTGCTATTTGCAACACACAGATAGGTGGAGAAGCCCACGAGGATTGCGTAGTTCAAGCCATGTGGTTTATCTATTTAATGAAGCCATCCCATAGCATTGAAAACACAATAGAGGCTGGCTATCAAGTGGCTAAGGATTGGAGCATGTGTTTTGCTAGATCTAGCTTGACAGTGTGTAGCAATTAAGGGTGTGCATGAGAGCTTGTGAGGAGATTTGTACTATGATTGTTACATGATCTCCATGACATATAATATACAAATAGTTGGGGTTTTTAGCTTTAAGCTTTCCCATTAAATACTGTGTTCATATGTGTGATTGTTTGTGGTTTTAATGTATGCATGCAATTGATTTTATTTCTGCATGTGATGATCAATGGTAGAAGATATTTTGTATTATGCATGAAGCTAAAATAGTGTGTGATCAGGAGAATATCGGTGAATAATATTTCAGTTTATTCAAATTTCTACAGTAAGGTGCATTGGAAATAACAGTGGGGCCTCAACGTTATTTCGTATAACGTTTAAATGGTTTGTGTGGAGCAACAACCATCTTATCACAGATCGACGGTTATCGTGAGGAAAATGGCTCGGGGTTTAAAACTTTAATGGACCCAATATGTTATAAATTTTGGTTGAATCCATTTTGAGTTCCGGCTTTAAGCGTGCCAATGTGGGACCGCATTTTGAAACTCAAGGTTTACAAAATATTGTGGCTTGGTTTTATTTGCTTCCGATGTTTTGTAAAGTAAAGTGGAATGTTTTGAGTTTTATGGTTTAAACCATAAAGGTGGCCATCGGTTGTTGGTAAATGATTATTAAAATATCTACTTTTGTTTTGTTTTCTATATATATACATATATATATATATAGTGGTGGGTCATAACCCACAGGTCCCAGGATATAAGGATCGGATTATGAATCATGCAGCTTTGATATAGATTTTAAGGCTGCAGGTTCATTTTGATAAAATGAAAGTTAACCTACCCTATAGTAGGTTTCACTTTTCATCAAATTTGAAGGAAGAAAAAATTGGGAAATTTGAAGCTAGAGCTAATGAAGGAAAATTTCTAGTATATTCTTATCAAAGCAAGGGTTACAGATATTATAGCAAAAGAACACAATAACTTATTAAGAGTATTGATGTGAAAGCCAATGAATCACTTCCATCTAATGATGTTATTCCTCAATATCAACTTAACCCTGACATATTTCAAGAATCCCCATAAAAAGAATAAGAATATGAATAATTTGAATAAGTTCAGAGAGAAGAACATGAACCTATGCATGAAAATAATCCATCCAAGTATGTACAGAAAACTCATCCGGATGATCAGATTTTGGGAAATAAAAATGTAGGTGTGAAAACTAGGAGAAAAATAGTAGGTACATCATCTCAGGAGAACATAGAGTTTTTTTCACTCATGGAAACATATAATTTTCTCAAGAAAGTAAGGATGAGCACTGGATCAATTCCATGGATGAAGAATTGAACTATATTGTAAAGAATCATAGTTGGGAATATGTCACAAAACGAAAAGAAAAAAATGTAATTGGAACTATGTTAAGTCCTTATATTACTAGTATAGTCCCTTATTGTTGCTAGTGTAACCCCCTTATTGTTATTTTTGTACCCCTGTAACCCCCATATTGTTATTATTGTGCCCTTACATTATTATTGTGAGGTTGGCTAGGATTACATTGTGGCCCCATGGACTCATATATATAGAAAGGAGGTTTTGGTCATTTGAATAATCCAAGAATTGTTCCTTTATGTAATATATTAGAGGTTTACCACTTGAAGTGGCTATTTCTAAGGCATTTATCTCTCTTTTCTTCTATTTTTGGAGCTGGTTTCATAACATTTGGTATTAGAGCTTTGGATTCTAGGCTTTTGCTGCTCCAACAGGTCATCATGGAATTTTCACTATAAATTTTTTCTACGAAGGTTCAAAAGCTGAAATTTTTATAGAGAAAAGCCAAAATCCTAAGGAACATCGTGGAAAAATTTTAGATCTTAGTTCGCAATATTTTCGAAGATATGATCTATGCAATTTAGGGATTTTTATAGGTTCCTAAATTTAACCTAAACAGGTCATCGTGGAACTTTCGCTATAACGTTTTTTCTAAGAGGTTTCAGAAGCTAAAATTTTCACACAATGAAGATGCAATCCTGAGAAACGTCATGGAAAAATTTCAGAGTTTGATTCGAAAAATTTTCAGAGATATGGTCTGTGGAAGTTAGGGATTTTTCAGGCTCCCGAATTTCATCTCAAAGAGGTGACCATGGGAAAATTGTCATAACTCTCTTTCTGAGCATTGGATTGGAATTATGTATAAAGTAGAAGGAGGTACATGGACTTTAGTTTCTTCCATATCAATTTCAGAGCCGAAAGAGGAAACAGTGACACGTGGCAAGTCGTACAAGTTCGCTTTACTGAGCCAGTCCATAATTAGGTCATTGTAGGAGATTTGGCATAAATTTGTCTTCAAGAATCCAAATAAGGTCAGACCTATGGCATTCGAAAGAAGATTCATAGAGCTACTTCAACACTGAATTTCATATATTGAAGATATGAAATCACAAAGATAATTCAGTTTCAATATCGGGCTCCTCAAAATCAAGAAAAAGGTGTGTATTTTTTTTTCAAACTACATAAATCTTGTTTGAAAAATTAGTTTTAAGTGATTCCAAAGGCCTATTGAGCATAGATATCAAAATTGAGTTCTAAAATGCCTCCTAAAAATAATTTAACACCCATTAAACCCTCAGAGTAATCTACTATGACTCATGAAGATGAAGAATTGCAACATGATCTATCAAAATTACAAGAGCAAGTGCACCAAATTTCGCTCTCGCAAATAGAAACAAAAAATGAAATGGAAGTTTTGAAGAAAGGCGTGGAAGTGAAGATGGATGGTTTGAAGAATAATATGGATGGTTTGAAGAAAGGTGTGGGAACTAATATGGAAGGCATTAAAGCTGGAATGGAAGCTAAGATGGATGACATGGAAGAAAAAATGAAAGACAACATGGAAAACATGAAGAATGATCTAAAATAAAACATGGAAGGTTTGACAAATTTGATACAAGAAATGTTTCCTAATGGCGAAAATATAGTAGAGGAAACTCATGATGAGAACAAAATAAATGTTAATTGTGATTTCATAAGCTCTAATGTTGGATGGAAGAACCACCATATTCCAAAGATGGATATGAGGAAGTTTGATGGCAAGGATACCGTAACATGGATACTACAAATGGAACAATATTTTGATCTCAATAATGTGCAAAACATGCAAAAGGTACGCATTGCAACTTTACATTTTGAGCAAAATACATTTGTATGGTATCGATGACTTTGCTCTCGTAAACAAATCGTCACTTGGTCAATTTTTACAGAGGAAATGATAGAACATTATGAGGATACAAAGAGAAACACCTTCTTTAGCCAATTGATAAATCTCAAACAAAAGGTTTTAGTGGGGGAGCACATTGAGGACTTCCAAAAATTGAATATAAGGGTAAATTATATTCCATAGGAACACAAGATTGATGTCTTCATAGGGACTTTAAAGGATAACATACAACATGAAGTTTGCGTTTGGAAACCTGATTCATTGGAGAAGGCATTCAGGTTGGCCAGAAAAATTGAATGTAAAATTATGGCGACAAGGAAGCCTACCACTCACATGTATAAAGATGGAAGTGTTGCTATTACTAGACTTCCAAAACCTAAAAGGTTGAAACCACAACAATTGGAAGAAAAAAGAGCAAAAGGGCTTTGCTACAGTTGTGATATCAAATACACTAAAGGTCATAAGTGTGCTAAGAAGTTATTTTACATAGATTGTGAAAAGGAAGAAGAAAATGAACAAGAAACTTCAAAATAAGAGGATATACACCAGGAACCAACCCTAGAAGAAGAAGAAATGAGTCCGATCATATCATGCAATGCATTGGCAGGAATTACCACTCCTCAAACTCTCAAGATAGAAGGACATATCAAGAAGAAAAAGGTAATAGTGTTGATTGATTCGGGTAGTACCCATAATTTTATTCATTGTAAGGTAGCTAAGGAATTGAATTGTTTCCTATACCCAACACCAGAATGTCAAGTGATGGTTGCAAATGGAGGAACTATAAATTGCTCTGGAAAATGCCATAATATCAAGCTAACCATGGGGGAATATGTATTGAATAGTCCAATGTTTTCCATTCCAATGGGAGGTGTTGATGTTGTACTAGGAGTACAATGGTTACAATCTTTAGGGATGGTAGCTTTTAATTTTCAAGAACTTTTCTTGAAATTTTTTTCAGAAGGAAAGGAAGTCGAATTACGGGGTATTGAAGGGAAGCCGGGAAGGATAATAAGCTCTAATGTCATGACAAAGCTTCTAAAGAAAGAAAAACGAGGTGTAATTGCACAATTATGCTCACTAGAAGTTCCGACATCAAAATCATCTATTTCTGCAGATCTCCAACAAGTCTTGGACAATCATTCCAAGGTGTTTGAAACTCCCAAAGGATTCCCACCTATTCATGATCATGATCATGCTATTCATTTGATTCCAGGAAGTGTTCCTCCAAACATCAGGCCTTATAGATATCCTTACTTCCAAAAGAGCGAAATTGAACGTATGATTGCAGAAATGTTAGAGGCCGGTATAATTCAACCTAGTCAAAGTTCTTTCTCTGCTCCTGTAGTATTGGTACACAAGAAGGATGGATCATGGCGAATGTGTCCGGATTATAGGGAGCTCAATAAGCTCACCATTAAAGATGAATTTCCCATTCCTGTGATTGATGAATTATTGGATGAATTACATGGAGCAATTTATTTTACCAAGTTGGATCTTCGTTCAGGATATCATCAAATTAGAATGAAGACTAAAGATATTCCAAAAACAACATTTCAAACTCATGAGGGTCATTATGAATTTTTGGTCATGCCTTTTGGCCTTACCAATGCACCTTCTACATTTCAAGGGTTGATGAATTCCATTTTCAAACCCTTCCTTAGAAAATTTGTGCTATTATTTTTTGATGATATACTAATCTACAACAGGTTGTGGAAGGATTAGGTTCAACATGTTGACATGGTGCTCAAACTATTGGAGGAGAAACAATTATATGCAAAAACATTGAAATGTTTCTTTAGAGTAAAAGAGGTGGAATATCTAGGTCATATTGTATCTCACGAGGGTGTTAAAGTAGACCCTAACAAAATTAAATCCATTAAGGAATGGAATGTCCCCACAACCATAAAGAAGTTGCACAAATTTCTCGGGTTAACAGGGTACGATCGCAAGGTTTTTAAGAATTATGGGAGAATAATAGCAGCTCTAACAACATTATTGAAGAAAGATGCATTTTCTTGGACTCCTAAAACAACTAAGTCCTTTGAAAATCTTAGAGAGGCAATGTGCCTAGCACTAGTATTAGCTACGCTAGACTTCACAAAATTTTTTATTGTGGACTGTGATGCCTCAGGAAATGGAATTGGTGTTGTTTTTATGCAAGAAGGAAGACCCATTGCTTTTGAAAGTCGTCCAATCAAAGGAAAGTATTTGCAAAAGGCTATTTATGAGAAGGAAATGTTGGCAATATTACATGCACTAAATAAATGGCGACCTTACCTAATGGGAAGACACTTCCAGGTAAAAACTGATCATGATAGTCTTAAACGCTTTTTGGAGCAAAGAATATCTTTAGAAGAGCAACAAAAATGGGTCACAGAGATGGTGTAATGTTCCAAATGGGGAAAAATAGGAACAGTAGGGAATATCTTGAGATATTCCATTATGGATTCACAGTATTATGGAAACACACTGGAAATTCTAAACCAGAGATAGACTGGTAGGGCATTTACTGGTTATATCACCTTTAAAGAGAGGGTGAAAACCAGAGGCTTCCTGGCCCGTTCCAGACTCTGTTTATAGAAGATTGGTGAAAAATAGAAAGTGTGGGAATGACACACTCCTCTTAGAGTTTTCAACCCTTAGGAACCTTAGATCTATAGATCTAAATAATGGATCCAAAAGAGAAGCAAAAACCAAACAAGGAAGAAGCGGGAAATTCCACTCTCAGGAAAATCTACAATAGGCTTAAGGAAGACGTTGTATAAGCAAGCCAGTGTTAAAATAACGCAAACTAGGGCTGGTTTCCCTTATTTTAGGCTGTGTGGGTAGATTTTCAAAAAAAAAAAAGATTTTAGAGGGCTTAAACAAATCTCCCATAATCAACACTAGCTGAAAATCAGCTAAAGGAGAGGGTTGAGTTAATAGAGAAACCCTCCTTCAGGAATTGCAGAGTTTTTGCTGGAAGTCACTGGAAATCAGCCATTAAACTCATATTATAGTATGACAACAACAAATCAGATCCATAATGAAGTTCCTTTGTAGAAGCATTGAATTTACATGAAGAAAGAGTAAGAATCCTTCAAAAATTATAGTAGTAACACATGGAAAAGCTGCAGAAAAGACTTGACAGCGTTCTATATGGGGAGCTTTAGTTGCTGTAGGTTAAAAATAAGATCTACAACTGATATATGTCTGAAACATTAGATCCATACCAGATCTGGAAACTACTTAGCCTTCTTAAAAATATCCCCTTGGGGTTTTATCAAAAGATTGCATAATAAAGTGTAGATCTAGCTTTTAATACACTGAACTACAGAAAAATTCAGAGATTTCTGAAGATGGCTTTTGTTAAATTACATATCAGATCTAAACATAAATAGATCAGCAAGCTACTTTACAAATCTTCAAAGTAAGAGGCAAGCCTCAATCACCAGAGAGCAAGTACAATGAGAAATCTAGACAACAGTGAAACATGTACATGAAAAAAACACAGTTCATGGAAGGGACTGCGCAGTAGCCTAAATGAAATGATACAACAGATAAAATTACAGATCTGAAAGTGAAATGAGAATAAGATCCTCTTTCGGGTGGTCACAAGACACCCTCTCTGAGAGAAATCTCCTCTAAACAACTAGATCTTGCAGATCTAGTTCACCCACTTGCTGCAACTCACAAGCAGCGACAAAACCCTCAACAGGACCAGCGCTGCTATAGAGATGAAGCTTGGCCATAATGACGGATAGTGGAGAGATGCATCAAAATATCCTCCAAAGAGCTACTCCATGGAAGGAGAGAGGATTCCTAAATAGGAAATCCTCTTTCCTTAGGCTAAACAACCGAGAGACTAGAGTTGCTGCAGCAACTTCTAAAATTCTTCAAAAACCTCTTCTTGCTACCTCTCCTTCTCTTTAAAACATGAGGGCTTGCCAAAACCATAAATCATCTTCTTCAACTTATCCTCTTTCACACAATAGATCCTCTTCTAGAAGTACGTTGTGCTTGATGGATAAGCTTCTCTCCAATCTGCGTTGTAGGTGGGGCCAAGGTTGACCCATTCAAATGAATTTCCCCTTTTTACACTTAGGGGTGTTTAATATAATAGCCCAGATTCATCCCCTTTCACATTGGGCATGTATTTATTCTCAACTTAGGAGTTTATTAAACCTCCTTCCCATACTTTATTCATGAATAAAGCAAACTGAAAATAAAATGCAATATTCCCATGAGCTGCAAAAATTGGGAATATTACAGTCTCCCCCGGCAAAATGTTGCTTTCCCTCAAGCAACTCTTATTGTAGATGCAAGCCATCTATTCCCTCCAAATGGCATCCACATAAGGAACGCTTCCTCCATTTTCTGCAATAGGTTATGTATGTTTGGTTCCAAAGTTGTCTTCTAGCCATGCATGAGATGACTTCCAAATGTGAGGTTAGATGTCCTCTTCTTACCATGAAGCACAAGATGACAAATAAATGATGTCCAACACCATAAAAAACACATGAGAGACATAAAGTAAGGTAGCTCCTCCCATAAAGGAAAAGCTTCATCATGCAGAACATTCCTCCATCCCATGTTTTTGAACTTTAATAAGCATTGCTATGCCTCCAGTCTTAGCCCTGTTGGCCTTGTTGGATCCAACTCCATCATTTTAGCGTTATGAAAATAAGAAGGAAAGGAGTAATATGGGTAAACAAAAGATTTCAAACCATATTCTCCCAAAATCAATCCACCAGAGCAAGGCCCTTTGCTGCCATCCTCCATCTCCTCCATGTAAGATGGACAAACCATGCTTCCCAAAATATGATGTGCATGCCTTTCTTCGCTGCAAGTTATCTTTGATACATAAGGCATGAACCAGAAAATTATGAGTCATGGGGTGGTCACCATACTCATTCAAAAGCACAAAGCAACAAGGGATCTTGCTGCCCTCTTTCCTCCTCATGTGCATCATGAAACCAACCCATGCTAATGGACACATGATATGTCACATCAACCCAATACAAAGTACCATCATCAATGCACATCTTGAGATAGTCATGCCAAATTTTTCACCATGCAAAACACATAGACATAGGAGATGTCATGTGGTGGCCATACCTTCTCAAGTGAAAAAAAATTGTACATGCCTTTTCTTGCTACAACATAACATTGAAATCCAAGGCATGACTCAGATAATAATGAGCTATTGGGTAGCAACCATACTTACCCAAAAGCAGCCATAGCAACAAGGTCTTTGCAGCCTTCTTGCCTCATCAACATGTGGATCTTAGAGCAACAACACAATGATGAACATGTAGAATACCTCATCAACATAGTACAAGCAAGCTCCTCATACCACATCATGTGGAAGTCATCCCTCCTCCCAAGCCAAAGTTCATGCATGAAATATACCTCCAACAGAAATGCATGTGGACATATGAGACATACTTAAAGCATAGGTGAATACATGGACATAAGATTTAACATGTGATGTCCAACTCTCCTTCTAACAACCACATCATCCATGCTTCCTCTTCATATAATCTACCAATGATGTACCAAGCATGAGATAAGAGAATGAGAATCTTTGGGTAGAGATCATGCTTACCCCAAGGCAATTAGTGCTGCCATGCCTCCTTATACATTTCATAACTGCTTTTCAAGGCATAGGTTAGAAAAATAGGTGCCTTTAGAGAGTGATAGGAGTATCCGAAGGGCAACCAACGTAACCAAGCTTGCTAGTCCATATATGTCTACAAGTGATCATGTGACTCCTTGCTCACCATCCTCATCCACTCACTCAAATATGGAAGTTGAGTGATGTGTTGCATAATCATGGCATTCTCCATTTCCAGAATACCATCTCCTTGAACCCACTGAAGAACTTTGCATCGCATGGAATACTGAAATGAATCTCTGTTGTGATCTCTTAGTGAGACCTTCTTCTCATGTATGGTATTCCAAAGCCAGTGAAGCTTTGAATCTGCAGAACCTTCAACATGCTCCAAGAATGATGAAGCCTCTTTGTCACAGTCACTAAGTGACAACACTGTAGATCTGCAAAGTGATGCATGTACTGTCTCAAAGAAAGTGTCATTTCTGATCTCACAATCAGCCATTGAACATAGGATAGTACTAATCCCATTTCTTGAGACCCTAGATATCAACCCAAGAGATTGAATGTAGCTCAACAATGATGCATAGGGATAGCTTTCAGTCTCATCCATGATTAGATCAAGGGTCCTCTGCGCTGTGACATGTCTTTGCTTCAAATCAACACTTTTATCCAACCCTTGGCTATGCATAGATCTTGAAATAATATGTGCTGAAATATTATGCATACCTTGGATCAACTGTTATGTGGGAACCTCTTGACAGAACACAAGAGTTCCTCCATCCGGATCAATGATGCCTCCAATTGCTGGTAAGAATGATGGCCTCCTTTCTTCAAGTATACCAACGCTGGAATCTTTCTCCTCCTCCTCATGCATATCTTGATTCATGCATGGGACCCCATATGATAATAAATCAATACTACCTTGCAAAGATGCAAGTGCCTCTTCTCTAGATGAAAGCTCCTTAGCAGCAAGTAGTGAAAATGGAGATCTCTTGCCAAAAGTGACAAGATTTACATTCTCCTTTGTTCCCTTGGGAGATGTCTCTTTGTAGTTCATATTTTTCCTCTCTTCCTCAAACCCCTTGATATTTTCTTCAATATTCTTCAATTTTTGAAAAAGAAGCAATGAGATCTCTTCTTCAGTCATTCTCCCTGCCTTGTGATGACAGGAAGTGTATAGTTCTTCCTCCTCATCTTGAAACCATTTAAAATTTTCTTTGCATCTCTTTTCTTCATTGCTAAACCTCTCTCCTTATTTAAAGAAAGTGGGCATAGTGGATCTATGAGGAGATCTAGGATTCTCTGGTCTTTTATTTTGCTGATAGGAAGTGCTAGGGCTTCCTTCTCCTTCTTGAAATCTCATGCAGCTCTTACTGCAACTTGCTTCTTATCAAAACCTTCTAGGAGTCTCAGTGCTTCTTCTTTCTCTCTTCTGATTTACCTCAATATCATCTGATCCATAAAGCTGATCACTGCTTCTGCTCTTTAATTCACTGGTAGCTTGATCTCACAGGCTGTGCCAGAGATCATGCTCTGATACCACTGTAATGTTCCAAATGGGGAAAAATAGGCACAATAGGGAATATCTTGAGATATTCCACTATGAATTCATAGTAGTATGGAAACACACCAGAAATTATAAACCAGAGATAGATTGGTAGGGAATTTACTGGTTATATCACCTCTAAAGAGAGGGTGAAAACCAGAGGCTTCCTGGCCCATTCCAGACTCTGTCTATAGAATATTGGTGAAACACAGAAAGTGTGGGAATGACACACTCCTCTTATATTTTTCAGCCCTTAGGAACCTTAGATCTATAGATCTAAATAATGGATCCAAAAGAGAAGAAAAAACCAAACAAGGAAGAAGCGGGAAATTCCACTCTCAGGAAAATCTGCAATAGGCTGAAGGAGGACGTTGTATACGCAATCTAGTGTTAAAATAACATATAACAGGGTTGGGTTCCCTTTTTTTAGGCTATGTGGGACCTCCATGCAGAGTTTCAACAAAAAAAAGTGAATTTAGAGGGCTTAAATAGATCTCCCATAATTAACACTAGCTGAAAATCAGCTAAAGGAGAGGGCTGAGTTAATAAAGAAACCCTCCTTCAGGAATTGCACAGTTTCTGCTGGAAGTCACTGGAAATCAGCCATTAAACTCAAATTATAGTATGACAGCAAGAAATCAGATCCATAATGAAGTTCCTTTGTAGAAGCATTGAATTTACATGAAGCAAGAGTAAGAATCCTTCAGAAATTATAGCAGTAACACATGGAAAAGCTGCAGAAAAGACTTGAAAACGTTCTATATGAGGAGATTCAGTTGTTGTAGGTTAAAAATAATATCTAAAAATAATATATGACTGAAACATCAGATCCATACCAAATCTGGAAGCTACTCAACCTTCTTAACAAGATCCCCTTGGGGTTTTATCAAAAGATTGCATAATAAAGTGTAGATCTAGCTTTTAATACACTGAACTGCAGAAAACTTCAGAGATTTCTCAAGATGGATTTTATTACATTAAATATCAGATTTGAACATAAATATATCAGTAAGCTACTTTACAAATCTTCAAAGTGAGAGGCAAGCCTCAATCACCAGAGAGCAAGTACAATGAGAAATCTAGATAGCAGTGAAACATGTACATGAAAATAACGCAGTTCATGTAAGGGACTGCGCAGTAGCCTAAATGAAATGATACAGTAGATAAAATTACAGATCTGAAAGTGAAATGAGAGTGAGATCCTCTTCCGGGTGGTCACAAGACACCCTCCCTGATAGAAATCTCCTCTAAACAACTAGATCTTGCAGATCTAGTTCACCCACTTGTTGCAACTCACAAGCAGCTGCAAATCCCTCAACATGACTAGCACTGCTATAGAGATGAAGCTTGGCCATAATGCCGGATAGTGGAGATATGCATCACAATCTCCTCCAAAGAGATACTCCATGGAAGGAGAGAGGATTCCTAAACAGGAAATCCTCTCCCCTTAGGCTAAACAACCAAGCTAGAGTTGCTGCAGCAACTTCTAAAATTCTTCAACAACCTCTTCTTGCTACCTCTCCTTCTATTTATAACATGAGGGATTGCCAAAAACCTAAGCCATATTATTCAACCTATCCTCTTTCACACAAGAGATCCTCTTCTAGAAGTACGTTGTGCTTGATAGATAAGCTTCCCTCCAATCTGCACCATTGGTGGGGCCAAGGTTGACCCATTCAAATGAATTTCCCCTTTTTACACTTAGGGGTGTTTAATATAATAGCCCAGATTTATCCCCTTTCACATTGGGCATGTATTTATTCTCAACTTAGGAGTTTATTAAACCTCCTTCCCATACTTTATTCATGAATAAAGCAAATAGAAAATAAAATGCAATATTCCCATGAGCTGCAAAAATTGGGAATATTACAGATGTTGGTTTATGAATTTAAAATCATATGCAAAAAAGGGAAGCTAAATGTTGTTGTAGTTGCACTCTCAAGAAAGGATGAAGAGGTGGAAGCATTTCTTTGTGCCATTTCTATTATCCAACCAGATTCGATAACCGAAGCAAGGGATGAATAGAAGAAGGACGAAAAAGTGTGGACACTCATTCCAAATTTATAACAAGCTCCTAATACATCTGATACCTTTAGTTGGAAAAATGATTCCTTATGGTACAAAGATCACTTATATATTTTCAAGAATTCCCAACTAAAACAAAATATTATTTTGGAATTTCACACTTCTCCTTTAGGAGGACACTCAGGATTTTTAAAAACTTACCATAGGGTGAAGAATTTTTTTTTTTGGGATGGCCTTAAATCGGATATTCAAAATTTTGTGGTGGAATGCTTGGTTTTCTAGCAAAATAAAGTTGAGACAATTAAGACCCCATGTCTTCTACAACCTTTATCCATTCCAAGTCAATGTTGGGAGGAGATTTCAAAGGATTTTATCACAGGTTTACCTAAGTCTGAAGGAAAGAGTGTCGTCATGGTGGTAGTTGATATAATTACCAAGTATGCAGACTTTTGTGCATTATCTCATCCATTTAAAGCAAGTACAGTTGCTGTTGTATTTATGTAAATAATTCAAAAGCTACATGGAAACCCGAAGATTATTGTAAGTGACAGAGGTCCCATTTTTACAGGAAATTTTTGGACGGAATTATTTTCTTGTTTGGGTACACAACTAGCTCATAGCTCATCTTATCATCCTCAATCCGATGGTCAATATGAGATAGTGAATAAATTTTTGGAAGGATATCTTTGTTTTTTTGTCTCTGATAAGCAAGCACAATGGGTCAAGTGGTTACCTCTTGCTGAATGGTGGTATAACACTTCCTTCCATACTGCAAAAAAAATGACCCCATTTATGGCACTTTATGGATATCATCCACCATCCATCACATCTTCTTTAAGGGAAAATTCTAGGGTTCAAGCAGTGGAAGATCACATCAAGCATCAACAAGAAGTTCTTCAAATCTTAAAGAATAACCTAAATTTGGCACAAAATCGAATGAAACAACGAGAAAATCAACATCGCAGCGAGAGAAGTTTTGATGTAGGAGATTGGGTATTTTTACGGCTAAAACCATACAAACAAATTTCCCTTAACCAACCTAAGAAGGATAATAAATTATCGTGAAAGTACTATGGTCCTTACAAGGTGTTGCAAAAGATTGGTACTATGGCATATAAATTGGAGCTTCTTGCTTCTTCACGAGTGCATCCAGTTTTCCATGTTTCATGCCTAAAGAAGGTTATAGGGGACAAACTTCCAGTTCAAACAATATTTCTAGAACATAATGAGGAAGGAAAAAACATATTGGAACCTGAAGCAGTCACGGAAGCAGGAAATCGACAGTTATGGAATCGATCAATTTCAGAGTATCTCATAAAGTGGAAGAACTTACCCAATGAAGATTCTACATGGGAGGATGAGAATTTTATATAGAAGCACCCGAAGCTACTCAAGCGTTGAGGACAACACTTTTTTGAAGGAGAGGAGCATGTTATGTCCATATATTACTAGTATAGTCCCTTATTGTTGCTAGTGTAACCCCATTATTGTTATTGTTGTACCCCTATAACCCCCATATTGTTATTATTGTGCCCTTACATTATTATTGTGAGGTCGGATAGGATTACATTGTGGCCCATTGACTCATATACATAGAAAGGAGGTTTTGGTCATTTTAATCATCCAAGAATTGTTCAATTATGTAATGTATTGGATTTTGCCCCCTCGAAGTGGCTATTTCTAAGGCGTTGATCTCTCTTTTCTTCTATTTTTTGAGCTGGTTTCATAAAAAACTACATGGGTGTACAGAAACTAGCTTGATGAAAATGGAAAGGTGGTAAGAAATAAAGAAAGACTTGTCAACAAAGGTTATGCACATGTACAAAGAATTTACTTTGATGCAACATTTTCTTCTGTGGCTCATCTAGATGCCATCAGAATGTTCTCTGATTTTGCATGTTTCAAAGGATTAAAGTATATCACATTGATGTAAATTCAACATTCCTAAATGGATTATTCAATGAAGAAGTATATGTGGAAAAACCAGAGGGATTTTAGTTAACCAAAGAAAATTATTTTTATGTAAAATAAGAAATTTCTTGTATGGTCTAAAGCAAGATCATAGGACATGGTACTCTAGATTGGATAATTATCTTCATCAACATGGTTCAATAGAGGCTCAGCTGATAGTAATCTCTACATAAATATTGAATAAGGCTGTATCCTAATCATTGTTTTCTATGACGATGCTATCATATAGTGATAATGATTCCATGAGCAGGAAGTTTGCAAATAATATGATGAAAGAATTTGGAATTTCCATGCAAGGGGTATTATATTTTTCTTGGACTTCAAGTGTTATGAAACCATCTCACAAAATAGAAGAAAAGATAGTTCAATGACTTATAAATCAACCTCTTCAAGGGGGAAACCTCCTTTACATTACATAAATTAACAATTCTTGGAGGATTCAAATGAAAAAACGTCCTTTATTTATGTAGGAGTCCAAGGGGTCACAGTATAATCATAGCCGACATAACAGTAACAATGTAAGGGCACAACAATAGCAATAGTGGGCTTCTATGGGGCACAATAATAACAATATGAGGACTACATGGGCAAGACAATAACAATAAGGAGGTTACAATAACAATAAAAATAAGGGGATACACTAATATTATAGGGACCTAGCATTCCCCTCTCCTTAAAAAAAGTGTTGTCCTCAATGCTTGAGTAGTTCTGGATGCTTTTGTATAAAATTCTCATACTCCCATATTGAATATTCAGCAAGTAAGTTCTTCCACTTGATGATATACTCTAAAATTGATCGATTTCGTAGCTGTCGAGTTCTTATTTCCGTCACTGCTCTAGGTTCCAATATGATTTTTCCTTCTTCGTGAAGTTCTGGAAATATTGTTTGAACTAAGAGCTTGTCACCTATAACCTTCTTTAGGCATGAAACATGGAAAAATGGTTGCACTCGGGAAGATGCAGGAAGCTATAATTTGTATGCCATAGTACCAATATTTTGCAACACTTTGTAAGGACCATAATAATTTGGTGATAATTTTTTATCCTTCTTATCTTGCTTGTGGGAAATTCATTTGTATGGTTGTAGTCGTAAAAATACCCAGTCACTTACATCAAAACTTATTTTGATGCGATGTTGATCTTCCTATTGCTTCATTCGATTCTGTGCCAAGGTGAGGTTATCCTTTAAGAGTTGGAAAACTTGTTTTTGATGCTCGATGTGATCTTCCACTGCTTGAACCTTAGAAATTTCTCTTAAAGCTGATGTGATGGAGGGTGGATGATATCCATAGAGTGCCATAAATGGGGTCATTTTTGCTGCATTATGGAAGGAAGTGTTATACAACCATTCAGCTAGAGGTAACCACTTGACCTATTGTGTCTATTTATCAGATACAAAGCAACGAAGATATCCTTCCAAACATTTTTTCACTATATTAGTTTTCCCATTATATTGAGGATGATATGATGAGCTATGAGTTAATTGAGTACCCAAACAGGAAAATAATTCCGTCCAAAAATTTCTTGTAAAAATGGGATCTCTGTCACTTATAATAATTTTTGGGTTCCATCTAGCTTTTTAAATGTTTCCATAAATGCAATAGCAACTGTATTGGATTTAAATGGATGAGATAATGCAAAAACATGTACATACTTGATAAGTCTATCAAATACCACCATGATGACAATCTTTCCTTCAAAATTGGGTAAATGTTTGATAATCCATTAAAACCTCCTCCCAACATTGAATTGGAATGGATAAAGGTTGTAACAGACCTAGGGTCTTAATTGTCTCAATTTTATTTTATTGGCAAACAAAAAATTATGCCGCAAACTTTTGAATATCATATTTAAGTCCATCCCAAAAAAATTCTTTCTTGACCTTGTGGTAAGTTTTTAAAAATATAGAGTTCCCTCCTAAGGGAGAGGTGTGCAATTCCAAAAAAATATTTTGTTTGAGTTGGGAATTCTTACAAATATATAAGCGATATTTGTACCACAATGAATCATTTTTCCAGCTAAACGTTTCAGATGTACTAGTATCTTGATGCAACTTTTGAATGAGTATCCACACTTCTTCATCATTCTTCCATTCATCCCTTGCTTCAGTTATCAAATCAGGTTGGATAATAGAAATGGCACAAAGAAATGCTTCCACATCCTCATCATTTCTTGAGAGTGCACTGCAACAAAATTTTGCTTCCAACTTTTGTAGATGATTTCAAAGAGATAAACCAACATCTTTGTGACCCATTTTTGCTTCTCTTCTGAAGATAATATCTGTTCCAAAACTTATTTAAGAATATCATGATCTGTTTTTACCTTGAAGTGTCTTCTCATTAGGTAAGGTCGCCATTTATTTAGTGCATGTAGTATTGCCAACATTTCCTTCTCATAAATAGGTTTCAGTAAATATTTTCCTTTGATTGGATGAATTTCAAAAGCAATGGGTCTTCCTTCTTCTATTCAAACCACACCAATTCCATTTCCTGAGACATCACATTCCACTATAAATGTTTTTTGAAGTCTAGCATAGCTAATACTGGTGATTGGCACATTTCCTTTTTAAGATGTTCAAAGGCCTTAGTTGCTTCTATAGTCCAAGAAAATGCATCTTTCTTCAATAATGATGTTAAAAGGTGCCAATATTTTTCCATAATTCTTAACAAACTTGCGATAATACCTTGTTAACACCAGAAATCCTCGAAAATGCTTTATGGTTGTAGGGATTTTCCATTCATTAATGCATTTAATTTTGTTAGGCTCTACCTTAACACCCTCATGAGATACAATATGACCCAAATATTCCACCTCCTTTACTCCAAAGAAACATTTAGAGGTTTTTGAATATAATTTTTTCTCCTCCAATAGTTTGAGCACCATGTCAACATGTTGAACATGATGCTTCCAAGACTTGTTGTAGATTAGTTTATCATCAAAAAATACTAACACAAATTTCTAAGTAAGGGTTTGAAAATGGAATTCATCAAACCCTGAAATGTGTAAGGTGCATTAGTAAGGCCAAAAGGCGTGAAAAAAAAATTCATAATGACCCTGATGAGTTCTGAATGTTGTTTTCAGAATGTCTTTAGTCTTCATTCTAATTTGATGATATCTAGAATGAAGATCCAACTTGGTGAAGTAAATTGCTCCATGTAATTCATCCAATAATTCATCAGTGGCAGGGATGGGAAATTTATCTTTAATAGTGAGCTTGTTGAGCTCCCTATAATCCGGACACATATGCTATAATCCATCCTTCTTGTGCACCAATACTACTAGAGCTGAGAAATAACTTTGAATAGGTTGAATTATACCAGCCTCTAGCATTTCTGCAACCATATGTTCAATCTCACTCTTTGATATCTGTAAGGCCTGATGTTTGGAGGAACACTTCTTGGAATCAAATGAATTAGATGATCATGATCAAGAATAGGTGGGAGTCCTTTGGGAGTCTCAAATACCTTGGAATGATTGTACACAACTTTTTGGAGATCTGGAGAAACATGTGATTTTGATGTTTGAACCTGTAGGGAGCATAATTGTGCAATTACACTTTGTTGTTCTTTCTTCATAAGCTTTGTCATGAAATTAGAGCTGATTTTATTTCTCGCCTTCCTTGCGACACCCCGTAATTAAACTTCCTTTCCTTCCCAAAAAATTTCAAGAAAATTTCTTGAAAATTAAAATATACTGTCCCCAAATATTGTAACCATTGTACTCCTAGTACAACATCAACACCACCCATTGTGATGGAGAGCATTGGACTATTCAATACATATCCCCCCATGGTTATTTTGATATTATGGCACTTTCCAGAGCAATTTATAGTTCCTCCATTTGCAACCATCACTTGATACTCTGGTACTGGGTATAGGAATCAATTCAATTCCTTGGCTACCTTACAATTAATAAAATTATGGGTACTACCCGAATCAATCAGCACTATTAAATTTTTCTTCTTCATATGTCCTTATATCTTGAGAGTTTGAGGAGTGGTAATTCCTACCAATGCATTATAGGATATGGTCAGATTCAATTCTTCTTCCTCTAGGGTTGGTTCCTAGTGTATATCCTCTTCTTTAGAAGTTTCTTGTTCCTTTTCTTCCTCCTCTTCAAAATCTATGTAAAATAATTTCTTCTCCGCACACTTATGACCTTTAGTGTATTTTCTATCACAACTGTAGCAAAGCCCTTTTGCTCTTTTTTCTTCCAACTATTGTGTTGTCAACCTTGTAGGTTGTGGAAGTCTAGGAGTAGTAACACTTCCATCTTGATAGTTGTGATTGGTAGGCTTCCTTGTCACCATAATTTTTCTTTAATTTTTTCTTGCCAACCTGAGTGCCTTCTCCAATGAATCAAGTTCCCAAAGGCACGTGTTGCATGTTATCCTTTAAGGTCCCTATGAATATATCAATCCTGTGTTCCTCTGGAATATCAATTACCCTGATAGTCAATTTTTGGAAGTCATCAATGTGCTCCACCATTGAAACCTTTTGTTTGAGATATATCAATTGGCTAAAGAAGGTGTTTCTCTTTGTATCCTCATAATGTGCTTCATTTCCTCCATAAAAATTTACCAAGTGAATTTTTTACAAGAGAAAAACCATTGATACCATAAAAATGTATTTTATTCTAAATATAAAGTTGCAATGCGTACCTTTTGTGTGTTTTGCACATTATGGAGATCAAAATATTGTTCCATTTGTAGTATCCATGTTACCGGATCTTACCATCAACCTTCCTCATATCGATATTTGGAATATGGTGGGTCTTAAATCCAACATTAGAGTCTATGAAATAATTATTAACATTTCTTTTGTTCTCATCATGAGTTTCATCTACTACCATTTCGCTATTAGGAATAATTTCTTGTAGCAACTTTGTTAAACCTTCCTTCCATGTATGCTTTTAGACCATTCTTCATGTCTTCCATGTTTCTTTTCAATTTTTCTTCTATACCATTAATATTAGCTTCCACGCCATCCTTCAAACCATCCATGTTAGATTCCATTCCTTTCTTCAATCCATTCATTTCTTTCTTCAAACCATCCATCTTAGCTTCCATTTCATTTTTCGTTACTCTTTGTGAGAACAAAATTTGTTTCACTTGGTCTTGTAATTTTTATATATCATGTTGCGCTTATTCCTCTTCATGAGTCATAGTAGAGCCTTATGAGGGCTTAATGGGTGTGGAATTATTTTTGTGGGGAATTTTAGAACCCAATAATGATATATATGCTTCAATATACCATTAGAATCACTTCAAGTTGATTTTTCAAGAAAAACTTATGCAATTTAAAAAAAATACACTTTTTTTCTTTTTTCTTTTGAGGAGCTCGATATTGAAACTGATGTATCTCTGTAATTTAGGATCCCAAATATTTTATATTTGGACCTGTAGTAGCCCTCTAAGTCTTATTTCCAATGCCATAAGTCAGACATAATTTGGATTCTTCAAGATCAAGTTATGCCCTATCTCCCACAATGACCTAATTATGGACAGGGTCAGCTGAGCTAACTTGTACGGTGTGCCATGTGTCACTATTTTGACTTTTAGGCCTGAATTTGATACAAAAGAAACTACATTACATTCAAGTTCGTTCACTTTTTACAAAATTTAAATCTGATGTCTGAAACAAAAGTTATGATTATTTTTCCTTGGTCACCTGTTTGAGATGAAATTCTAGAGCCTGCAAAAACCCTAACTTCCTCAGATCATATCTCCGAAAATATAGCAATCTAAGATCTGAAATTTTTACACAAATTTCCTCTAGATTTATTCTCAAATGGGTTTTTTTTTTTTTTTAAATCGGTTTTGAACCTTCATAGAAAAAATTATTACAAAAATTCCAAGATGCCATGTTTGCAATAGCAAAACCCTAGAACCCAAAGCTCTGATTCCAACTGTTATGAAACTAGCTTAAAAAATAGAAGAAAAGATATATCAACGTCTTAGAAACCAACCTCTTTGAAGGGGAAACCTCGTTTACATTACATAAATGAACATTCCTTGGATTATTCAAATGAAAAAACCTCCTTTCTATATATAGGAGCCCAAGGGGTCACAATTTAATCATAGCCGACATAACAATAAAAATGCAAGGGCACAACAATAACAATAGTGGGCTTCTATGGGGCACAATAATAACAATATGGAGCTACATGGACACAACAACAATAATAAGTGGGCTATACTAACAATAACCATAAGGGGATACACCAATATTATAGGGACCTAGCATCAAGTCAATCAATCCAAGTCAGGAACCTTCATATCTCAATCCAAATATCTTAAATAAATATCAAAGAAATTTGGAATGGAAACTTGTGCCCTAGTAAGCACTCCTACGGTTGTAGGTTGCAAACTTATAAAATACAATGGGTCTCCTAAAGTGAATCAAAATATGTATAGATCAATGATTGGGAGCCTTCTCTATTTGACAACATCAAGACCTAATATTATGCAGGTTGTGGGATTGGTAGGATGATTTCAATGATCTCCTAAAGAATATTGTATAAATGTGATTAAAAGAATATTTAGCTACTTACAAGGCAATGTAGATTATGGCTTATGGTATCTCATAGGAATTGATATTACTCTTAAATTTGACACTGATGTAGATTGGGCTGGAAGCATGGATGACAAGAAAAGTACTAGTGGAGGACCATTATTTCTTGAAAAATGTTTAGTTTCTTTCCTAGAAAAACAAAATAGTTTATCTCTCTATCCACTTTTCAAGAAGAATACATTGCTATAATTACATATTATACTTAAGTGTTATGGATGAAGAAAAAAAAGTGGTTAAAAGGTATAGATTGAAGTGAGTTTGGAGTTATTATCATGTGAGACAAATGAACAGTTAATGGATGGTGAGTATATTCATGGAAAAAACATAAAACTAGGGTAGTCTATAGTGGAATGAAAATGGATATATACATTATATATAAGAATTGAAAACTGAAATTAAGTGGAGCAGACAATTTTTTTTTTCAATATTGAAGGATATTCAAGAACAAAATGATCAACCTATTGCTATTATGTGCAATAATACAAGTGCAATCAATATCTCAAATTTTTTTGTCATGCAATAGAAAACAAAGCATATCCTAACCAAATATCATTTATTACAAGAATAAGTTGTAGACACTTCAGTCATATTTGAACATATTGTTGATATATTTTCCAAACTGTTTCCAATATCTTAGACAAAATATGGGGAGTGATATCTTTCTCACTTGAAGAGTTATCTCATCAACATTACAAAGAGTTCTAAAAGACTTCTTCAAGATCATAATTTGAATCAAAACATAACAAGTATATGAATAGTAATGATTAATATTGGAAGCATGGTCTTAAGGGGAGACTCTATGAGAATCATAACATAGCAATAGGAAAGTAGCATGATTTAGTTAGGTCCACATGATCATTTAGGAACACATTATGGATAAATACTTATGCATGATCATTAACATTGTAATTTCAATAGATATTTGTGACCTTTTTCCATTAATGTCAAAGGGGCAGAGATTGCAAAAATTGATACAAACATTAATATTAAGGCATTTGTGCAGAGGAAGCTTTTGATTTGTTGACATCAATGGCCATCAATGTCTAGTGGGGTTGCCTTCAATGAAAAAGGGGGAGATTGTTACACATTTTGCTGTCATTGATGTCAAAGTGGATGATCTGAAATTATTTCTAGTTATTGCTATGCTAGTATCATTTATAGATATAAAATTCTCTTTACTTTGGTTTTCTTATTCATCAAGAGTTTGTCCATGAGCATGTGATTGTCAATTCAATTTACCTGGTGAAATTTAGTGTTTTTCATAAAATTAAAAGCATAATTTTAAATGAATGAACAACAAAAAATATAAACATATAAAACACACATAACAAATCTCAATACACATAATTTTGTTAAAGGAGTTCACCACTCCTGGGCTACATCTCCTTGGTCCAACTTCATAGTGTGGGCTTTTGTATTAGCTTCAAGTGTGTTCAAATTTCTGTGAAAAGCTTCAAATTCTATTGGAACCTATTAAAATGAGTTTAAATCATCAAAATCTACCATAAATGACTATGTTTTTGCTCAATTTGGATTCTAGATGCTCTGGCAATGCCTCCAACACATGGTGGCCCTAGTTTCCAAAATCTTAAAATACACAAAAACACTTGTAGATGACCTCTTATACCTATGAAACCTACTTCATTGAGTTCATAGCATGTCAATTAGTCAATAATGCCACTTTCTGAGCTCTGTTTGGGCGAAAATTGCCTCAGTTATGGATAAAACTATATTTCCCCCAATTTCTCCACTATTCCTGGAAGACTGCCAGTTAAAATTCTAAAAACCAACATGAAATTTAGTGTTTGACATAAAATTAAAAGCATAATTTTAAATTAATAAAAAAAAACAAATATAAACACATCAAACACACATAAACGAGCTCAATACACATAATTTCGTTGAAGGAGTTCACCCCTCTTGGGCTACATCTCCTTGGTCCAACTTTATAGTGTGGGCCTTTGTATAAGCTTCAAGTGTGCTCAAATTTATGTTATAAGCTTCAAATTCTATTGGAACCTATTCCAATGAGTTTAAAACATCAAAATCTACTAGAAATTACTGTTTCTTTTCTTAATTTGGATTATGGATGCTCTGGCAATGCCTCCAACACTTTGTGGCCCTAGGCTTCAAAAATATTCAAATGAAAAAAAAAACCTATAGATGACCTCTTCTGCCTTTTAAACCTACTTCATTGAGTTCCTATCATGCCAATTAGTTAAGAATGACTCTTTCTAAGCTCTGTTTGGGCGAAAATTGCCTCAGTTATGGCAAAATTTGTATTTCCCCCAATTTCTCCAATATTCCTGGAAGACTGCCAGCTAAAATTATAAAAACCAACATGAAATTTAGTTTTTGTCATAAAATAAAAAAGCATAATTTTAAATTTCTGAACAAAAACAAATATAAACACGAAAAACACACATAACAGATCTCAATACACATAATTTTGTTGAAGGAGTTCGCCCCTCCTGGGCTACATCTCCTTGGTCCAACTTCATAGTGTGAGCCTTTGTATTAGCTTCAATTGTGCTCAAATTGTTTTTACAAGCTTCAAATTCTATTGGAACCTATTCCAATGAGTTTAAAACATCAAAATCTACTAGAAATGATTGTTTGTTTGCTCAATTTGGATTCTGGATGCTTTGGCAATGCCTCCAAAACGTGGTGGCCCTGGGATTCAAAAATATTCAAATGCACAAAAACACTTGTAGATTACCTCTTCTACCTCTGAAACCTGCTTGATTGAGTTCCTAGCATGTCAATTAGTCAATAATGCCTCTTTCTGAGCTCTGTTTGGGCGAAAATTTCCTCAGTTATGGCAAAAACTGTATTTCCCCCAATTTCTCCACTATTCCTGGAACACTGCCAGTTAAAATTCTAAAAACCAACATGCTACTGCCATTCCACTTAAATTAATGGTAAGCGCGTATTAACATTGAGATAAGTGCTAGTTTACATATAAGCACATATAATCACATTTAGCGCTAATGGTTGATTATCATGGCTTTAATATAGTTTTAATGGCTAATTAAATGCCATTAATATTCTGCCAAATTTCTGATGCTAGCCATCGGTCTTCTGGTGTGCGATCACATGGGATAGGAAGCTGGCTTGTGGGGCTGGCCTCCTCCTCCGTCTATTGGCACTGAATTAAAGGCTCAAATATCAGCGCGTAGGCATCCATATCAAGTTCTTGTGAGATGTATTGGTGGATGGGCACGCTGATGAGGGAGAGGTCACGAGGTCAAACCCCGACCTCCGCCCTCTGCATGTATTGTTTTGCAAGCTTGATTACAACCCATCGTAATTAAAATTTGACCTTTGGACCTTTGCATATGTTTTAACAGACTATGGTATTTGTAACCATCAAACCTTTGCAGATTTGGAACCATAACATTAATATAAACTATGACATTTGCATGTGCGGATTTGAGTTTGGAAATGGTTTTAATTAATATTTAAAAACGATTTATATATAATATATATATAATATTTATTATATAATATAATATATATATATGTTTAACCATATAATATATTATATTATATAGTATATATAAATATATATACATAATAAAATAATGAATAAATAAATAAATTAATTAAAAAACACACAATTTCCAACCTTAGAATTATTAGGAAATTTACCTCCATATAGAAAAAATTGGCAAATTATAAAGTGCCACTTGTCACAGCCTCATTGGCAGAAACTTGAAGAATATTTCAGAAGATTCCTTTTTGCTAATTGGGCTTCCATGGTAGCAACCTGTCACCAACATGCAATTTTTTCGCTGTTTTAGAAAACAAACATCAGACCATAACTTACTCATACAAACTCAGATTTTGATGAAACGAGTTGCATTGGAATCCTGGTGATGAGCTATATGCTATCGTCCTGGTATGAAGCATTTCTGAGCACTTTGAATTTTTATCTAAAATACTGATCCCTGATCAGTGGATGTCCAAGACAACAACAATATCACCCATATGCAGTAGCACACTCTATGAAGCAATATGACAACCATGAATCCTATAGGATCTCATAAAGTGAAGTTAAAATTTTTTGAATTTATTTGAGTTTTTTATGCAATTATGTTTTCCTAATGATGCTATAAACTACATGGTTTTATAAAGCTCATCTATACCTTTCTAACTGAATATCCTTCTCACAAAAAATCCTTCAAGATGAGAAGTTATGTCTAATTAAAGTTTCAATGTTAATTAAGGGACCAAAACTTTAGGTAAAACCCTCAAATATCAAATGCGTTAACCAGTGTGGATGTTCAAGGAAGATCCACTATTGACAGAGAAATCTATGGACTTAGGCCCACAAAACTGTGCATTATCTAATACCTTTAAGTGGCGTGCCACTCTTAGGCCAATTAATGAAAACCACAACATTTCAATGGACGGATGATGTTAAAGTTACATGGAATTTAACCAACTTTTTCAACCCAATTGAATGAAGACACATGGAAAAATTTCATATGATGGTGATGTGGACCTGTTGGATGATTTCACATGGCACACTTGCATAATCCATGGTGGAAAGTACAAAAATAGGTGGCATGTGGCATAATGACATCAAATTGGCATCATCATGTGGATGATTAGTGACCCCAGGGTCACATGGTCATATGGGGCTAAAATAAAAAGGTACTAATGTTGGTCTGATTCCTCGTCATATGGAATGTTGAGAAGGGTCACATGGTCAGTTCCATATATTTTACAATGGGTAAAATTATGACTTGTAATCCCAAAATGAATTGGCCCATGGTAAACTTGACGGAACCCTTGGGACCACTCACATGCTATAAATATAAGGGATCATCCATTGCTCAAGCATACACACAATCATTCAAATAAGAATATTAAAAGATTAGTTATGTGGTAGAGTCTGAGAAGTTTGTTGCAAATGAATTTGTTTGGTTACTAGTTATGGTTATGGTTACATTAGGTCGAATGTATGAGGTTTAGTAATGAATTTATTATATTGGCAGAACCTGTAGCTGTAACATTGGCCATGGTGGAACGATCTCAACCCACACACATATATATGGGCGTCTTCAACTCTATTACAACAAGCCACGAAGGACGATTCATATGAGACAACAGAGCCATAATGGCTCCATCCCTCCCACCCATAACACACACAGATATATATATATATATATAGTCAGTGTTGAATTAGTTAGAATGAGCCACAAAGGTCAACTTGCATGATAGGTTTCTAGAAAAGAAATGGTGGATTTGTATTTTTCCATGCATATAATAAGGCGACATCAATATAAGCCATGGAGAATTTTCTACGTACACATATGGATTGACATGGAACCTATGGGAAAGGCTTCATGTGGTAATGGTATCACTCAGTTTAGAGTCAGAACTTTTACAATAAAAGAATCTCTAAGTATAACATTACAAGTGACACCGAGGTCGTTGAGTTGGTAAGGCATGTGCATTATATACATGAGGTCACAAGTTCAACCCTTGCGAGGTGTCTTGTAGGTTCATATTTTTATTTCTAAATATGTTTGTTATTTTTTTGCATGGATATCACACCAAAAATGTACAAATTGTACCACCAACACCAGATTTATGGATTCTGCCTAATGTGCCTGAAAAGGGGAAAGGTACAATACTTAATTTAATATATAGTTTTTTAATGGTCAATTTGTGTTTTTGAGGTCATTATTTTTCCAAATTTAATTTTGAAGAAGCTAGGTGATCAAGGATTAGAGATGAATCTAACTAGAGATGTGTTATACCCTTTCGACACTTATTTGATCACCAAAATATATTTTGTATGTTTTGATGGGTTATGAGCAATTTGTAGTGGTTTTTGCTATAGGGTAATAT